>JAWWMO010000001.1:32103226-32137552 GCA_035047845.1 Dendrocincla fuliginosa | reverse complement strand
GAAGGGAAAAAGGTTGATTCTTTATTCAGGCTTATTCAAACTGAGGCCTCAGTGCACAGGTAGCCTCTTGCTGTTCTGTCTTAGGCAGTGTTTCATCCATGACAGTAAGACTAGATTTATTAATTAAAAAAAAATGTAAAAAAATGAGTTTTCTCTAGATTGCCAAAGGTGGTTATATAAAATATTGGGCAATATTGGACAAAGTATTGGTAAAAATACTTTAGATGTGTGAGTACTAGAGAAGAAGTTCTATAAAATATAGAGCCATTTTAGATTAATTGATATGCATGGATAACTGCCTAAGTCTAATCACGTCAGTTCAAGAAAAACTCATGTAATCTAAAAGATCTGACAAAGCACACTAACCAGTTTTGTTTGTCCAAAAGCAGTATTAATGTCTTATAGATTTTATGGGGTTTTACCCCCAAATGACATTTTTTCCTTTCTTTCCTATGGTTTTCAATAATCAGACATACCTCTATTTCAGCATCAAATCTCCATTTATGACTGAGGCTGTATTCCTCAGGTGATATTTTCTAATTAATTAATTTAATTTCAATATTAATTAAACATTTGTACATGTCTTTGAGGAGAAATGCTGTGTAAGCCTGTCAAAATTTTGATCACTTTTTGATCACTGTTTGCCATGAGTTAGGTCAGTACAGACTTAACCATGTGCATTAATTACTGTGCAATAATAAGATCCATGTGAAAGATTTTTGAGTATTTATTGCCTCTGTGATGAAGTAGTTCTTGATGTGTAGGACAGCGCATGGCTGCAGAAATATGGTTCCCTCTAATTCCCTTTTCCTGCTTCTCTGGAGCCGTGGTTGTTGGAGTTCAGGAGGAGCAGGATGCTGAATTTTTTGGCTCTGGTTATATGAGCTTAGTCCCAGGTGTCCCTGGAGGTCCTCCATGGTCAGACATCTCCAAAGGTAGGGTCATGCCACCACCGTCTTGGGCAAAGGACTACGGGGTATACGAACTGGAGAGTATCTTCCACATAGTTTGATTTTTACTGCTTGGCAAATGGCCCTGAAGAGTGTCTTATTGACATGTGTAATGAATCCATTTGCAAGTATTCTTGTACCATTTTTATTCTCCTAGCTCTTCCAGTTACGTGCTTGGCTTTGGGGTATTTTTAGAATTTTTACTTAAGCTGTCTTTTTTTTTAGGATCGAGATTTTTTTGCTTTTGTTTTATTTTTGTTTTTTTGGGAGTATATTTTTTGTTAGTATTAAATAATGCCTACCTGATTGTCCTTTATTTAACAATAGTTACATCCCTAAAATCAGAACATTCTGAAAGTCAAACTGCAAGCCTCTAGAACAAGCCTAATTACTGGTGTGGTGCCAGATCAATAGGCCAATATACCTTTCAAAACTTAATTAGTTATTTTCACATAGACTAACCAATAGTACGGAAGCTTAAGTAGAGGCACGTGAACTAGAGATGAACAGAATCATTTAGGTTGGAAAAGACCTCCAAGATCATTAGGATGAAAGCATTTCTTGGCTCAGGATCTTGATACAGGTCTAAGGTCTGGGGTTCACTTCCCAGCTCTACCCTACATTCTCTGGATAAACTTGGTCAAATCACTTACCTTTCTCATGGCTTTTTCCCTGACTCCTAAATAGGCCAAATTGGATGAGGATCTGAGCAACCTGGTCTAGTGGAAGGTGTCCCTGCCCATGGCAGGGGGATTGGAACTAGATGATACTTAAGGTTCCTTCCAACACAAATAATTATATCATTCTATCATATTCTTCTATTGTATGTAGAATGCAGTTTTTGTTTGCACCGTGTCTTGTACCATTACTTCTATGTACGACAATTAATGAGAAATTGCAGACATGCCATGCTGATTCGCAAAACAACCAGAAACTTATCTCTGCCACTGGTTATCTCTGGTTACTTATCTCTGCCACTTCTGAATTTATTTCATTTTTTCCTCTAATACCTTTTCCAGTAACAGAGGGGAGAAATCAAAGGAACTTAATTTCTTTATAGAGAGATCCTGAAACCCATTCCATGCATATAGATTCTTGTGGTATTCCATACCCGCTAAATTTTTTCTGGATAGAGAGCTGTTTCCAACAGTTATCAGAAAGGAGCTCTAGGTACGAGATCTGTCCAACTGGGTTTTATCAACATAAAAATAGATTTTATCTGGGTTATTAACTTTTTAACAGAAGATCTAGCATGATCTTGTCAATAGCCTTGTGACCTCCACTGATATGTCCTGTAAAATAAGGTACAACTGCTTAACACCAACCTCTCATACACACAGCCAAAAGTCACCTTTTATGACCATACAAACATAAAACATCAAAAGAGCTCTACCACAAAATGTGATTGAATTCCCCCCAATGTGTTTCTGAGAAAAAAGATTTATTGGTCTTAACATGATATTCAAAACCCATAACATCCCTGGTGTAGAGAGTCTATATTTTCAAATTATGAAAAAAAAAAAATTTCCTAAAGTCCCTGGGGAATTTTAGATTTTCCTTTCAATTCAATAGAACTTCAACACTTATTTTTAGACCTTCTGCACAGACTGAGACCTTCTGGAGCTCACAGCTGGGCAACATCAAGCACAATACCTGCCCAGCTGTGACTAGTACCATGTTCAAGCCAGAAAAATACCCCTGGTAAGATAACATTGGAGGTGACAGTGCAAATGCCTCATGTGAGCGGTCAAGATCAAGTTAGATTGATTTAATTGCAATCACCTGGTTAACTGCAGCTCCAGTCCATGCCTGTTTCTTTTCTTTCCTCCTACTTTCCACAGGATAATCTGAAGATAATGCAGGAGAATATTCAAAAATTTTTTGGGTCCATGAGATTAATTATTTTCCATTTCTTTATTCAAAACCTTAAGCTAACTTTAAATTTGTTGTTATTATCCAAGCGAATTTCCAGAGGTTTATGATGATGAATTTGCATTTTAATACCCAGGTCAATTTACTGTGAAGACAGAGGCATCTTTCTTGAATCTGTTTCTGTGAAGAGATGACTGATTGTCCTTGTCGACCAAGGGCAGCATAGGTAGAGGGAGTGGGAGGCAGCTCTGCAAAACTATGATCACACAGAAGAGGTATTGATAAGGAAACCTTTACAGCCATATTCTGCTCTCGCGTTTCTCTATCTCATAAATTATTGCAGCCAACAAACCTGTGATTACATTCAACAGAAATATTAAACTTTAAACTTGAGAGAGGTTAAGGGAGAAGTAAATAAATAGGAAATAATTTTGTAAAGTATAGGAGGAGTAGGATTTTCTGTCTCTTTCCACTCTTATCATCTTTTTTCCTTTGCCTCCCAGCCCTCTTTGCACTCCCAGTTGGTGATACTGTACTGAGTTACCTTTGTTTAATCAACAGTCTGATGTGGTAACTCTCACCAGGCTGATTCTTCACATCTCAGACTGTCTGGAGCCTACTTCCATCAAGCAGCGTCTTTGTACTTAACACCTTAATGGTCCTGAGGCGAGAGAGAAATAGCAGTTCTTTGAAAGGAGAATAATTACACCCAGACACACAAATGCATTTGGTGCCAGATTTTGTTACCTCAAATAAGCAAAATTAAAACAAATGTCTTCTCTTCTACACTTACACCACTTGTCTCTCTCCAGGAGGTTTAGAACAAATGGATTAGGATACACTAATGACCTAATCCTGTGCCCTTTAAATCCAAGATAATTTTGTCATTGACTTCAGTGGACAAAAAAATCAGGCTCAATGGAAAAAACTCTTCAAAGAAATTATTCTGTTTGTTTGACATTGCTGGTTTTTTTTACCAGCCAGAAGCTGCAGAGTGAGGTATTTAGAAGATGGTGGTCACCATATGGTTATGTACCAATATTTAGTGTTAACTCCAATTGTCTGATGTTTTTCAATAAGTGGTGATTTCAGGACCCAGTTAAGCCCCTTCCCCAGGGGCATGAGTTACTTCTCAGGAAGTGCTTAATTGTTCATGTATTTGTGGTGCTCATCCAGAAACTAACCTAAATCACTAGTCAGAAAATTTTTAATTTCATATAAACTGAAACATTATTTTGTAGACCATGACAGAGACCAGAAATTCATCCACCAAAACTGCAGTTATATATGTTTCCAAGTATAAATGTTTTTTCAGATGTACCTTTGACCATGGCAAAATATAGTGTGTGTATAGTCCATTTCTCAAAACCCCAAATTTACACTAATTAAACTATTCTGTTCAAGAGTACATGTAATTACAGTCCTCTGAAGACAGGGGGTTTAAACTTCTTCAGCAAAGAGCAAATGCATTCCTACCTTTTCTCACTCCTTCAAGCAAAGAAGGATCTGCAGCTCCTGCGTTGGGAAGCCAACTGCATTCACATTCAGCCTTGTGCTCTTTTTGGGTAAGCAGTAGCTGTTCTTGCTAGCCTAGCTTGTCAGTCAAGTTCCTATCCCAAGTCCTTTAACTTCTATACTAATGAATAAAACACTAGTGGGGTGTAAGCTCTGGCCTGCAATTGTCCATATTGTTTAATTATTAGCATGCTTTCTGCATGGTTTTAGCTGACACTGGATGACAGTGTCTCGCCACTTCTTTAATCACAATCCAGGAGCAATAACTTTTCTTGTAAGCAAGGAAAGAGACCTTCCTGTTTTTAGATAAGTGTACATAAGCTATACCACACCAAGTGGCACAGGCTAAAGGACTGTCTGGATCTTGCTTTATTTACTTGTTTATGTACTGACCCTGTGACTCAGGCACGTACCATTCCAAGGGGCATTTTCATATCAAGAACTGTAAATGAAAAACAGGAGATGGTGATAAAGAATCCGGTGGTGTCTTCAGCTTTCATGACTTGCAAACAAACTCAGCTTCATGCTTGCTGACTCTATGCCAACGAACAATGCGACAATACAGTAAAACTTCTCCTCAGTTTCAGGGTCATTCTGTTTATTGTCTTGTTATAAGATGCTGGTGTAGAAGAAATAAAGCATAGAATTTAACAAGAGGTGGGATCTTTGCCCAATTTGAATGAGAATTATTGCAGGGTATATTTTTTTTAATCCTCCAATAGATTTAAGCGGCAATAAACAACTTTATGTGCAATTTATCCAAACATATTTTTATTTGTAATAAAAGAGACAGTAGCCAACAAAAGAAAAATAGAACCATTACACACAAAAACAAGTATATAGAAATAATCTCTAAAGGATAAAAAAAGTGATGATGCTTATTAAATATTTTTACATACTGGTAATTTGAAAGGAAAAAATACCTTCAAATAACACATGGTCTGGTGTGAGATAAAACACATTTTTCTTAAGAAAAGTCTCATTACTTAGAATGACTAATTTTTGTCTCAGACACATCTATTCATTATGGAGCAATATAAATTATGCATAAGAAGGGAGGTTATGCCCTGGTCATTTTTGCTAATTTATTTTCACAAAATAGCATAGTGATATTGGGAAGGAAGATATACTATGCTACCAAAATGCCATGATTACACAGAAAAGCAATGTATACATCATAAGTCTTAGACTGTTGGTGAATGAAAGAATAATGTAAATATTATGTCATGATCATTTTAATAATATAATCAAGATAACAGATGAACAGTAAGTAGTAAATGATATGATGTCTTTCAGAATGCTTTTGTGTCTATTCAACTGTATGATGAAGAGATAACACAGTTGCTTTTTGCCACTGGATAATGGTCTGATTAGGCAAACAACGATGTCAGATTACTTACATTACCTTGATTTTATACAAAAGAATACTATTTTGACAGGTACATTTCCTGGATTTACAGCATTAGCAAGAGAAGGTTTCTTACTGCAACAGCTTTATAGCCTTCTCCTTAGAAGATATATGAAGTCAGCAGGCAGGTTAGTGAAAACTTCACATTTTCTTTTCCCCTCATTTTTCTATTTAGGAATAAGCCTTTGAATAAGGACTTTCTTAATACAAAGTTACTGTTTCCCCCTTAGAGAGTGATACTAATAATTTTCTCCTAGTTGCCCATTTACAATTGTACGCAAATCAAAATTAATTAATTGCCTCCCTTTCATTAAAATGAATTTGTTTTGAGATTCAGATCATTAAGTTTGTAAAGAAGTGTAGAGTATTGTGCAGGTGTCCTTTAATTGGGACTCCTCTCTTTTCTATAAAACTTCCAAATATGACTTAAAATATTGTGTTGCATGTGGTCTCTGATTCATTCCTAGCTCCACAATTCAAAAGGATGGATGAAACCTTCGGTCAGTAAAACTTACAGAGGACCAAGGTTTCCCATCTAGAAATGCTCACCAATAGCATTGACTAATTACAGCAGACTTCTACACAACCCAAAGTCATGGCATCAGAATCATAGAATCATAAAATCATAGAATGGTTTGGGTTGGAAATCAGGTCATTTAGTCCAACCCCACCTGTAATGAAAAGGGAAATATTCAAGTAGACCAGGTTGCTCAGGGTCCTGTCCAATCTGACCTTGAATGTTTTCAAGGATGCAGCTTCTCTTTAGGCAGCCTGTTTCAGTGTTTCACCACTATCATTGCAAAAAAATTCTCTCTCCTGTATCTAGTCTAAATCTACTCTCTTTTTGCTTAAAAGCACTATCCCTTGTCCTGTCACTACAGACACTGCTACGAGGTTTGTCCCCATCTTTCATATGGAAGTGTGTTATAAGGAGGAGTCTTCTCTTCTACAGGCTGAACAACCCCAACTCTTTCAGCCTGTCTCCGTAGCAGAGGTGCCCCTCTACCATTTTCATGGCCTCTTCTGGACACACTCCAACAGGTCCATGTCCTTCTTGTGTTGGGGGCCCCAGAGATGGATGCAGTACTCCAGGGAGTACACCAGAGCAGAGGAGAGAAGGGGAGAATCACTTCCCTCAATCTACCGGTCATGTTTGTTGTGATGCAGCCCAAGACATGGTTGGCCTTCTGGGCTGTAAGCACACATTACCAGCTTATGTCCAGTTTTTCATACACCAGCACCCCCAAGTCTTTCTCTGCAGAGCTGTTCTCAATCCTTTTATTCCCCAGCCCATATCGATACAGGTTTGCCCTGATCCATCCGGTGTTGGCCTTGTTGAACTACATGAGGTTCCCAGAGACTCACTTCTTGAACTTGTCTATGTCCCTCTGGATGTCATCCTCAGGAATGTTAACCACATTTAACATCATTTAGCATCCGCATTTATAAAAGGTCTGTATTTAGAAAAGCAATTAACACATGCCTATGTTGTCTCCGAAAGATCTTATAAGTCTTGTCTTAACCAACATCAGAAGGTTTTTAAAAGTAATAGAAGCAATCAGCTTGTTACTTTTCAAAAAAAAACCCCAAACCCAAAAAAGCTAAAAACCAGCACTACTTTGCATCATCCTTTTCAATAATTTTTGGGTTAAAATAGCCAATAACTTTCCATTTGGTCCACTAGACTGCCTTCTTAGGAAGACAATAGATTAAAAAGTAATAAAACTACTAAGTAAATAATCATATTTATAATGTCAAAATGGCAATATGGGAGCTAGGACAATTAATACCAGCTGAAGACTGAGTCTGTTCTCTTTTGGGACTAAAATGGGATTAGCATTTCAGAGAATTGTGGATAAAACTCTGCTCCTCTTCTGACCTCAAATCTATTGAGCCCATATTCAGACATGCAACCAATGAATGCAATAGAAAAGGGTTGAATAAATACGCAGAAAGTGACTCATTACTTAGTCCTTCACAGATAAACAGAACTTTTGCTTGTCTTAAAGAACCTTGAAGCGAGATTACACTGCATGTCATGGTGTTTGCCTTTGAATCTATATAATTATTTAAAAGATCAGTTTGGCCAGTATTTGGACAGATGGTGTTCACATCCTGAGTCCATGGTGTATTTGCAGGAGAGCTAAAGTTAAACTGCTTTCTTGCATTTGCAATCACATTCTGCTCTTTACTGACAGCAGCTTTAATTGGAAAAGCTTCAGGTTTTATCTTAGCTGATGTTACTTGCCCTGCAAGATGGATACATTTTGCAATTATTTTTTCTCCATGGACTATATTATGGTGTAAGTAATAATTAAACAAACTTTAATAGCTCCTACCCAGATGCAAACACAGAAATCACTGGTGGTGGACTCTGAACTGATCAGTTTCATTTGTTCTCTACAGGATATTTTCATTTCTGCTTTGAATTCTCTAATGAAGGAAAGGATTTTTTATTTATTTTGTCACTATAAGTGAAATATCTGTGAATGTGAACTTTCAGCAGTTCAGTATAAGAAGAATTTTTCTGCACAGGTTTTAGGAAACTAACGTCAAGAATGTGCCATATATGAAAAAAGTTTTGAGCTTCTGTGTTTTAAGTGCATTCAAAAAATAATTCTGTTGAAGGTAATGGATGAATATCATCCATCCATTTTTATGCATCAAAGGGGAGAGAGAATTTCTCAACTTATAGTATGTTTGAATTCTAAACTCATATGAGAAGAGTCCTTCCATTTATCTAAGGGCAGAAGTGACATGGAGCAAATGGAATGAAATAATTGCCTATGGAAGTTCAATTATAGCCATCCCACAATAAGAAATGAGCCCCTGCACACTGAGGATATCTTTAGCTCTTATTATTCCAAAATTAACCAACTGAAGTAATTTTTCTACAATATCTCACTCATGGAGTGAGATTTATTTAAATTAAATGTATGAATATACCCTGCTTAAAAAAAAAAATGGTTTGGATCACTGCACCTTAGGATATTCTGTCCTTTGATTGTGTGTTATTTCCCTGGTGGAGAACTGAAAAATGTGGCACATATTCAGCAAAATATTTGTGCTTATATCCAGCTTTGAGTCAACAAATACTATCATTGCTCTTGCATTTGAATTAAATTTGTATTAAAAAGTGTTCCTGGCAGGGGTCTTAACAAGCAGTGTTTCACTTCTATACACTGTCACATGTTTGTGAGGACTTTTTAACAGTTATTTCCCAATGCAGACATCAAGACTCAAAATTTTGCAAATTTACTTTTATGGGATTCTAAATCGCTTTTCTTAGAAACCCTCATCATGCAATTAATAAAAGCTAATCAAAAAAAGGGTTTGAGTAGCTCCTCTGCATTGTGCAATGTTAATGCTTCGTGCCATGACAATGAAGTGGGTGTCACAGATTTAACTAAGGGGGAAAGAAAGACTTGCTTTGGCTCTACTGTTTCTT
Organism: Dendrocincla fuliginosa; assembly: GCA_035047845.1. NCBI lineage: Eukaryota > Metazoa > Chordata > Aves > Passeriformes > Dendrocolaptidae > Dendrocincla > Dendrocincla fuliginosa. Next base: position 32,128,359 of record JAWWMO010000001.1, on the reverse strand, counting down.
TAGACTGGCAGAAGCATCATTACAATAAGACTTTGAATTTTAAGACTGACTTGGGAGTGAAATTGGTGTAAAATGTGTCACATTTCATTTCTCTTTTTAATCATGTAGGCCAAAAGAAGGAATCCCACTGCCTTCAAAGAGTTTTCAGTCTGGGCTATGCTATAGACAGCTCCCCAGTACTGAAGCACATTTGCTCGGATGTTGATGTGAGACCCTAAAATAGCATAATTGCTCATTTTTCTGTTCTCTGGCTTATTTCCATTTTGACATGGACAGATAACCATTACAAACTCTCTGCTATTGTGATGCATCCAGGCAGTTGTTGGAATTTACTTATTTTGATCACTCTTAACTATACTACAACCTTTATCTTACTGTGTTGACACTTACAATTTCATACTCCATAAAACATTTGACAGTGTAGCCCTTTTACACACTCTTATGATAAATTATTTCTGTTATACTCATTAATATACTCAGAAACATCAGTACATAAGAATTCTCAGGGTGGAAATACCCTTGGCATGGCTTTCCTTTCTCAAATACTGAGTTTGAAAAATTATTTTAAGCAAACTAGAGCTACTAATTGTATTTGAAGAAATGTATCCACTTTTTCAGTTTCTGGTGGCCTTGACACATTTTGAAACAAATCTTAGTGAAAATTCAATTTACTAATGTGGTACAAATAGGGGGATGGACTGCAGAATTGCTTAAGATCATAAAATTACTCCTTAATAGCCAGGAGACAAAATCATCCTCAGATCCAAACATCACTCACTTTTGCAACCCTAAGCACCACACTCCTTACTGACATTGCTCTGGCCATTTGATGAGAAAAACTGGGACAAAAGACCTTACCAGTAACATTAGTTTCCTCATTTTTTCTTTAATCCCACTCCTAATTTTTTTACAAACCGATTTGCAAAGGCACCTACTGGCAAACACAACACAAAGGGCTACAAAAGACATATTATTTAGGCAGACCATCACCTGACATCATTAAATTGCATTGATTTATCGGGGTCTTTTTTTCTCCCTCTCCCATAATTCAGGATTCAAATCTTTTCAGTTCTCTGCTGAAAAGAAAAATTTCCAGTAACACATCTCTGCCAATTTTGAGCAAACCAAATAGTATGGTTTAAGCAAATACTTCAAAAGACAACAGCTTTTTATTTTTCAGTGGAACATTCAGAGCAATAATTATCTGTTTTACTATCCATGAGCCTCAACAGCCAGAAGATTTATATTTTATTAACACCCCATTACCTTCAATTGTAAATTATTTTTCTTTTTACAAATTATGTGTTCTGACTACCAAGTGAATTCAAATAACTACCGTAGAGCAAAATATAATTATGGAGCAGGATTTGCAGTAGTCAACAAATTGCATAGCTCATTCCCACTCCTTTGCAACTTGTCTTGCTTTCACCTTTGATTAAAGTAGACACAGCCCAATTCCATTTTCAATAACTCTATTGGAACAGCAAGGTATAAAGGGTTGCCAGAGTCAGCACATCATGTAGTTAGGCTTACCCAAATATAGGCAGAGGATGCTGATGTCAACTCTAAAGTGAGCTGTGAGATCCAATAGAGAAATCAAAATTTGGGATTAATGTTCTGGTTTACCGTATAACCTAAGTGAAAACAAGATTTTTGTTGTGGTTGTTATTATTATTATCACTAAAATTTAAGGACTGAATATTGCTTGTGAGCTTTCTGATGAAATGAGGATTGATGCTTTCCAAAAGAGTCATATATTCTTGAGTATATCCATAGTATCTCCAAAATCCACTAAACATTTTCATTCTTGCCTGAGTGGTTTCAGGCAAGGTGCAAAGTGATTAGAGGGAAAAAAAGGATCTATTTATTAAGACTTTTTCTCTGGGCAAAATTGATTATTAGCCAAAGAATATTCAAACTGAATTAAATTCAGCTTGTTTATACAGTCATTATTCAAAAATTACAGATTATGAAAAACGGTACAGCAGTAGGAGCTCCATGAATCTCATTCAGTCTACTTAGAGCATCTCTTCTCCATGCAGAGAACGAGATTGCACAGAGATTAGACACCTGGAAATCTGCCAAAGTGTAAGAGATGAAAGTAAAGGACAGATCAAACTAAGGTTGAATTTCCATCTTTCTTAGGTACCTAATAGTCCTTTTCTATAGAGCACCTTGGTATTCCTTACCCAAATTTTGAAATATATTATTTCTATCAAATTCCATGTTAGTAAGTGGGGAAATCCCCTCCCTGAAAAAACAAAACAAAACAAAACAAAACAAAACAAAACAAAAACAAACAAAAAAAACCCAAACCAAAACAGCCATCCAACCAAACAAAGCAAACGATCACAAAAAAACATTAAAAACCCCAGAAGACACTGCCCCCTCTTTTGGGGATTGCTATTACAAAATCTTCCTGGGGTGACTTTGAGATTGCCATTTGGGCAATCAGTGAAAATCCACTAAGAAATTAACAGAGAAACCTTGGTTTGCACATTGTAATTTGGCACTTAAGAAACTTCAAGTTATTGTAGCTTGTTCCTTTTCCCAGCAGATTACAAGACAATACACATTAGTACTGATTTTGGTCCATGGTGTAGTCCAAGGGTATAACTGATTTTTTTTTCAATGTTTTGAACTAGTATTTTCTGATTTTATGTAACTTCCTCAAGTTTTCAGTCTCTTTTTAATCTCCATTTCCCATATACAAAATTGCCGTGAGGGTGATACATGATAGATATGGCATGTGGATATTTGTTGCACATATTATGGTGTCCTAGCAGAACTTCTAAATCTTTCAGTTAAGCAAGCTACCAGCAAGCTACCTTTAGCAAGCAACAGTAGGAATTTGGAAATATGGATAAAAAAGGTAGACCTCCTAGAGACTTTTGGGTGTCCTGAACATCAGTAATTTCCACCTGACTTGCCCTCTTCTCCATAATGAGGTCATTTACAGCCCTTTGCTGAGTCTGCTTTTTGGAAAGCCGCTATAGCATGAGGCAGTTTTCCACTGTGATTGTTTAGGAGTGTCTTTGAGAAGTATGTAGCCACCTCAGCAGGGAGTATGAACATGTTGTCTTGAGTCTTATGTTTAGGCCACAGCTCCTAAATATGCTTTTAATTTTGATATGCGTGTGGTGGCTGAAATATCTTGAAGTTTGTTTTTCAAATGTGGCACATGGTAATCTGAATGCAGGTGTATTTACATCCAGACTGGAGGTCAAAGAGCTTAGTTTGCTTACTAAGAGTTTACTTCCTGACCAGAGACACACAGGAGTGTTTCTGGAAGTTGATCTACTTTATTCCAAAGAAGTTTTCTTTACTTTTAGCTTGGTAATATATGGGGAAGAGCAAGAGTGTGCACATTTTACAAAAAGATTAAACTTCGCTTTACCAATAACCCCACATACTTTGCATGAAATAGAGGTAGTTTATGTAAAGGAAGTCTATTTTTTTTGTAATATTTCCAATCTCCAGATATTTCACCTATTATTCCAAAGCTTCATAACACACTTAATATACCGAATAGGTATACTGGTACACTCACAGTATGCACTTAAGAATAATACACAATGCACACTTGAGTGCCTCCATTGGAGTTTTACATATTATTTTTATATGAATTACCAGCATAGCTAATTCAAGCCTGAAGCACATTTCTATTGTTTATTGCAAGCATATTCTGTAAGTAGAAAAAAATAACTCAAAATAAAATGTTGCAGTTTTCTCATTATTGATAACCAAAACATCCTTGGGTTGAAGATGATCTTGGATGTGTTTTCACCATTAAAAATTGCTCTGTAACACCAGAAGTATTTGAATATATTGAATGTATAGTGCAACATTCACACTATCTGTCTTCTCATCCCAGGCTCTTGTAATTTAGAGGAAAGTCATTTATTCTCCAGTGAGTCCTCAGTCAGAGCATTGTGAAAGCTTTCAAAGGCATCATTTAAACCAGGCATCCATCACACACTGTCAGGCTCCTTAGCCTGGTGAGGGTTTTTACACTGTTGTGCCTAGGATGTAAACAAAGATAATGCATTTGATTTCTTTCTATTGATCCTCTTTGCTTTGAGAGCATGACTAGACCAAGTAGGCTTTCCAAATCTGAACAGCCTGCCAGAGCATTTCTGTTTCTGTCAGGCAATGGAGTCTCTTTCTTTCCAGACTTTTCTATCTGACTGCTAATACTTTTTCTGTGTCTGGCTCTGTGGTGATTAATGATAGGTCAGGATTAGGCAGCAACCTGATATTGCTCAACTCAAATACCGAAGAAATGTTGTCTGGTTGGTGTGATTGTCACGGAGCCACAGGAGTCTCCCTGAAAGGTCATTTATAACATTCATTCAAGTAGGGATGGAGTGATCTGGAAATTGTTAGCTTCATGAATCTTACGTTTTGACTTTGATATGGAATTCTAGCAACAAAGGTGTCTTATGCTTGGTTAAAAGCTTCACAGCCCTATCAAGCAGTTCATATAAGCACTCACTCATAGAGTGAGGAGTAAAGTAATTTCTGTTTTCTTCAGAAACAAGCTCTGTTGATTTTTCTTTCATTCCTCTTGCAACAACAGTAGAATTGGAAAACCTGAGCTGAACCATCAGCAACTTTTAACTCTAACATGCTGCATATAGTTTCAAATTCATACTAGTCATCAAATAATTGAGCCTGCTGAAATACTGTGAACTAGTATGACTAGTAATAAAATAAAAACTACATATTTATACATTGAAGTACAAGTACTGTGGTGTTACACAGTACTGTTTTGACCACATGGTAGTGTCATATTTGGACTTAACATATTGGTCCAGTCCCTTGGCTGATATAAATCAGTACAGTTGCATTCATGTCAGTGAAGCTAGACTGACTTACCCTTCTTGAAAATATTTTTTATCATTACACTAAACCCAAGGTTCCCAAATGTGTGTTTTAATATATTTTCATGTATTTAATGTCTGTTAATATATATTCTTACCAACATGATGAAAAAATGCTGATGCCCTCTAAGAGAAAAATTTCAAAACTTTGGAGAAAAAGTAGAGCAAATTTCTTAGGTAAACACATTAGGGTGGTGTTTCTTCCTCCCTCTTCAAGTAGTCTCATTGTAATGACTAGATGGGTGTTAAAACAGGGAAGCTTTGGGGAAGAATTTAGTGGAGAAAATGCAAATCTTCTCCTATAAACTCAGATATTACACAGGACAGAGTTATGAGCCACCTGGAGAGGGTTTTTTCCCAGCAGATTAGTCTATCTGAACGGCTTTAAGTTTTTTTCAGTTTTCTAGAACATAGTAGCTTCAGAAACCTTTAGCAAATTTAGTGCAGGATACCATATGAAATGATTAGGAAACCCAGCCTGGTGTTTCATCACTCTAAGTTCCTTGGTTTTGTGATTCTGTAAGTAGTGAGCAAAGAAAATGAGATGCAGATTTTGCCATCTTCACATCAGTGAACATTCATTGATATTAACATTGATGGTTATTCTTGAATGTTTTACTGACATCAAATTTCATAGTTGAGACATATAAATAACATCTGCACTTGTTTGCACCCTGATATGTTTGGTATTGAATGTTCTACAATTTAACTTCATGAAATATCAAAATATCACAAATACCAGAATTGTAGGTATGAGTAAGGGAAAAAAGCTAAGAAAAAAATTCAGAAAATACATTGCTTATCTCCCTCTGCCTTTCTTGCAGGCAGTCTTGCAATATGCAGCTTCTAATGATTTTCTTAGATTTTACCAATGTTGCAATTGGATTTTAACGTAAAAATGGATGTAACAAAGGCCTTTCATCTTCTTTGCACATCACATTACTCTGCTTCCAGTGGAGATTAAAACATAATGACCTCAGTGTAGGACCAAGCTTATTGTTGAGAATTGATGATATATGCTGAGGATATAATATGGTATCAACACAAAAACAGTTGTAGCTGTTAGGAAGCTAGAAGCACTGTACTGTATATGCATTTTTATAGAAAGAATGTCCTGGCACGTATATAAGAATCTATTATCCTGCTCTTGTTAATGCTCTGAGTGGGAGTAAGGAACAACAGAAACGTTTCTTTTGCACCAGATATTCTTTTGATGAAATTGACAGCAAGTATTCTCTCAGCATAGACATACAGCTCACAGCAAGAGTGAAAATAAAGGAAAAAAGTGACAGGATATTTCACAGGTGGCAGAAATAGAGAAAGATAAGATATAAAAGTTGGGGGGAAAAAAATCAATGTCAAAGTGTCCTCCTGAACTTCCCATGAGTTGCAGCCAGGGTGTCTTGCCCTAGTCTCTGCAGACCTTGTTCTCAGATGGTATGTAGGCATTGATGCTCTGCCTTCTCTTCCACAGCTGACAGTTCAGTGTTCTCTGTCTCTTGCTGTGAAACTCCCCAGGAGGTTGTTTCAGGATAGAAGATATGAAGGAGAGCAACTGAAGAGCAACACAAAGGAATTGCAACCAGTGAGTTGGCTTCATCAGGTACCCAATTTAAATGTCTCTATACAAACACATGTAGCATGGGGAATAAACAAGAGGAACTGGAACTGTGCACATGCCTGGAGGGCTGTGCTCTTATTGACATAACAGACGTGATGGGATGGTTCCTATGACTGGAATGTTAGAATGGAAAGACACACACTCTTTAGGAAGGACATGAAAGGAAGATGAGAGAGATGAGGGATTATCAACGACCAGCTGTAGTGCATGGAGCTCTGCAATAGACCACTTGGATGAGAAGCCAACTGAAAGCTTATTGGTCAGGATTGGAAGGAGAGCAGGGACAGGTGACTTTACAGGTGAGGGTCTGCTATGGGCTGCCTGACCAGGAAGACTAGTCTGATGAGTCTCACTGCAGACAGAGGAGCAGCCTCACATTCATAAGTCATGGTTCTCATGGAGGACTTCAACCACTTTGATATCTGTTTGAGGGACAACACAGGGCACAAACAATCTAGAAGGTTTCTGAAATGTATTGATGATAAATTCCTTCTGGAATGACAGATAATCCAGTGAGGAGAGGTGCTATGCTGTATATCCGTGTTCTCACCAGCAAGAAGGGGCTGCTGGGGAATGTGAAACTCAAGGGCAGCCTGGGATGCAGTGACCAGGAAATGGTCAAGATTCAAGATTCTTTAGGACAGTGAGGAGGGCACACAGCCAGCTCACTACCCTAGACTTCAGGAGAGCAGAATTTGACCTGTTCAGAGATCTGCTTGGTAGCATACCATGGGATAAAACACTAGAAGGAGGAGGGACCTATTCAAGGGGCCTATTATTCAAGGATCACTTCCTCCAAATTCAGGACTGATGCATACCAAGAAAGAGGAAGTCAGGCAAAAATAATCTTCAAGGTCTTTTTCAACCTTTGTGACTCTATTCTGTGATTCTAATGTTTTCTGATACTAAGTCTAAATTGCATCTAGGATTGTTCTGCAAAAGCTTGGGCATCAGCTTGATTTGTTTACATTAAGAACTGTTACCAACCTACTAACCTGGCATAGTTCAAGTATAAGGATAGGTACCTTCAGTAGGCAATTATTACCTTAACAAGTCTTCATTGCTGTCTAGTGTGGAACCTGTAGCAATTAAGGTCCTTAGACACATGATTTAAATGGGTTGAATCTGAGCCAGCAACAACTTTAGGACTTCTAGATCCTGACTTTGCATAAACTAGATCAATATATCAAGTCTCTCTTGGACTTGAGGCCAACGTGCCAGCCCTCAAAGTCAACTCTTCCAGCTGAAAGAGGTCCATCAAAATAATTTAGATGTGTTCCTAAGTAGAAACCAGAGCTTGCACTGTAGAGATGAAACATATTTTTTCTATATCTTCATTTTCACATTGTTAAATTCTGAATCCAGGGGAACTTTGGATAAGTAAAAGTAGTGAAACAGATCTTTGATTAAGATGTTAGCAAAGCCAGGGGAGGCTGAATTTGAATTTCAGAGATCTTTGAATCAGGATCTTTTGGCTACACTGGCATCTTATAATAGACTTGAGATGGAATTTGCTTCACTTCACCACCTGATGACCAGGCCAGAAAATTAAGACAGCTAGTCAGGCAGGTACAAAGAAATAAGAACTCCTTTGCCCATGTTGTAAACATTCTACAGTGCAATAGCTATGTGTTAATACATTTCTGTGCCTACATCATTAACCCCTACTGCCCCAGAGGATTCTTCAGATTTAGGTCTGAACAATTTTTGTGATACAAGGGATAATACTGGGTGTGGCATCTATGCAACTCGAAGCTGATCTGGATTCTTCACCCTGGAGCACTGAAACCTACCTGTGGTAAGAGTATTTTTAATCAGGCTAAGAAGGGAACTTGATTTATTTTAAATTTTATAGCAAGTATAAGTATAAAATATTTTGTTTACAGTTCCACCCCATGAGGAGCAAGGTGATGAGACATATGTCATCTCCAAACATTCATAAAAAAGTTATTATTACCCAGCAATAAAAGGCTCTAACATGACTAACATAAAAATCCAGCTATTAAGAGTCATATATTGTTCGTACTTCTTTGTTCCTCCCTTGCCATAGGCATCAGTAAATAAATCTCAGAAATTAGAGGTGGAAAAGATCTACTGCATATTCAGTTGATGTTGTGTGAAAGAGGCTGAAGAAATAGACTGTTCTTATAAAATCATTTGATAGGGAAGTAGATGTAAGAACAACTCCTTCCTTAGCATAAATGTATCACATATACAACACAAGAAGACACTTGAACAATACATATTGTTGTCATCTCTAACTTGTAGGCAGCATCACTGGCTCAGCCTTAACAACTTAGTGAAGAAGACTTTTGCTGTAAAAGTGAAGGTAAATATGAATATGGGTAAAAACCCAGAGGGACCAGGGACATAGCTGCTTTTGCTGAAAGGAAATAAGCAAACCTTAGTGTTGCAGGGATGATTTATACCATTTTATGACACAGTATAGGATACTTGGCATGCTGCAGCCATCCTGAACTAGGAAATAAGAATGTTTTAGGAGCTACATGCTCCCATATGTGGCTTTGTATGGTACACAGACTAATCTTTAATGAGGTATTCTTCATACACATTAACACTTCTGTGCTTTTGGGAGGTTGCTGGAACTACTTTGATAAAGACTTGGGAAAGCAAACGCAAGTTCAGGATAGGCCAATGGAGGCAGACGTAGCTGGGAAGTTGAATAGCACAGTACAGTATCTTTCCAAGAGCAGAGAAGCTGAGTCGATGCAAGCACCCTGGAAAGGGGAGCAAAAGGACAAACGTGCTCGTGTGAGGTTACCCAATTTTCAACAACTTGCAGATAATTTAGAGGCACAGCTCAGCTATGCAATTCCAAGACGGCAATAGAGTAAACAGGAACAACCTCAAGATAAATGAATCCTGAGGAGAAGTGACTTAATTTTCTGAACATAGTAAGGTTAGAGGAAAGCCTAAAATACAGCTGAAAAAATTGTGGAATGTTCTTTTCATAAAGACATAACACTCCCAACAAATCCCTCTGCAGCCATTTCAAAGCATGGAGTATATGATTATTGTCTCTGTAATGTTCAATGAGACAAAGTTTCTCTGCAGCTAAATATATTCTTGTCTGGAACAGCTGAACTTCTGAGCAAATGAAAGAATATGTCAGAAAAAAAAATAAGATGGAGGATTCTGCCCTGAGTAGGATTTACATATGCAGATATGGATGTCTAAAGCTAAGCTGCTTGTCTAGGAAGTCTTTATAGTGATTACTGAGAATTAGGCATTTTGGAGGTATGACTCAGCTTTTTCTAAGGTAAATGGAAAAATTATCTCAAATGAGCAATGCTTCACAAATTCCTCTGACTTTCCACTGCCTATAAAAAGAATCTAGGGAAATAAACCTATGAAGACATCTGTAGACATCTAACTCTGTAACATACTGATTCTTGCTTAAGGCTTTATGAATCAAAGTCACAGATGAGATCAGAGTCCAACTTTCCATTAGCTCATCCTTTCAGCTGGCATCATCCTCTTTTATGTTTCTGTTAAGGATTATTATTCTAGGTTATCCCAGGTAAAAAGTAAAGAGGAAAAAAAAAGAATAATTTTAGACTGATGGGTATGTAAAGGAAATTTAATTGAGAATGTTTCACTTATATTTTCATCAATCTATGTAATTATTGGAACATTTTGCTCTATCAAACTTGGAAAATAATTTTCTCTTTGACAAAGATGGAATCTGCTAGGCTTTGTTACAGAATGCATTGACTTCTCAATAATGATGTCAGTTTTCACATAACTCTTATCAATCTGGGAAAAGAAATCTAGAATAAAATTCATTTTTATGCAAAGACCATCAGAAGCCTGTCTACCACTTCAATCCATTTCAGTATCAATTTTGTTTATACTAAATAAGGAGCTTATTTACTGCTTACAGAAATTAGCAAAGGTTTCCTGGGCACTTCATTGCAATTTGGATCAACCCTGTGGGTCCAATCCATCTTCTGTTAAACTAATTGGAAAGACTCCTTTTGAATGAGAATTGGATCAGGCATAGAAGAGGAAGAATTAACAGCTGTGCCATTCTGTGCATTATTCTTCTGCCATATCTTCTGCTGATTCCATTAAACTCGTATTAGTCTTGTCAGACATGTTGAACTATGTTTCATAGTCAAGATGTTCAACTCCCTGAAAGATTCTGATACATTTAATCCTTTAAACTTGGGAACTAGCAGTGAGGTTCTTCTGCTCCCCAAAATGAGAAGTATATAATCCTGAACAGATGAAACAACATTTTGATGACAATGGAAAGCAGAATGAGGTAAATTCCAAAAACATTTTATGCTCATTTTTCCTTTATCCCAGATTTGTCACTTAATAACAAATTCATTGTCAGGAATCCAGCACAAGGTCCTGGAGGAACTTCAAGTTCCTGATTAGAAGCAGTAGCTCTACTCGTGCCAGTAGCTATCAATTATTTGCTGCCAATACAACCCTGAAATATCCACAAGGGAAGGAGTGAAAATGTGTTTGTTAGGTTTTGTTACTCCTGTTACAGTAAGGAGGAGGTGATAATTAACATGGTGTGATAGTTTAAAGGTAAACCAGTAGGAGAAATGAACCCAACTCAAAAAGAGATTACAAGTCAGAATTACAATTTAATAAAAAGATCATGTGAGAAATAAAAGAACATTTTTTTATTACAAGCAAATAGTTCATTAACTTAGGAATTATTTTCTTCAGGTGCACTGTAGAAGTTGTAAGGCACCAGGTCCTGTCTAGGGCTAGTGCCAGGGACAATTTGCGTTCAGGAAAAGGGAGTTATGATGAAAGTAGATAAAGATATGGCCGAAACAAGCCTTTGCCACATGACAGGCCCTTTGTGTGCAGAGGAAAGGGGTCATTCTGACCAGGAGACCCCATCTCCCTGCACAGGGGGGCATACCAAACCCAATCAGAAGAAGAGGCCTACCCTTCTCATTTCGCTAACAAGGTGGGACTCTTGGGACACATGAAAAGCATGATTTTTGGGATGGGGGCGTGCTTTTCAGACCTTCCTGGCCAAGACACCCAGCACAAGCTGAAATAGAAACTTTCCTTTTTCTGCTAAACTTCTTTATCTCACAGAAATTTGTATCTTAATTGAATAAAAGAGATTTTTCTCACAATCACAGTATGTACAATGATGCAGAGAAAAAAAATCTGTTTAACCCATAAAAACAGATGTGCAACCCAGCACCATGGGGCACAAAGAGAATGGAACTCGCCAGCCCCTGAGCACCACGTGGCCCCCCTGAGTACAAAGCAAGAGGAAAGAAGAAACCTGTTGGTGAGGTCACAGTCTGGTTGACAGTGGTAGTTGCAGTCGTGTTGAGGTCCTGGTCCTCTTCTGGATCCCATGAGCAGTGCCAGAAGTTCCAAACCCCAAGATTATATATGTTTAGGCTCAATGGGAATGCCCACTACGTCCCCCAGGGCGAAGAGTTTCACAATAGGTGATTTACACTATGAGTCATGGGATACTCCCTGATGACCCATTAGTAGACATGACCCCTCAGGCTGAGTGTGCAGGTGCTAATGACTCCCCAGAGGGGAGTAATCACACCTGAGTCATGGGTGTGAAGACAGGAAAACTTCCTTATCCCACAGAATTCCTAAACACCCAGCTTGTAGCCTGAGGCATCAGGTGTGCCCTGAGCAGCTGCTGCAAATGGTCCACTGCTATCAGTTTGTGAGAAATGACATAGAGAGTGTAGAATACACAGCCCTGGGCAGTCCTGGCCACACCCACACAGTGACAAACTGGTCCTTGCCACTATAACCAGGACACATGGGGTTTTTGGTGTGGTTTGGTGGGGTTTTTGTTGTTCCCTTCACCCTCTTTCCTTGTTGTTTTTTTTTTTGTTGTTGTTGGTTTGTGGGTTTTGTTGTAGTTGTTTTTATTTTTCTTCTAATTTAAGTTGATATTGGTCAAACTGAAAGTGAGAGGGAAAAACATCTAGTAGATCAGACTTGGAAGGCCCTTCTGAGTGGAAAGAAGTACTTTCCACTCTGAAGTGAAGATCTGATAGATGAGCTTTGTTAATACTTAGGTAAAATAAATTAGTTATTTAAGAGCATGACTGCATGGTCTCAAAGGAGACTATCTCAGGTATCCCAGTGCAGACATACATTGCTGTGCCATAAGTATTTTACAAACTCTCTACTCTTGCTTTGCCTCTACTCTATATCTCTCTGCCTGGGAGGTCTTCATGCAGTCATGCAATAGAGGTCCAAACTCCTCTTGGTGTCTGGAGGTCCAACGTTTCATCTCCAAGTCAGTACCAGTTATGAAGATCGTAGAGCTCTGAGGACTCTAGACACACTTTGAAAGCAAACGCAAGCCCTGTTTGCCTTCGGAGAAAAGTCTGTGACATTTATGTCTCAGAAAACACTTCAAATATCATTTATTCTTTAGTGACAAATAAATTATCTGCTTGGAATTCAGTCTCTTCAGCCCTAAACCAAGTATCCAAACTCCTCTGGCTTTAAGTGCGCTTCAACTTCATCCTGCACTTGAAAAAGTCTTAAGTGTTCTGTGCTTTCTGCTTATGTCTCATCAGGGTATGCTGAAACCATGCACATAGTGGGCCATTTGCTTCTCACATGTGCCAGTGCTCCTGGACATTTGCCTAGGAAAAAGAAGTGTTGGGGATTTGGATCTAGTCATTCATACCCCAAGACAGTTTCTTAATCATGGGATTTTCTTTAAGACATCCTTTATGTTTCCTGGAAACCTTCAGTATCAATGTGTCAGAAGAGGGACAAAGCTTAAAACACGTTCAGAAACAACTGCAGGGCAAAACTTGGGTGGTGTAAATTACCAAGCATTACCACAGAGTGCCAGACTCCACTGTGCAAGCCAGATTTTGAACTAATCTCTCTGATACTTTAGATTCTCTGTAGAGAAAATGGAAGACTTTACCTTGCTTGAGTCCTTCAAGGGCAATTCAAAGAATCAGAGCAGGAGAGATGTTCCACTGCTGTTGCATGAGGAGTCAGCTAAGGTCAAGGAAATGTTGTTGCTCTATCAATACTAACAAACTGCAGTGGTTGGGAGATCATTTTTAGGTTTGTAATTCAGACCACAGCTTGAACTGCACAACCCTTATTTATTGGAACTTAGAACATACTGTAAAGACAATCTTTTCTTCCCTCATCTTCTGTTGAGGAAGGAGGGGAGCAGAGACGAGTGTATTTGTGTCAAGCCCTTTGCTTATGTTGTGATTTATAGAATAAGAATTTCGACCCCAGTTGTCAACAGCTGTATTTTGGAAATTCCAAATATTCAAGGATATTCATAACATGCAAGACTATTCACAATATTCTGAGGGTATTAGGAAATAGGAGGTCAGCCAATGTGGTCTATATTGGTGCCAGGTGTTATTCAAATACATATTGAGGGTTAATCTGTGCTTTCAGGAACATACTTTATAGGAAGGAGAACACTGAGGCAGAAAGGAATAATATTTTTTTTCTGCTTTGGATAGAGCCAGGAGAGTGCATCTCAGAGTGCATACAACCAGCTTAAAAACACTATTTATGATAATACAATGCTTCCATGGCTTGATAAAATTAATTCAGTGTATAAAATGTGGGCAGGTGTGAATGCAGTTTGTCAATAGAGTACAAAGGGCATCCAGTTCGTCAATTGATTGTTTAAATTAGCTCAAATTGTTGCTTCATCACAAAAAAAAGCGCAAATCAAAATGTTTCATCTACGTGGAAACATGACATTTTTCCAGCAGCTAACTATTTCCACCAATCATCAGTATATATGAGTACAAGAAGAAAACATTTGACAAGAAAATGTCACCATATAATAGATCAGAGCCTTAATGTTCCTTTAACTGTACGTGTACATATATATGTGTCTACTTACAGCATTTTGCACTAGATGAGGTTTGAGTTCTCAATATTTGTCTTGTAAGGTTTCTTTTGAGGCCATGTAGGGAATTCTGATTTGAGCCTGAAAGACCATCAAGGGATTAACTGTCTTTCCTGTCCCTTGCTTCTTCCCAGAATCTTCTGATATGCCAGAAAAGTAGGTGAAAATGGAGTGAAAAAGCCTTAACACAAATGTTAAGTGAGTTCCTTTGAGGTTAAGCAGTTAATTAGATTAAGTGTTTCAACTCTGAAATATAAATATATAAGTATATACATATATATATATAAAGTAATGAAATTTTATCATGTCTAAAATGCAAAGGGCCAGAAGCTGAGCTTTACAGCGTTTGTTACCACTGTCATCACCACTAACTTTCATGTTTTCTCTTGAAAAGAAGACCTGTCTCTTTCTGTCAATCAGGATCTGACAGGACTATGTTATTATGTCTGGTTTTATTCAGAAACTTCTTTTCCAGTGTTAAGTGCTTTTTACCCACCTCAGTTACATAATGTAATTGTATTGCAGGAGAGTTGCAGTGTTTAGAGAGGGATGGGGTGGAGGGCCTATTTTTCCTGATACATAGTCTAGATTGATCTGGAACTTTAAAAAAGCTGGACTGAGGCACAATTTCTATTTGCATAGAAAAATAAAAACAAACCAAAAAACCTGAAAAGTGTGTGTGAGGAGACAGACAGAAAAAGCAAAAAGTAATACATCTGGAAGAAATGTGGTAAAACTGAAGGAAATTTAAAAAGGGAGAGAAAAGATATTGAAGGTATGCCTATACAACATAAAAATTACTCAAATCTGTGCTTTGTGCTTATTGCACATAGAGATGGAAAAGACATCAAAATACTCAAATTTATTTTAATTGATCCTAATGACTTTGTTTCCAGTTTGACTTGTCAAAACACAAAGAATCATGTGCCATTTTTTTTTTGCATCATTTACAGTGAACGTATTCAGTCAAAAAATAAAATTTCCCTAAAAGAAAAAAGAAATTCAAGTGTTTCATTTGTAAAATTTCACAACACATCAGTAAAATTAGTGATTTGTAGCAAATTATATTCAACCTTAGATTGAATTTTTGGAGGATGAAAACATAGAAGGTTTTTTTTTCTTTTATTCCATACCTTATTCCAGTCCCTGTTTAGGGATTTATAAAATGCTCCCTTTTTGGATATCAGGGCTCAAGGGGGAATATGGTATTCAAAAGGCCACTGCTTCCTCATCAGTGAAGAGTGCATCATGAAATGCCTTGCAATTTTGATGACATTGATGCCTAAAATCCTGGAAGATAGGCATTCAGAGAAAACATTAATGGAGAAAGATAGACAATACCTTTATTGGGAGTGCGGAGGCTTTGGGCTTCCACTGGGCCTCCACAACACGTGCGTTTTTTCAGCAAGGATCTCTGCATCCAAAAATCCCCAAAGAACCCCACCCTCAGAAAAGTTACAGTTTTTATACTCTTCCTAACAATTACCATATTAGATATCTATAACCAATCATCATTTCTAATTCCCTCGGTGGTCCACCCATCAGGGTCCTGGGCTATGCCTGCTGGACCACCTCCAAGGGTTTCTGGGCTCTTCTATTGTTTTGACTTCAAGTTATCTTGCAGGTGGCTCTGAAAAACATCACGACCTTCAGAGAGCCTGAGAATGTGTGAACAAATCACTTCAGCAACTTCTAACAGCACTTAATATGTGACCAAGAACACCTATGCTTCTAAAACTCTAAAAATCTACAAAATACACACCAAACCTTTAGGCATCAACATTCTCAAATGCAGTGACTGCCAAAGCTGAGTTGGAGCTTAGGCAGAAGGATGAAATAATTTGTCACTGCCACAGGTCACTGAAAGAGCCCTTATCCCTTTGTATATATGCATTGTGAGACATTCTTAAACGTCTTTTCCATGCATTGGCAGAGCTTGCTGGCTGAAAAAGAGGTTACTGAGGTCCCTTTAAAAGAATGGTCCAGTAAGTAGATTCTTTTTTCATTGCCTTGTGCTTCTCTTTTGAAGACATTAGCTAAATGCTACTGACTGTACTTGTATTTTTCAGATTCTCAGTCTTCTTAGACTGTCAGTTCTTTCATTTAAAAGCATTTGGAAAACTGGATTTTACTTGTTCAACGTGGTATAGGAGAAGAAATAAATAAATTGAAACCATTGATAACCATATGAAAAAGCAAGAGG
The DNA here is from genome assembly GCA_035047845.1 of Dendrocincla fuliginosa. Taxonomy (NCBI): domain Eukaryota; kingdom Metazoa; phylum Chordata; class Aves; order Passeriformes; family Dendrocolaptidae; genus Dendrocincla; species Dendrocincla fuliginosa. Next base: position 32,111,758 of record JAWWMO010000001.1, on the reverse strand, counting down.
GTCTGTGAGTAGGCATTACCTCAGAACTTGCCTGGATGCTCTGGCGGTAGTTATGTCAGACCACTGAAGATTCATGTAATAAATAAATATGATTTTTACAGATGACTAACCAACTTTTAGATGTAGTAACAGAAAAAAGGTAACTAAAAAGAAAAAGCAAGTAGTTAAAAAGCAAACTTCATGACTATGTCTGTTTTTTTGAAAAAGACAACTGCATGACCGTACACCTGTACTTAGTATTACACCTACTCATTACTGTGTGTTCCTGCACCCTGAATAAATGTAGAGAGATCTTCTCTGCTGCCACAGCAGACGATTTGAAGCAGTAACATGCCAGGCATTTCACTTAAGGATATCTCCATTCAAAGTCTGCTTTTGGTTTGTTTTGCTGTAGCTTATCCCCAAAACTGCGGTACCAGTGAGCAATAACAACAGCAGGAGTTGGAGAAAAGCTAGCAGTGGCCACAAGTTTTTGGAGACTACTGTGGGCTATAATGTGGGAACACGGAAAACAGACAACTCAAGGATGACCAGGATTCTTCATTAGACTTGCACTATTGTAGAATAACAGAGAGCATAACAGAATAACAAATGTTATTCTGTCTTTATTATTGAAATGGCTACTGTCTAGCCATGGAAAATCATACAAAAAGCATATTTATAAATAAATATGTTAAGCTTTTTTGTTATGATCCTTCTTAGTTCCACTTTCACTTTATTGTAAAAGTTTGTACTTTTTTAAAAGTTCCAAGCCAACACTTAGAAGCAGTGTTGGGTTTAACATAACATTAAACATGTTAGACCTATAACCGCATTTTATTTCCAAAACAGCAGGAGCTAGAAGAGCAAATTGTGTACTCTGCCTTTGAACAATTCATTGAACTTCTGTGTTCAGTCTTAACAGCATGACAGCCTGAATATTTATTTTTTCCTTGGGTAAAAAAAGAAATATAATGGTTAGGTTAACTGCTGTGATAGGGATTGACGATTACAGAGCCCTGTCTGTGAGGCTGAGATTGCCACTTTTTTCAGCTTTGGGAAAATGCATCCTTCATAGACTTTAGTCAAGCTGGTGGTGGGAGTGGCCCACAGTAGGCTGCCATATGAGACAGCAATCACAGCATGCAGGCGCTGGGCAAGGCAGCATCTATTGTACATTGTGGAAAAAACACTGTGATTGCTGTGATGAGTGGACAGTGTGAGACTGGGATTTAAGGGATAAAATACGTGCTGTATCGCAGGCTTCTTGTGTAATGTTGGGGGAACCTTTTGCTTTTCAGGAGTGGTGTCTTCATAAACTGAAATAAAAATAGTAAGATTTTCTACAAAATCTACCTATTAGTGGGGAAATACCCCTTCACTACATGTAGTTCAGAGCAAGTTCACATTCTCATCTATCGTTTCTGCCTCTCACTTAGTACCAGCTTTAAGGTTATAAACAATTTAGCTGAAAAAAAATGAGAACTGTAGGTTTGGAAAAGTCATTACAGATTCATAGAATTATGGAATGGTTTGGGTTGGAAGGGACCTTAAAGAGCCTAGCTCCATCTAGTTCCAATACTCCTGCCATGGGCAGAGACATCTTCCAATAGATCAGACTGTTCAGAGCCCCATCCAACTTGATCTTGAACACTTCCATGGATGGAGTGTCAACAACTTCTCTTGGAAACTGGTTCCAGCTCCTCACCACCTTCACCATAAAGAATTTCTTCCTAATATCCAATCTAAATCTGCTCCCCCTCACCTTAAAGACATCTTTTAAAAAAATCTTTGAGATAAACACTTGAAGATAAATAGAAGCAAACCTGCAATTTCCCCTTGTCTCTTCAAGTTTTCTTTACTATCAAGGCCTTGTATCCCACAACGTAAAGGCTGCTGTAAACAAATGTTCTCCTACCCTTCCTGGAAAAAGTCTTTGAAGGAGAGAAAAAATTAAACCAAGAGCTGGTTGAGGTTTATACACCATGGTGAGCCAGAAACTGAGTGTGTTCTTCAGAAAGAGTTCCCTGTTCTTTGGTACATTTTGATTGTATAAAAAGAAAGAAAAAGTTTGAAGAGAAGACATTTCTTTTTGGTTGTTTTGTCATAACATATTACTGAATTTTCATGAAAGCATAATATTGTAAAGTCTTTTTTTTTTTTTTTTTAAGAAAGGTATATTCTTTCAGAAGTTATTCTTTTGGTCCTTATGATAATATTTTTTTTACTAGAATTATTACAGAACAGTGCTGTTGTCAAGAGTGTAATGTATTAAAATTGTATTCAGAATTCAATATTTTACAGTTCCTGTTTTCAAACTCTAACAACATCTATGCCCAGCACCCTACTGTTAAATATATTTACTTTGATCATTGCAACATTACTGATTTGGGTGATAAATATTACATCAACAGATACTTTTGCTTTTGTTTGCTCAGTATGAGGTTTTCAAAAAGGAGGCAGTTCCTCTAAGGCCAAGCAATTTTTATTTTTTTTGTACTCTGTATTTTCCTTTTTATTTTGAGCTGTGCTTTCACTACTAAAATGGCTTTTAGATCCAGAGTATCAGGAACAGATGGAATTTCTTAAAGGGAATGCATGTGGAACATAAATGATTTTGGCTTACCAGAAGTGGAAGGAAAAATATTTAATGTCACGTTTAATAACATTTGTTCCTCTTTGTTCAAGTGGAATCTGTTACTCAGGACTTTGTGGAGAGATACAGGTGGTATGGAGTCAAAATTTTCCCTATAGTAAAAATTGCCTTGCATTACGTATGGATCTTTTTCTTTGAAGAAAGCATGAAAGCAAAAAAATTTATATTCCAGAGAAGGTAGCTCTCCCAGAAAACATTTGGGGCCTGCACCTGCCCACATCTCTGGAGTATTTATATTATTACAGTAGTGCCTGCTAACATCAGTCATGAACTGGATCCTCACTATAGAAATACATTCAAAAATATTTTTTCAAAAATTAAAATCCCAAGACCTGATAAAAGGATTGATAATCTATGGATAAGACAGGCAACAGATGCATACTGATCAACATCAAACACGTGGACTTTGCATGCAGAAAAATAGGCTGTTTCTGTGGCAAAGATAGACTGAATGGAAGAAGGAGTGGTTTCTGCGGGGCAGCAAGAATTTTATTTCTTTTTTTATAAGTGATAGTCACACAATAGTTTTATATCCAGGCTTGATATTTGAAGGGTAGGTACTCCTGTTTCAGTCATCCTCTGGATCACAGGGTGTTGCAGATATCCATCTGCTCTTCCTTTTGCCTGCTGTGTGTATTTGTGTACTTTTTAGCCCTCCTTCATTTCTCCCCTTTCCTAGTTAGATTGCTGAGGTCTCTCATTGCTGCTTCTCTCTGAGACCTTGCAGATGGACCATTAAAACCTTTTTTTCCCCTTCATAACAATTCAAATATTTTTTTTAAAAAATATTGAAAATATATTTCAGGACAGTTAAAACTCTCCCAACAACATGGGTCAAAACAAAACAAGAAGTCATGTCAGTGGTGCTAAATTTCAGTAAAAGGATCTAAATAAAAATGAGGAAGCTTTTTTGAAAAGAAGCTAAAAAATAGGTAAGGCAGTTAAAATTTAGCAGGTAACAGAGACTACTGAGAAACACTGCATGGAAAGTGCAGTGCCCATGCACACAACATGTTGTGATGAACTCGAGAAAAAGCAGTAATGACTAAGCAGCAAAGTTAAAAGACATCTTTTTAGAATTAATCAGGTATTAACAAAAACAAACAAACAAACAAACAAACCAAACAAACCAAACAAACCAAACAAAAAAACCCTGGAAAGTTGAATCCAAATGAAGAAAATAGAAAGCATCATAAACTCTGGAAGACTAACAAGGGTAAGTAAGAGATCAGCTCTCTCCATGGAGGAAGGTCAGCAACGAGATCATATAGGATGCTGTTCTCAGACCTGCTGTTTAAGAGGGACATGAAAAAGGGCACGTGTTTTGACAGTTTGCTGAGGACAGAGTTCTTCAAGGTAGAAAGGATGAAATCCATTGCAGCAAATTGCAGGAGGTCCTTACAGGATTCAGTGATTGGGTAACAAAATGACAGATGTAATTAAATGTAGGTACACGTAAAACAATGTATGTGTAAACCAATTTTAGCTTCACATACAAAATGATACTCTGAACTCAACCTACCCACTGGAGAATGAGGCCTTGGGGCTGAGATAAATAATTCCTTGAATATACCCATTCAACATCAATAAAAATAAACCCCAAAAGACTAGCAGAGAAAGAAATAGAAAACAAAACAGAAGGTACTTACTTAAACCCATAATCTGCCTCTCATTGAATACTGTCTAGCTGTTCTGGTTCCTTCATGTAAAAAACCTATATATTAGAACTGAAAAAGGTTCAGAAAAGGCAAGCAAAGATGATAAAAGATTTCATAATATTGCAAGCAATGCCTGAGTTATTTGACACTCTTTATCATGAAATAGGTATGATTCAGGAAGTTCCATTGAGCTTTAAAATGTATAAGGACCATCTGAATGCTCTGTCCTCCAGCACAATCACTACGACATGGGAGAAGCCAGTGAGATACAAATTATTCACACAATTCACAAAATTCAGGAAAGAGAATTCTCAAAAGTGATTCTCTGGTGAAAATGGTCTTTCTCTTGTCTAAGTTCTTTATGTGATTTGTGAAAAATCAATGGTTATCTACTAGGAATTAGTTAAGAAGTAAATTTTTTCTAACAATTATTGAAATGAAAAACTAGACCTTGAAGCCAAACAGTCAAAGGACAGATTTTGCAAGGTTGCAGGTCTCCTTTGGGTTTGATTTGCTCCTCAGTCCTGATGTAGGAGACATGCTGAGCCGCAGGCAAAGTAGTTGAAATGAAATGCAGTGCTTTCAAATTTTGTACCAACTTGATTTTTGCTTTGCAGTGACATTTAATATGTGTCAGCATTGTGATCCTTCTATGTTTAGAGACAGAGAAATAAGACCTTTACATTACCTCCAGAGAGAAATTGTTTCTATCAGCCAGACCCACTGCTTAGGGCTGCTTTGGCACTCTCATTAATTGAATTTATTTTTTTTTTTTTAATGGAGAACTAGATTTAAAAATTCAGTAGATGAGGTGCTAATGGTCCCCTTTGATAGTCATTTAATGTTTAAAATACTGTCCAGAGCTGTGTAAAACCTCAAATCTGTTTCTACCTCTGTATGCAAAAATTTATATCCTCAGAATCACAAAATATGGGTCTAGAGGAGGAGGCTAGTATTTGAATAAAAAGAGGGTGAAAAATTTTAGCCTCTGGTTAATGCAGTTCCTTGCACAAATTATCAGCAAGAAGGGGTGAGAATCCAGGCATTTCTCTTTTAGCTGAGAGTCTTGATGTCTGAACTAGTGAATTATCTTTACTGGTAATTTAACATATTCCACATAAACTGTAAACGATCCAAAATAGATGATTAAGATAAATCAGTATGGAAATGTTTAGAGTGATAAGAATTTTGGGCAGCCAGACAAACCTTTCACACTCTGAATAATGGTCAGACAGTTGGGTTTTTATATAGAAGAAGATGTCTCTGGTTCCCTCTTCCTCCCTTCTAGCCAAGCACCAAAAATACAAGGGTGTTTTAAAAATATTTATTGAATTTTTTATCCTAAAATTCAGGTTGATTTAAACTGGTTTTCCCATTAAATTTTGCATTTGACTGCTAACCTGGAAATAAAGGATTTAGGTAGTCCATTGCTTAACTGCCACTTAAATCAGGAAAGTTAATTGCCTCAACACTTGCGAGTTATCCTTCTGAATGTCAATTTTGCATGTCTAGATGCCCAAATAATTAAATATTGCTTGTATAGTATATTTCATAGATACTAAAGCATTGTACCTAATTGGTTTTATTATTTGCAATAGTAAGATGTGTACATCTTTAGCAAAGCATCCCCTTTTCATTAAGCTCAACTAGTTGATAAATTAAATAGTAAAGGCATAATATAAAAAATGGAAAATGCCTTATACAACCTTGCATATGAAATCTTTTTGCCTTAGCTGTTCATGCTCCCTTCTTTTTTTTAAGACCACAACTTTTTACCAGAGAATGCAGATATATCCCGTTTACTCCCACATGAGAGTTAAATATCAAGTAAAAAAAAAAAAAAAAAAAAAAAGAAAACCTGTACAAGACAATAAAACAACTACAAAGAGGAAGAAAATGTAATGACTGCAAAAGAAGTACAAACTTTCTTTCAGGTCATTGACAGCCAGAACTATGCAAAGGATTAATTTTGCTTCTTATCACAGGAGTGTCTCTCCTAGCACAAAAGGGAAATTGTTTCCTAGCCAACATGCCAGGCTCTACAATGGTGACTCATGGTCGAGCTTATGGGTGACTAATGTAACGTGACATGTCATAAGCTGCCTATGAATGCAGATTTTGAATGCCAGTGGACGATCAGAGCACGTGGCTGTGTTCTTCTTGAGAAACTGGGAATAACTAAAATGAAATGAAAAGATGCTTGTCTGGAGAAATCAGGGGCAATATAGGAAGGCATAAGAGGACAAGCAAATAAAAAGTGCTACAGGGCTTTGACTCTTCACTGCACAGGTTAGCAACTGAACACCACTCAGTGGGTAGACATGTTTTGTACTAAATCTGCTGCACTTCAAAATCAGGCTTCTTCTAGCTCCTTCAAATCCCTCTCCCCTGTATGCACATATCAGCCAATCTTCTGGCTCAATATTTAGCAATCATGGAATAGATTGGGTTGGACGGTCATGCAGTCCAAAATTCCTTTTAGGGAACAGGGACGTCTCCAACCAGTTAGCCTGTTAGAGCCCCTTCCAAACTGACTTTGAATGATGCCAAGGATGGGGAATCCGCTACTTCTCTGGGCAATCTGTGCCAGTGGGTCAGTACCCTTATTGTAAAAAAAAAAGTCCTCCTTTTAGCTAGTCTAAATCTACTCTCTTTTACTTTCAAACCTTTATCCCTTGTTCTGCAACTACTGAGCCTGATAAAAAGTTTATCCCCATCTTTCTTCTTAGCCCTTTTTATGTTTTGAAAGGCAATGAATTACTTCAGCTTACTGTTATGATGAAAAAATAATCAACCAAAAATAGATTTTGTTTTTTTAGCAACAAGCTCAACTGACACACTTGGCAAATAAACATCTATTAAATCCCACAATGGTTTATCTTGAATGGCAGTATTTTGGCAATATTAAAGAAAGGCAGGAGGGAGGAGCTAAGACACGGTAACCCAAGTCTATGGTCTCATGGTGAGAAGAAAGAAAGGTGATCCAAACACAGCAATCGGAAATGGAAGGTAGCATTTGCTGGACAAACTTGGGACATTTCAGATACTTTTACATGTGTTCTCATCAATGCAGATTATTTGCAATGTTGAAACATGACCTTGAAACTCCAGCAAGACTTCGGTACAACAAGTGAATTACCAAGGATTATAGGACTGAGGAGGAAGAAGAGAATGGAAAGGTTGATAGCCTGCCTTTCATATGTATCAGAAGAAGCTCTACTTATGTTAATGCTAGTAGATAATACAGAAGGAATGCATTACTGCCAGGTAATAACTGAATGAATCTCTGATGAGATGATATACACACCTGGGGATTTGTATGGTTGAATAGTGGTGTGAAAGAATTTCTGTTCTATTTATTTTGGGTGGTGGAGCATGAGAGAATTAAGTGTTAGTATATGATATCAAATATCTTTTCAATATCCATGTAAGTGGATACTTACTGAACTAGGAATAATAATTTTTTTTTTTTTTTAATAGGCCATGATGAAGCCATTGGGGCAAGAAGAAAAAGTGTTTGTGAAGTCTAATCTGACAGACAGTAATTAGGCAATATGCTATAATTAATAAGTTGTGGTCTGCTAAGTTCAGCCTTCTTATTATGGTTTGTAGTAGATACTACTACGTCAATTAAAACTTTGATAATATAACTTAACAATTTTAATTGTAATTTCAAAGCCACACTAAACAAGATCTCACAAAAGGCAGAGAAACAACAGAAAGCTTGAAGCTTTTACATGATCTCTTTTGGGAAGCTAAAAGTAGTTGAGACAGCAAAAATTGGTGCTAATTTCAGGGATTTCCTTTCCCAAATTCCCATACTGCTAACCACTCACATTTATTCTCATAAAATATCTGTATTATCACGTCAAAACAATACTGGCACATTTTTTCATCATGCATCTATTTTTATATTAAGTGCTCTGCCACAAAAATTTGTTCATTTAAACTAGCGAACACTATAGCTACTATGATTATCCCTTTTGCTGTGATAATTCCCTGTCTTAATGTTTTTCACTGTTCATTTTTTCTCTTCCAACTTCTCTATTAATAGTCAATATTCAAAGTTACAATTGGAAGATTTATGAAAAAGAGATTATGTGGTTATCTGTCCTTTGACACAATGGCTAACTGTGCCTTGTTGGCACAAAAATGTTCAAAGCTGAGGATTGCAGTGACAGTTACAATAAAGTCTTCACTAATAAGTGTGTGTAGTCCTAGTAGGTGTTTTTTTTTTTT
>JAWWMO010000001.1:32077750-32091546 GCA_035047845.1 Dendrocincla fuliginosa | reverse complement strand
CAGTTTCCTATCTATAAAGACATTATAATTTTCAATTATTAAATTAATTACTATTTATAAACACCCTGTGAGTTCTTTTTTTTTAAATTAAATGTCTCATATAAGCTCTGCAATGCAGTGGTTGTCTTGTTCCATGCTGAAAACAATGTTGGATCTTTTAATACAAATAATGAATATGACAGGCAGTGAATGCAAAGCAGCATTTATCAACTTTCATCTCATATGACTACACAAACTTTATTCCTGCTTGTGTGACCATGCATATGCATTTTCAAGTCATTCCTCTTTAATGCAGGGGGATGAATCTCTTAAGTAATTATTACTTTTACCATCAAAGATTTGCAGAAGAGAAAACAAATATTCCAGTTGACTGGACTTATGAGTCAGGGTGAATTTTCTATGTTGCTGCAGAACTGATACAAGTCCCTTAGATGTGAACAGTCAAAGTCTTCATGTGAGTAATACTATCTGAGTTTAAAGGGATTTAGAGCTTCAAATGCCTTTGAAAATCCCCCCCTCTCTGCCCCAGTTGTTCTCATCAGAGAGGGGATAGCAGCACCTCTATACGTAGAAACAAACCACCATCACAAGGGCTAACTGTGCATGTCTGGGCAAGGACAACAGCTTCTGTAGCTAACCTCCCATGGGGGAGTGATGTGGCTAATATCCCATCCAGAAGCCTTTGATTTCCTCAGCCCCACTGCTGTGGTACTCATTTATAGCCAGGCTGACTTGGAGTGATGTGTGGAACAAGTCCAGAGAGAGATATGAACTCACACCTCTGGATCCATACCAAGACATCTTCACTGCTCTATCAACACTCTCCTTTGAGGGATATAATGAGGATACATTAATTAATGTTTATGAACTGCTTCAGTGCTGCCATATTTAGACTGTTAGACTTGCATCTGTAGGAACAGAACAGCAACCAGCAATTCTACCTGAAATAGAAAGCACAAATGGGAAGAAGAACAGGGGACTCCACAGTGGGTTTCCCCTCTGAGATATTTTTCCACACTGCAAAAATATCTCTGGAGGCAAAAGCCCTTCAAAAGCAATCTCTGCTCCAGAGAAATCCAAATTAATGAAACGCTGAAGTATGTGATGGAAGGTCTGCAAATCATTTACCCAACTTTAACCAAAGTTTTTAATAATAATTTTTCATGAAAAATAATAAGTTTAAAATGGGACAGAGATTTATCAAATATTCCAAAATATTTCAAGGTTACTCTGGTTGGTCGTGGGAGTTCTTTAAATGATTGAATGCTTTCTGGAGCGTGTATTTGTGAAGCTTCATCTATCACTTACTGGATTTTCTCCAGAGAAAAATATGTTGCGTCCTTACTTTGCTCATAAGGTAATGCAAAAACTCAGAATATGATGGATGGATATCAGAGTATGGCCAGCTTATGGCCTTGTACTTACCCTGAGATGAGAATGGGGATCGGTGAATGGCTCTGGGACATTTTGACTTTATGAAGCAGTTTCTGAGCAAGTGCAGCTGTGTGCTCCAGGGCAGGATCCATGCTGGCATGAATCACGGGATGAAATTTGTCTGTAGGTAGCCACACATTACCTGCTACAGTTAAGTGTTTCAGGAGCACTGTTACCATTCCTGAGCCATTATTTCAAGTATGTCCCTTGAACCTTTTGAGTGCCTTGACTCACAGAGTGTCAAAACCAGTTATTACATCAACACTATTCTGACTTCTGTCCTTGTCTTTTGAAAAATCCCCACGTCAAAATTGGGGTTTAGGCATGTTTCAGTGAAAAAAAAAAAAAAAATGTTAACTCAAAGAACTCCTTCTTCATACTTTAGGGTCCCAAAACAGGGACCTCAATAAGAACTATCTGCTTTTCCCTTTCCATGCTCAGAAGGGGAGAAGGCAAAGCAAATATTTTCTCAAAATGAATGTTACTTTGCTGGGAGACTTCAGAATGCTAAGTGAAGTGATACAGCCTGTCTATAGTTTACAAATAAGCCCACCTTTTATTTTGTCAAAATTTCCATGAAAGCTTTTCAAATTTTAAAGTGCCTGTATTTTGAAAAGGTGACTAGGTGAATAGGACATTCTTCTTTCCAAACATCATGGTAATTTGGTTGGGTCTGTAATTTAGTAAAGATTTTTAATCATTATATTATATATTATATATTATATATAATATTTATATAATATTTTTTTCTAAATTTTAATATGGCATACTACTGCATTTGTAGTAAAATGAGAGCTGCAGAGGGACTTTTTACAAGGAAATGTAGTGATAGGACAAGGGGAAATGGCTTTAAACTGAAGAAAGGAAGATTTAGATTGGGCATTAGGAAGAAATTTTTTACTGTGAGTGTGGTGAGGCACTGCAACATCTTGTCCAGAGTTGTTACGAATGCCTCATCCTTGGAAATGTCCAAGGCCAGGTTGGATGAGACTTTGAGCAACCTGGTCTAGTAGATGATGTCCTTGCCCACGTCAAGGGATTGGAACTAAGGAACTTTCAGGTTCCTTTCAACCCGAACTATTCTGTGATTTTTCCTCCGAGTGACCTTACCAGACTATATACACATGATATAGTTCCTCATCTTGGGCATTTTTATCTGAAAAAATGGACAAATTCTTTCAATATGTGTAAAACACATTTGCTAAGGTTACAGTCCTTGGTTATAAAAAGACTATGACAATTGCAACAATTCAGAGAATAAGAAAATGATGTAAATGTTCAATTTTCTTAACATAAGGATGGTAGGATAAGAATCCAGATGAAAAAATTTAAAATGGTATGCCAGTATAAGGGTTTGCAAGATAGTAATCAAATTACAGCATAAGATAGATATACGAAATTACATCAGAAAAATTTATTTTTTAATGTTAAATAGCAATTTAGCATTTTCCTTGCACCGTGAACATAAGAAGAAAAGACAGATTTGAAATTGATGTTACCAAGCAAGAGATTAGAACTTTCATTGGGATAGGTGGAATCTGTACTGATGTAATAAGCAGGCCTAGAAATATTATCTTTGACAGATTTTCAGAAAAGGAATGTAATCTGAAGGTTAAAATCATGATAATAATATTCTTTGTGGGGTAATGGCTTTGGATGATGGACCTATGTGTTTAAGTTCATTCTGGTGCTCTGTGGTTCAATGGACATGTGCCAGTGCCTCTAGCTCAGTGGAATTTAAAGGAGATATTATCCAAGATACGGCTGAAATAGACAGAAAATGATACTATTGCAAAGTAATGCATTTGTTGGCAAGAAATGTAATGATTTTTGGCACCTTGCAATGTTTTAGTGCCATCTGGTGACTCCCCAAAATGTTACAAGAACATTTGCCAAAATGCCTGGATAAAATAAATATATTGGTAATTGACCAATTTTGCATTAATAGTTATGCACTGAAAATCTAACTTTCAGAACTTCATTGCTTCAGTGACAGGATAAAGTCTTGCAACTCCCCATCAAAATATGAATTTTAAACACCTAATATCTGCACGATAAATCTGGCAAAAAACCAAAATATCCTCTCAAGAATTTTCCATGAAAACTGAGAAAATGAAGTTTCAAATATAACTGCAAAAAGAAGTGATTGTGATTCTATAAATGACCTACTATGAATCTTTCATTTGCCTTCTTTCAGGACAGTAATATCTATCCAAAGAACAGATGAGAGTTATAGAAAAAGGAAACCCAGCGGAGAAGAAGAGGGTTTAAGAAAAAAGCCAACTTCATATACAATATATTCTTTTGAAGTAAGATGTGTTAAATGATGAATTTATTCATAAAATGAGGATTAGATTTCTCCAATAATAAATACATTAAATAATATAGACATTGTTTTGATTTTTTTATGAGAAGGTAACAAGCTGAAAATATTACTTATGTGTGCTCCTACCCCTTTCTCAAGAGCTTTAACTCAGCAGTCCTATTCCCTTTTCTGAGTTGAGTCAAATTGACTGATTATGGAAACCTGTTCCCCTGCTTTTCATGTATTTTAACTGTGCAGTACTGACATATCTGAGAGATCGATGGTTTCTGTCCCCTGTCTTTCACATCCTGAGATGTGTAATTATTTACTAAGTTTCAAACAGTAAATGCAACACAAATGTCTTCTTTTTCCGGGTTTCACAGCTATCACTAGGGACATACTATGAACACAATGAGGCTCATAGAAGTGACCATAAGTATCTCGTTTTCAATTTCACTGTAGGTTAAATATTTAACTTCAGTTTTTAAAGAAACCAATTCTATTATCTCTTCTGCCTTTTGCTCTTCATCAAAGAGATATTGGACTATTGCACCTTTGTTCTGACATTCACAGGTAGAGACTGATACGATAATGAAAAGGAGCATGAGATGTGATAGAAATAATGTGTGACTAGACTTGATGACCTAAGAGATCCTTTTCATCCTTGTCTTCCTTAGAGAGCTCATAAATCTTCAGATATGTCCAGCAGAACTATACATCGAGGGCTTTGTCCTCAGACCTTTCAAGTCACTACAGAAATTTGTATTGACTTCAAACCACTTTGGAGCAGGCTGGTAGTTTCTTAATTTTATGAAATTTGCTTGGACTGCTGTGTTCTTTGAACACATTTTGCACTGAGCTGGGTTCACACAGTCCTGGTTAAACACTGCTTTACTGTGCCTAGTGGCTCTCCTGTCTTTAGGAAGGAGCTATGAAAGGTTTGGTGTCTCCTATGAGCTGGACATCTGCTTTGACATCATAGTAGCATGTTGTGAGGAATAATTGTATGAGGGGTCTGTTTTCATGTGTGATACTTGTTCTCCAAAGGACAGAAGTATCTGCAATTTTTTCACATAAAGAATTCAGGTCAAGTAGTTTTTTTTCTTTCATATTCCTTTCTGGGTGAATGATGCTGCTTCCAATATTTTTTGTTTGTTTTGTTTTGAAGATCTGATTGGAAATCAAATACATTATATTTAGAGAACTTGTCAAGATTCAGATTTGTTCTTAATTACACCCTTTGCCTTCCTCCTATGTGTTTTTCCTTTTGGGAGGGAGAAAATTAAAACTGAAAAGGGGGTGAAAGGAAATGGGGGATAAGGAGGGAGGAGAAACAGGAGAGATTGAAGAACGCCAGCCTTTTTGTTGCAGCATAACTACATGTATCCTGGTGAGATACTCACCAGGTAAGCAACTTTGCATTGCTGTGGTACATTTGCACCACTCCAGCTAGTGTACCACTTGATACTGGATGCTTCACTCTTGATTGACATCCAAATTCAGAGCATCCTTTCTCCTTTTGGCAGATGCTGTCAGCATCATCCATTAAAACTCCCAGTTATTCCTTGCTTCCTCTGTTCATAAAAAACTGTCAGGAAGTGCTCTGAATTTCTGGGATAGGAATTTTTTACCTCACTACCAGTCTTTTAGTACTACATGGCATCCACCTTGGAGACCATGGTTGGCTAAAGCGCTTTAACACACTGCATGGGAAAACAAAAAGAGTTTTATGTGTCTGAAGCCACTGATGATCCTGTGGAAAGCACAGCTTCAATTTTTAGCACTGGGATGGACCTCCTGTGCAGCTACTTAGTAGCCCAGAGCTTCTGGATCTCAAGGCATGATGGCACATGTTTATTCAACACTGTGGATTGATGGAAGTCTGATGCAGGTGAATGGCACTCTTGGAGATGGCGGAGAGGGATGTTTCATCTCTGTCTATTAAACACTTTCAGTCTTTTGTAGCATTTAGACAAGTATATTCTGTTTTCCTCTCATTGGCAGGAGTACCCTTTCAGTGTTTTCATGTTCACAGATGCAAAAATGGAACTGCCAAAATAGAGAGATCAGCGTTTTTTGCCTGAAAAAAGACTCATGCTTGAGAAAGTGTTATCGACAGTATCTTAAGGCAGAAAAACAGTGACCTTAATGCCAGGAAAGAAACATACATCAAAACTTCTGCATGAAAGGACAAGTTTAGCAAAAATCAAAAAGTTGCATAGCAAAATAAGGACTCCTGAATTTCTGTGTGTGTAAGATTTACTAATAAAAAGAGTAGGAGACACACAAATACATGATCCCAATCTGTGGTACACAGCATTTGATGCATCAACAACATCAGATAAAATGTCTGATGGAACATGACAGGCACAAATAATACATGAACACTTAGAGCGGGTTGTGCAAGATCTCTGGCTGGCAGCTGCAGCCGTTGCAGTGCAGTTTTTAAGTCATAAAATGGAAAACATTGCTTTGTCATCACGTTTTCCATACATACCCATGTTGTGCAAATCTGTCAGCTCCCTTGTTATTCATAGTACCTAAATGTTGACTGTCATAAGCAATCTGGGGAACTCATTCTAGCCTGTGATTTCATTACAAAATGAAAAGAAAATGCATTTTTGCTTTCTACTTTGAGACACAAAAAAACTCACTCCTTGGATAAACATTCTCTGATTTCTGAGAAAACTCACTCCTTGGATAAATTCTCTGATTTCAACTCAAAATTTGTTACAGTAAGAATAATTTGGACTTAACAAAAGGGCAAGGAAATACTGGTAATGATAACCATTTTAGTCAGATTTAACATCTCAATAAGGTAAATGTAAAAAGCATCTGAGTTATAATTGCTAAACATATCAGAGCAGTATAAAAAGCCTTGTTTCCAAAATAATTTAGCATTCAGACAAAAACATATAGTATTTTTTTTTCCAAAAACATCATACATTCTCCTGCAAATGTGATGACTATCTTACAATGGATTACACAAGTAGAACTTATTCTTTATAGATGATGATAATAGATTATTAAACGGAGGGTAAACCAAAACATTTTTAGGGATGTGTTTCTTGGGTTTACGTCATTGGTCCTTAGATAAAGCAAAGGTAGTTTTATCAGCTGGGAAGATACTCTCTAAGACAAGAATATACTATTTAGAAGTTAATATTTTATTTAAACTGAAGTTAAACTGAAAGAGGACAGGTTTAGATTATATATTAGGAAGAAATCTTTTATCATGAGGATGATGAGGTGTTAGCACAGATTGCCCAGAGAAGCTGTGGATGCTCTATCCCTGTAAGTGTCCAAGGCCAGGTTGGATGGGGCTTTGAGCAACCTGGTCTAGCAGATGGTGTGTCTGCCCATGACAGTGGGGTTGGAACTGGATGGTCTTTAAGGTCCCTTCCAGTCCAAAACATTCTTTGATTCTATGGTAATTATTCAGAAAAGTAGTCTCAACTATAGCTAATAGTTCTAACATAACGTCTTTATCCTCTGAAATAAAATCTGTTCTTCAGGTTCTAGAAGAACTGGTGTTTATATACTACATTTTGAAGTGGAAAAAAAGATATTTTTCCCTGGTATGAGAACTGGGTAAGTAATAAATAAATATATTTAAGAACATGTTCACTGAATTCGGTTCCCAAATATTGTTTGGTTTTATTTATTTATTTATTCATTTAATCCTTAGAGGTTTTGTTTTGTTTGCCTCTCTTGTCCTAGCAAATCATTTTTGCCTGCCATAAGTTTTTGACATAATCGGTATTTTATGTCACAAGTATCAAGAACATGATTCTAACCTGTATCAACATGTAGAAACCTTTGGAAATCCAAAGTGTGTTAATAATAATTTGTTATTTGAGAAGGACTATTTGATCCTTAGAAGCCTATGGGTCACGGTCAGCACATTTGGGTAGTGGTACAGGTTCCTCGCAGAAGTTCTAGGTCTATCATATGTCAAGTACCGCCGCAGGAAAATCATTACATTCAGAGAGTTGGAAGATCCTGCAAGAGAAACTGAGGTCTGATAGCAGGGACTACTAAATTGGCATGAATACAGTGAATAGCCACATTTGGGCAGATGATACACATGCATACATACACATATATGTGCATATGTGTAAGTATTCTTTCCCCAAACCTGCCTGTATCTGAGTTCTCCATTCTAAGCATATTTTTAAAGATTTTCTTTCTCTGTCACCTGTGGACCTTTTCATGACTATTCTTACTCCAGTGCTCAGGCACACTGACTTTGTCAGATTAGTCTTGACCCTTCCTCAGGGGGTGAGAAAATGCCTGTCCTATCTGGATGCTCATTAGCACTCAGAACCATCTCTGTTATATGTGCAGCATTTGAAGCCTTTTCCTGATAATGATCTTGATGGTTTCAGTTGGCAGTTCTTGTTTTACTAGCAATTTTTTGTAGTCCCATACTCCCCAGTGTTCCCTGAAAAGACTTTTTTTAATGAGATATTCCTGGGTTTAGACATTGGGGAAATAGGAGAAGGAGAACAATGACATCAATAAAGCCACTAGTATTCTTTGAGTGTGCTGCCAATGATCCATATCTTTATGCTGTGCAGTTCAGTGTTAATTCTGCCACTGACATAAGCTGTAATCTGTTACACACATTTCACATCTCCTCCTCTCCATGAACAGAGTGAGGGCAGAATTTTTCTGACATCCGTATAATTTCCAGTGGTTTTGAACTAACATGTTTTTGGTTTGGTTTGGCTTTTTTTCCCCCAGCTGTGCCCCATTAAATGTACAGATACAAGACAGTATCAATGCACATATTTTACTCCACCATCTACAATAATGTGATAATGAAATGATCACCTTCTTAAACACTTTCTTCTTCCCTGGCTGCTCAGAGTACCACCTGAGACAGCTCTTAAAGCTCAAGCTCCACATAATAAGGTTCCTGTCCTCCAACGGCTAATCTGTAGTCAATAATTGATAACTCTGAGGAGTACATCAGAATGGAGGAATATTAAGATGGAGATATCTCAGATATAATAGAAGTGCAAGGCTGCTGCATGGTACTAGTGTCTTACCAGAGAGAGAAGCTAGTACCAGAGTTCAAATGAACTCTTTCATCTCATACTTTTTAGAGTAGTTTTTAAGCACCTTGTAATTAGAAATGTATTTAGTCCCAGATTGCCTGGTACGGAGACGATACAGGATGAATGCCTATGAGGAAAAACTGAAGGAGATAGGTCCTTTCTCTCTGGAGAAGGCTCAGGGGAACCTCATGACAGTATTCCGGTATGAAAAGTGCAGCTTCAGAGAGGATGAAATCTTTCCACAAAGAACCCATGGAGAAGATGAGAGACAATAAGTACAATTTGCAGCAGTAAAAGGTTCACCTCCATATAAGAAGGACATCTTTACAGTAAAAACAATCATTCACTGGAATAACCTCCACAGGGATGTGATGAAGTTCCCATAACTGGAGGATTTCAAGATGCAGTCGGAAATGGTGACAGATGATATCATCTTTTCTCCCGTTACCATGAAAGTTTGGGCCAGATGATCTTTCAGGTCCTTTCCAACCTGGAATATTTTATGATTTTATCATTCAATGATTACTTATTTAACTGGAAAACAGTCTCTCCTGACTCCTACTCTGTGACTCTCACAAATGACATTTTGAGCATGGCAAGAGACTGAATCCAAGTCAGAAATCCACAGAGTATTATCTCTTTCCTATCATTGAGTCTGACTTGATCAGATTTATTACTTGAAGATTTTCAAATTTTTTACTTGAAGATTTTATATTACCATTACCAGAGTTTCAGATGCAGGACCTTTGGAACTCAAAGAGGGAAGCAGAGCCTCAGCAATCAGATTGCTGGCATTTGTTCTGTCTTTTATATCTTGCTGTATATAATGTAGAGGGGGGTGAATTTCAGTATTTTCCCACTGCCAGATGAAATGAAAACAAGAATTAACTGGAATATGACAGCCAATGTACTCAGCATGAAATAAAGGCCAGGAGAGAAGAAGGCACTTCTCTCTTCGGCTGGCATCAGAACAAGGCTTCATTACAAAGAAGAGTTGGGAAGGTTGAATAATGTCTTTTCAGGACAGTATCTATGAAACTATCATCAAAAGGACTGTAACACATCACTCAAGAAAACAGAAGCTACTGAAAAATTTAGGATATGATTTGCATATACACTGCTTGTGTAGTGTGCTGGTAAAAAATGGCAGGAAACTTTTACATGTATGAAGAGTTCTTACACAGACAAATGAGCCAGGAGAGTATAGATGCACAATATAATAAATTAGAGAGTGGTTTAGACATTCTCTGCAATTCTTTTTCCTTTAAAATACAGTTTCAGAAGGAAACCAAAACAGAAAATAATAAATATTTACTATACATAATTTACTAAGATCTTGAATAATGGATTGTGCCTCATTATGATAAAGTGTAAACAAGCTAAAAGAAACCACAAGAGGGTAGATTTGAATTAGATATAAAGAAGAAATTCTTTACTGTGAGAGTGGTGAGGCACTGGCACAGGTTGTCCAGAGAAGTTGTGGATGCCCCATCTCTGGAAATATTCAAGGCCAGGTTGGATGGGGCTTTGAGCAACCTGATCTGTTTGAAGGTGTCCCAGCACCCCTGCCCCCAGTCTAGGGGACTAGATGATCTTTAAGATCTCCTCCAACCAGAACCATTTCATGGTTCTATGACGATTCTATAAGCATACTCACATGGAGGAGCTCACAGTTCAAAATACTAGATGAAGGCAGAGCAGAAAGAGGGAAAAAAGGTGAAAATGGAATGGAAATTATTTATTCAACACGACAGAGTTGAGAAGACAGCACAAGTATGCAAAGTTTCCTCTCAACCAAGAGCATACTCAATGTACTATTCCTTTTATAATTTTCCCTTGTCTGTAACATTAAAGCTGCTTTAGTATTTAATATTCCGCCCTGAACTAATCATCTGTCAAGGTGCCTACTTAATACAATATAAAGTTGCCCTCACTTCAGTGAATTAGACTCTAAATCTTGTAAGTAAATGGAGGTGATTGTGAGAAATATCTTTTCAGGTGATAATGTGATAAAAAAAGTTTTTATGACAACATTTTTCTATGTCACTTTCAGCCTTTTGTTTTAAATTTTTCAGTCTCGAATAGACCAAGAAAAGTCTGCAGTGGGTTTCTGCTCAAATCCAGAATATTTTTGTTAAAAACATCCATGTTAACACAAAAACTGGAACAAAGAGTTTTTTTCACAGTGATTTCTCTTGAAGATTTTTGGGTTTGTTTTGTTTTGGTTTTTTGTCTTGTTTTTCTTGCTTCCTTCATTTCCATACTGAAGCTGCACACTCAAAGGACGCAGCTTGTATGCTGGATTTAGGATAAAAATCTGCCCACGTAGAAGATTAAAAATAATGATTGTTCTTGTAAATGGCATAAATTTGATCAGGAATCATTGTGAAAGACTAAATATGGAACTGTGCAATTTCATTTGTACAGTCAGTTTTCATTTGTATGTCCATCCTTTAAGAAGTCACTGGGGAAATGAGTGCAGAAACAACCACTTTGTAGTCAGAAAATTACGGGTGAATAAGAATTAAACGCAGTTTAATTAGTGGACAGTGTGAAGTCACAAGCAGGCCATTTCCAAGGTATTTCCTTGTGTGCAGGTGGTAAAGTGCTAAATGGAATAAAAAGAGATTTTAATTACAAGAACCATGAGAAAAGTCAAGCAGCAGGGTAAAAAGTAGTTCTGTAAAGAAGAACATATAATGATACATGCAACACTGCATGCTAAGAGTCCCCAGGGAGTTACACAGAATCATAATTAACAATAGGGCTGCACAATGTGCACAGTTGCATTTTCAGTTCAAAGACTAAAAAACTTGAATGTACAGCATAAGCCTGTGTATGATTTTCATGTAGCAGTGAGCACAACAGGGATTTAATTGAAATGAAGTTCCAGTCCTTGGACCTGAAAATCTAGGGAAGAGGAAAGTGACTCCGGTTCCTCAAAAATGCTTGTGTTCTTTTTCCTGCATCATAGAATCATAGAATATCCTGAGTTGGAAGGGACCCCCAAGGATCTTTGAGTCCAACTTTTATCCCTACACAGGACAATCTCAAGGACCACACTGTGTGCCTGAGGGTGTTGTCCACAAGCTTCTTGAACTTTGGCAGGTTTGGTGCTGTGACCACTTTCCTGGGGAGTGCCTCATTTTGTTCATTAAATCAATTTTACTATGCTCCTTCAATACTTTTTTAGAGTAATATCTGCATCAAACTTAAAATCTATTTAAGAACAAATGAAGACAGCCCACAGAGTAACATACTGCTTGAATTTCCCTTATCATTTCCTCGTGACTGCCATACTTATATATATAAAAACATTTCTATCTGAGCTCCTTTTCTTTTATTGTGTTTTTTATTTTTTTTTCATTCATATAGTTCCTAAAACACCGGAGTTCTGAGGTACTCCTGAATATAAATGCATAAATAATATAAATTTATGTTCTGAAGCTTAGCTTATCTCTTACACACATGCATACAGTTCATTACCAAAGCTGAAATAAAGTTTAAGGGCATATGTCAACAGTATACTACCTTTAACCTGGCACTCTGCAGGTGCACTGAATATTTTTGAGCTCTGGAAAGAGGAAGATTCCTTCATAGCTGGTTGTGTGGCATTCTAAACCTGCAGGGTTAATACAGTACCTGTAGCCACCATAGTGTCTTCATTTATTCACTGCAAGTATTCTATAAAAAGTGTTTCTTGAGGCAACCAGATCAACATGTCCAACGAAATCTCCTGGTAAACATTAATGAAAGAAAGAATAAAAAAAAAGGCCAAGACTTGACTAGACTAACTTTACATGTGACTGAAAAAATGATGGAAGATTCTAACAAACATCATGGAATGAAAGCAAACCCTGTGGAGAGCTTCTTATAAGTCCTTGTGGTGATAAAAATAATTACACAGAAGAAAGACATAGATATTTGATAACAGCTATATTGACTGATTTCAGGTTTGGAAAATCATTTTAATATATCTGAGGAATAAGAAGAAGGGAAGGCAAAATTATTTAAGATCAGGATTTCAATACTGATCTGAAACAAAACCAAATAGACATAGCCTGACGTGAGGTGGAGCAGTTAGAGCCTGAAAAGCTTTCTGATGTGGGCAAAACCTAGCTAGTTTTATAGCACATCTTAATAGATTAATGAAAGGTTTGTACAGGTTGTTTACTGCAATATCAGGATGCTGAATTTAATGGCTGGGGTGTCCTCTCCAGTTCTATGGCCTTTCCTTCTATGTAGGATGTCAGAGAGTTTATGGAAAATATCACTCTTATTACTTGCAATTTTAAGAACTTGTGCTCTTTCTGAGTTGTAGAAGGATAGAGTTTATCTAGTGATTTACATGCAAGAAGTCATCCAGAGCTGAAGGATAATTTTAATTGAGGTTGTAATTAAGATGTCTGCTTTATAATGGCTTTTTTCTGTTCTTATTGAATGTGTTCCTTTATGCTTATTGATTTATATATTAATAAAGAAAAGTCTAATGTCATATTTGTTTAGTGATTCTTACAGGATTTTTCTAATGCTTTAACACAAAATCAATGTGTGGAAAAACCACTGCAGGGGCAGAGAGGTTGGGGTGTCGTGAGATCTCTGGCTTGAGGGCTTTAAATCAGATTACTATAAATGTGGCTATATGAATTTGTAATTATTTTAAACAGGGACTACTTATGATATCAAAAAGTCAATGGATTCACAGCTTGTCACTCCAGCTCCTAAGATAATTTTGCCTTCTGCTGCTTTGCATTGCATACTAGAACCCTAAAATCTTAGGGAAAGATACAATACTGAAGTGTATTTGCCCTAATGCAAAGGGAATCATTATGCCTGAAAAGGGCCTGGGTTCTGAAATTATAGAATTTCAGAATTCTATAATTCTGAAATTATATTCAGAATTTCAGAATATAAATGTGTAGATGCAAGGAGTAACAAAAATATATAGGATACAGGCCTCTTCTCTTACATTGCAATGACCATCTCTTTGGATC
>JAWWMO010000001.1:32051202-32077650 GCA_035047845.1 Dendrocincla fuliginosa | reverse complement strand
TGTAGATGCAAGGAGTAACAAAAATATATAGGATACAGGCCTCTTCTCTTACATTGCAATGACCATCTCTTTGGATCTTTCACTTGAATTTGAATAACATGAATCTTTAAAAGAACTTTTAATAAGGAGTATATAGAAACTGATTATTTCTGAGAAAAAATGGAACTAAATCTGGAGAATTTTTGCTTTGGATCTGTATTATGGTATGACACATTTTTCTTATAAAAAAACCGTGTTGTCCTTCAAATATAGAATAGAACTAGAAAAGCTATAGAATAAATATTGTTAGATTTATCCTCAAACTGACCTTCAGACAACTAGCTTTCTTCAGACACACCACAATGAAAATGAATGGTGTATTTCAGATCATAGAACCTCTTAATGACTTGTCAAGTACCTGCTGTCCCAGAAATGAGGGAAATATTGAAAATAACCATGTGGAGGTGGTTACATATATGAAGGGAAAGAGTGTTTTCCATGGTCTAGGGATAAACAGATGAAAAGTGAACTGCCATACCATTGGCACAGATTAGATAATTCAGTCCTACAGTAAGAATATTTGAGCCATTATGCAATATTATTAAAGGTCTTCTGGTAAAATTGAAAAATAAATAGAGGACCATTTGTCTCATAATAGTAAGATACAATCTGGAAAGAATACAGCATGGGTCTCATACCCAAGCACATGTTTGTACACTTGGCAGTTAGAAAAAACAAAACACCTCGTTTTTACTTGTAGTTGTCTGAGAATAAGGAATAGGATGGGCTCAAAATTTTGTTAAAAGTCATTCTGATGGAAAAGTTGATCCATGATGAGATGCACTTCTTACTGAAAAAAATATTATTTGAGGAGAAAGTTTCTGCTTTTCCCTTACAAAATTACTCCCAGACAGAACAATTTTGAAAAGGAAAAGAAAGTATTTCCCTGTGAATATTGTGCCAGTGAGTGAGAGTCACTACACCTAATTATAACTCTACCATTAAGGACATAGCCATTTAATATAGCCATTTAATCCACTCTTGCTTTTCCTTATAAACAATAAAAAAAATAAAGGAATCACCTGACCAGTTATAGATGTCTTCAATGAAATGAATCTCACTCTAAAAGTACTTGTTTCTGTCCCTTTGGCTATAAGTAGAGTCTAGTTCAAATGTGGCCATCTACACTGCAGAACTCTCAAATTAGGTTAAATTAATCCAGCCCTACCTGGCACAGAAACTTTAGTTCCTGTGACTTTTGGTCTCTTCCTATGAAACAATGTGCTGGTTTCTGATGGGGTAGAGTTAACTTTCTTCACAGTGCCTGGGACGAAGCTGTGTTTTGGATTTGTGCTGAACACAGGATTGATAATATAGACAGGTTTTGCTAAGCAGTACTTAAACAGAGCCAAGGCCTTTTCTCCTGTCTGTACTGCCATGCTGGCTAGAAAGTTGGGGGTGCATGGGAGGTTGGGAGGAGTTGTAGCAGGGATGGGTGGCCCAAACTGACCAAAGGAATATTCCAGACCATATGACATCATGCTCAGGATATGGAGTGGGGAAGAGAAAGAGGAAGAGGAAGGATGTTTGGAGTGATGGAGTTTTATTTCCCAAGTAACATTATATGTGGTAGAGCCCTGCTCTCCTGGAGATGGCTGAACACCTGCCTGCCTGTGGGAAGCAGGGCATGAATTATTTTGTTTTTCTTTGCTTGTGTGCACAGCTTTTGCTTTCCCTATTAAACTGTCTTTATCTCAACTCACAAGTCTTCTGCCTTTTGCCGTTCCGACTCTCTCCCAGATTCTGCTCGTGGGGGAGGGAGCAAGAAGACGCATGGGACTTGGCTACTGGATGGGGTTAAACCACAACAAACAGCAAGGAAGATCTCCAGGACTTCATTTTCCCACACACATGACAGATGTTCAGCTCATATTTTATGCATTATCTCCTCCTACCAAACCCAAGAACTGTGATCCATCCCAAAAATGAAATTAGGGGTGTGGCTCCTACAAGACTCTTCAAATATATAATTTGGAACTGATTAGGTTTGTTCGGAGTGAAAACATTCAGGGAGTAGTGAAGAAATGGTATGATTTGTCATTGAAATTCCATGCTTGCAGTTTTTGAGGCAGGTTTTTGGTCTTTTATCTTTTGTGGGGTGTTTTTTCATCCAATTCTCTCAGTCAGGCATTGACATTTTGAGTCCTTCCCATACCTTCTGGCAGGACTCCAAATTTTCCAGAAACTTATTTCTCTCAGGGAATAATTCAATGCACACTGGCTAAGGTCCTGATAAATGTGTGGGTTATTGACTCTGAATGGTTGGTTAATCAGTGAGGTGGCAGCAGTGGCAACAGCAGTGACTCAGGTAAGCACAAAATGAGTTTCAGAAGAGGGCTCCTGTACTCAGGCATATCAGTCAGGGCGGGTGTGGCAGGTAACATGGCAGTCCACACAGGCAGGGTGAGCTGGAAGGTGCAGTCTTCCTCCCATCACCTCAAAGTGGAGAGTTCAGAAATGGTTTCCACTCAACAGGGTGCCAAGTCATCTTCATGTGTCAGAAAGGATGTGCAAAGAACATGCAGCTGCCATGGAAACATACACGGGCCCAGGTACTGGGGCTGCAGGGAGTGCCAAAGCCTGGCACTGGCATCAGAGGGTAACAGAGATAGCACCTATGTGAGGTGCAAGCAGGCTAATGATCTGCTCTGATTGCTGGTAAAACTCAAAGAAGTGGAAAAGTTAAGGAACATTAGGCATCTCTGGAGAAGATTGACTGGTGGAATCATTCCCTACCTGCCCTGAGGCCCAGGAGTAGGTGTGCATGTAGTTTCCCCCCTCAATTCCTTCAGTATTAGGGGAAAATGCTGAAAGGAATAGGAAAACTTGACTGATTAATACATAATTAAAAGTCTGGTGGAATATTTGGGTTTTGACTACGGGACAGCTTACATAGCATCAGGCTTGCTCATGTCAGATGAGGTACACCTGACTCAGAGGGGGAAAAATATTACCACCCAGGAATTAGTAGGAATTGACTGAATGTTCTTTAAACTAAGTTCAGAGGGGGAAGAGGATAAGACCAGGCTCAATATAGATGAGCCTAGGGGTGGCATGCCTCTGTTGGGTGTGAGACCTTTAGTCCAGCTGAAGTGCATCTACACCAATGCAACAAACAAAAGGAGCTGGAACCCACTGTGCAACAAGAAGGTTATGATATAGTTGCTATCACAGAAACATGGTGGGATGACTCTCACAACTGGAGTGTTACAATGGATGGCTATAAGTGCTTTAGGAGACACGGGTGGAGCTGGGGAGGTGATGAGGTAGGACTGGATGTTAGGGAGTGTTTTAATTGTATTGAAATTGATGATCAACAGGACAGATGTCATAGTAGGAGTCTGTTAGAGACCACCCAACCAGGACAAGCAGGCTGATGAGGCATTCTACAAGTGGCTGGTTGTGGTGATGTGGTTTAGTCATTTGAGGGTTACAGTTATAGTGCTGCATGGAGAGTTAGACTGGAGGATTTCGAAGTCCCTTCAAATCCTGATGATTCTATGATTCTATGAATCAGCCTCAGGAAATCTATTTCTGGTGACTACAGAGAGAAATTACAGAGCTCTGAGAGCTCCTAGGCAACTTGGATAAGTAAAACAAGTTGTATGGATCCCATGACAAAACCTGTGCACCACGGTCAAGGTTTTTAGGCATTTGTGCAGTAGTGACATCAAGCTAGGCTCCCATGTGAAGACACAGAGATTGAACTCCTGACCAAGCAAAAACATAAAAGAATGAAATGGTGTTACAATGCATGATATATATGAACATTTCTCATGTCTTTTAAAACCCTTTCAATAAAGCATATTGGCAAGATCTTCTATAGTAACTAGCCCATCTACATATGCAGGCAAACATGGTTATGGAAAACCAGACATCAGTAGTTCCTACTCTTATGGGGAAAAAATAAATCTCCTTCTTATTCTCTGTGCCAGTTTTTAGGGATGCAAATGCTACTATTCATGATCACTGACCTAAGAGGTCAGTTTAAAGAGGTTTACTGGGAGCTTCAGACCAGGCTGACAATATTTGAAAATTTATGGGATTATTTTCTTTCTTCTGCAACGTACCTTGTTTTCATACTTCTTTCCCTTTTTCTTCTCTCAGACAATGAGCTCTTGTTGATACATTTTGTTTTTACCAAAAGTCCTTAAAAAAACTTTCAGAGGGCAGTTTCATGAGGTGTCATGTAAAGAATGAATCCTGATGACATAGAGGTGAATTTGGAAAGAGTAAAAACTATTTACTTGTTGGGGCATGTTTGGGTTTCTTTATAAGACACGCATAAAATACAGACCATAAGGATAACTGTTTTTGCAATGCCTCTGGAAAATATGAAAAAGCCCTGTTCATTTTATCTGTAATTATTGAGTAAAAGTCTTGAAGCTTTTACTTTGAAGAAGCAGTATCAGTCTCAGATGCAATGGTAAAGACCTGCAACATGAGAATCTGGTGATGGATTCTGTTTGGCAGAGTTGGCATTTATCCTCTGCTTGCTGAGGAAAGGGGATAGGATCCTAGCTACTCCTTCCACCTCTTTACCAGACAGAAATTTTCAACATTACACCACCTTTACTACTACTACATAGTGTGTCCATCAGTGGACCTATTCCAGTGTAGAAGATAGCTTTTAACAACCTCCTTTAACAGGTCACAGGGGGGAAAAGAAAACAGTCTGAAGGAGAAAAATATGGCATCTTTAAGAATAACAACCCTCCCCTGTCAGCACTACTCTAACTTGTTTTTCCTTCCTTTCTGCTGAGCTCTGTTTGCCAAGTAGAAACAAATAGGAACAAGTATCCGATTTCATGGATATGCTTGTAACTTCAAGCATTGTAAAGCTATATCTAGGGTAGCTAAGAAAGCTAATTGATCTCTGGAGTTCCTTCATGGCAAACAAAGAATCATGCTGGTCCTTCCTAAGACAAGAGCAAACCAGGAATGCACAGATTTGCTGCTTAGCAACAGACATAAATCTCTGTGAACAGAGATATTTTTCAAATAAATTTACAGGAACTAGAGATTGGCAGCACCTGCCCGTTCATCCAGTTCTTGCCCTGGGACTAAGGGAACATTCCTGGTCATGCCTTACTAGCTTTATTTGAAATGTCTCAGACCAGTGAAGTATCCATGTTTTTCCTCTGGAGACAATTCACAGTCTTAAAATCATGGAACAATAAAGATTGGAAAAGACCTCTAAGATAATTGAGTTCAAATGTTCTTACCTAATTCTCAGGGAAAAGAAATAAAAAAAAGGGCATTTACATAATATTTTCCAATTTTTTTTTTAAAGTAACTTGACTGAGATTTGAATTTGTATTTCAAAGTTAAAAGAAAGGAAGAAATGTCTGCAATAAAGGGGAGTATGAGCCCCACCATGAGACACTTCTGAAAATTTTACCCCAGGCCTGCCTGCCACCTGCTGGGCTGTGTGCCATGGGCTCACAAAGAATGGCTTTATGCTTTTCATGGTAATGTTCCGACTGCCCAGGTTCCTGATATAGGGGAACCTGAAGCCCAACCAGGGCAGCTAAGCATCTTGTTTATTCATCAGGGTTGGACTGGTTCTGGTATCTTTATAATAGCAATTATTGATACCAGTGACCCAACAAAAGGACATTAATTAATAAGAAGCATTAAACAGTTCATATACAAGTCCTACATTTAGGCAAATCGAAAACTAGCCTTGGCTATCTCATTTTCTGGAAGAACCATGTAGTTGTTTTTCTCTAGGCTATAACAAAGGAATCATCAGCCAAGTCCAGCCTGAGTTTCTGAACTCGTCTGCAGGACTGTCTTTTCCGTTTCCTTTGACTCTCCCAGTGTAATGATCAAAGTTTGAGTCCATTTTTTCCCTCATATATGTTCCTAGAACCCAGCACTCACATTTGTTACAGTTATCTAAGCCTCCTGCCCTTCCTCTGTACTTAGCTCTGTTTCTCACCGCATTATCCAATTAGTACCTCACTAACTATGTTGTGGTTGCCTCTTTCCTCTCACCCAGCAGTATCTACACAAGCTCAGTTATGCTTCCTATTGATACTCCTCTTATTCAGTCAAGGCAATAGGAATGTTCTTTCATTTAAAGGAAACAAAGTACATAAAAATATTTTGCTGAAGAAGGATCTAAACTGCACAGAAATAAAATAGCACATTATGGCTACCCACTTGTTCTGGGCATATTTTGCTGTTTGGGTACATAAATGATGTTGAAGAAAAAATTACTTTTGCTTCTTTACATTTCAATGATACATCCCAGTTTACATTAGTATGCCATACTGACCCTTCTCAATAGATGAAATTCTCAGTATATGAAGTATTTTACTGCTACGTTTCGGACTCTGGCAATAGGTTTGGTGGGCTTCATTTCATGAGTTTCAAACCCAGCATTTCCATATTTCTCTTCCAACAACAGTTTGCATGAGTGTAGTTACTGCTTCTTTATAAGAGTCTCTAGTAAAATTACTTTTTTTTTTTTCTCTTTGAGATGAAAATGCCCATTAGATTAAAGAGTATGGAACACTACCGAGAAATAAAGTTAAGAGAATAAGTATGGTCAACCTTTTATTTATAGTTCAAGGCAGACACAGATCAAGTGATATTAGCCCTGTGGCATATTGAATTACTTAAAGCCTGAGGTTGTGATCTCATCCAACTTTTAGAAATTATGTTGGGTCAGGATAACCTATTCCCTACAAACACACACATACTCTTCCACCGAAAAGTTAGAATTGGCAGTAAAGGCTGTTGTTCACTAATGTCTGTTTGCTTTTGTCGGAATTAGTGTGGCTGGAGAAAGTAGCGTTTTCTGGCTTTTATGGATAAGGAGATAAGTGTTTACTTCTGTTTTCCTTCTCACAAAGATATTTGAGAGAAAGTCTTTAAAATTTATTATTTGAAAGGTTCACATAGAAGAAAATATTTTTGAAAGATCAAGTACTTTGGTCAGGGTTCAAATTTAATCTCCATATAGTAATTAATTTAAGCATGGGTAATTAAGATATGCATATTTCAGAGCCCACATGACTTAGGAACTCATCTCCTTACAAGTAAGTGGGATCTCTGCTCCCAAATCAATTATGCTTTTTAAAACGCTTTTTTAACAGTTTGCACATGAACCAAAACCCTTCACATCCTACCTAACTATAAATTTTTCATTGAACACATGGACACATGGAATTTCACAGCCCAATTCAGTCGTGCTTCAATAGCACAGTAGACCAGTTCCCTTCTCAAAAGCCCAGTAACACGTTTACAGAGAAATTTAAGGGACAGATGGATGTGCACATTGCTGTTAAAGAGAATGTATGACCTAGCACGTTCTTCATGTCTGACATTTATGCATCTAATGGCTGTCTTACTAAGGAAAACATATGCTGATGCACATTATCAAGGGCAAATGGAGAAAACTAGATCTCTTGCAGTTGGTATTTCAGAGACATGGCTTTAAATCAGAAATAGAAGAAAATTCGTAAATGGACAACTACTTTAGGACTATGACCAACCTTCATTAGTGATCAATGGGACCTGAACTTTCACCAGTTCTTGTTGGAGAAGATACAGTGTCTTATGGGAAAGCTGAATTAAACCTCTGTGAAACTGGTCATGCAGAACCAGTCCTCTGAATTACTGTCTTTTTATCTTTCCGACTTCAGTCTCTATTGACTTTCATCTTAACTTTAAAATGGAGACTGCAGAATAGATCATAAGCATAGAGAAAAAAAATTACAAAGTTATGAAGCAGTCTCTTCACATTCTCTCCACGTCTTTTTTCTTTTTATTTTAATGTTTGACTTTTGGTATGAATTCCAATTCACAGGTCTTTGTCGGGCACTAATTTTCATAAATACAAATGTTACTGAAAACTCAAATATAGTATTAAAATCACTTATTATTAATAACTTAAGAAAGCACAGTTATAGAATACATTCAAAGAACTTTGCTCACAAAAAAGAACCTGGAAGACTAGCTGTCACATACGAATCTTGTAAAAATATAAGTGGAATTTGATGCTATTTTAATATCTTAGAGGGTAAATTATTAATGCTCAGCGTTGAAGAAAAAAATGTGCCTTCTAGGTTAAATACACAGCCTTGTTCGACTGACATTCATATACCCTCGCTCTGAAACTATGAGCAGGAAAAAAGTCAATATCTTTAGAATGTGAAATGTGGAATGCTAACAGCAATATGGTATCAAGCTATGGGCTTTCAGTTCCTAAATACCATCTAATCTCAGGCAATAATTTTCCACATTGCTGTCAGGCAAGTTACTGGATACCAAAACATCAGTAAAGGAGTTTATTTGAGTATGTGAACTCATATTTACATGCAATACATACATTAATAAATGCATACATAGGTGAAGCATTTATATACAGATTAAATAAATGTAGCATACACACCCAGATATGTGTATATATATTTATATATACTCAACTCTGAACTTCCAGAGCATTTGTAATGAATAATTAATATTAAGTGTATAGATATCTACACACACAAACACGTGAAGTGGATTTACTATATGGAACAGTTTTTCTCTCAGTTTTAAGGGAAATGTAATTTCCAGGTGCTTTCCCACGTAAAGTGACTGCTGCTGCTCTGGGGTCTGTATTGCAGTTGTTTGGAAATCACTGGATCTTTGCAGAAAACAACCATCTCTGATCTAGGGAAGATGTCATCAGAGCTCCTTTATGTGTTTTATATTTGATAAATATTCTAAAATTTGATTTTGTAGGCATGCGTTCATTTGTTGCTGAAGGAGGAGAAACTCCTGGCTTGGGGGATTCAATATTTTTTTTAATTATTATTTTATTTTATTATTTTATTTTATCATTTCATTTTATTTTATTATTTTATTTTATTTTATTTATTTTATTTTATTTTATTTCATTTTATTTTATTTTATGTGGGTTCACTGCTAGGTCCTAACTAAACAGTATGTCTGTGATTTTCAATGGAGTTGAAAGACAGTTCCTAATTTCTTTTTTCTTTTTTTTAAAACATTTTTTTTTCCCCTGAATGTTATTTTCCAGAGGACCTGTTCCTGGGAATACACTGGCACCTTGGTAGCTGCAAGACTATGGATATGGGGGGCTCTCTGGTGCTTTCTGCCTGTGTTTAAGTGGCCTCAGGACTCTGAGCGCATACAGGGAATGAAAGCTACGTGCAGACATAATAAATTCTTTAGGGATAGAAATAGTCACTGCTACCTTTCACCCACAACCTTTATACTAGTTTTTGAATTTTGGGAAACACTAGATTATGAGTTTTATGAGTCTTACAATAAGTTCATATGAACCCTACTTTCAGCTACCTAGTGCTTCAAAGGTTTCTCTTATTCCTTCTTCAGCCTTTAGAAAATGTTTTATTGCTATACAATCTTCCAAGTCTACCTACGCCTTGAATCTTCCAAAATAAGCCCTGAATGACTGTTAAACAACCATTTCTAGTCTTTTCTTGGGTTCTCCCTGTAAATTAATCTATGTATAGGTTGGCATGAGCAGTGACCCAAGATTAGCCCAGTTGGTCAGAGCATGGTGCTAACAGCATCAAGGTTGTGGCTTTGACCTCTGTATGGCCCATTCACTTAAGAGCTGAACTAGATTATCCTTGTGTTTTCTTTCCAATTCGGAATTTTTGTGATTCACTTGATAGTACCAGCCACCTTTAAACCTATATTTTTTTTAGTTAGCAATTTATTTCAAGCACAAATATATTTCCTAAAGCTTTCATTCAAAGATTGGTTTAGCTTAAAGTTAGTGAAAAATCAGGAGTGGAGATACCATGTTATTTTGTTTCCTATGTACATTCCGAAACTTACTAAGGAGGCTTGGGAAAATATTTAAGAAGATAAACACCATTCTATCCTAAATCAATAGTTAGGATTTAAGATTTAGGATAGAATGGTGTTTATCTTCTTGAATATTTTGAAATAAGTATAAAAGTTAAGATTTTCAACACTGGTAGTGGTTTAGGGTGTCAAACCTTTTTGAAAGAGTTTGATTTCTGGAGCAGGTGTTGAGTCTGTAAAATCATGTTTCAAAAAATTACCTAAAATTAAGCACCTAAAGGAAATATATTATAAAAAGAGAACCTGGACCAAATTATTTGGCCTTTTTATGTGCTTATTTTTTCATCTAAAAATTATGAGAACTCATTTCTTTCACTCATCTCACTCAGATAATGTATTTAAAGGAAAAAATGCAATGTCTTGTGAAGAAAGATTGTAGGGAGTTACTGTTGTCACTAGTTTGAGCTTTCCTTATCACAGCACAATATGCATCATCCTCGGTTTTGCTTCTAGACTAGGAGAATACTTGTTTCTTTTCATAAAAAGGGACTATCTTGCAGAAAAAAAAGATTTACGCACTCTATAGAGCGATATTGATTCAATGAAAGTTTAGATTTTTTTGGTCCTTTTTCTTTTGCCAAATCACTAGTAGTTTATTTACTGCTTAATATTACTTGTAAGTATTTTCAAATTCTTAGAGATTTGGCAACAATCCCAGAACTCCTAGAATACTTTCTGAACCAAAGTTAATATACGCTAAAACCCATTCTCTCACTTTTTTATCCTTTTTTTTTTTTTCCTAAACTCTGACAATAAAGATATAACAGCAACCAGAACAGATTGTGATTAGCCTGGCATTGAGCCTGGATGACTCTACACCACTGAGGTAGCATTAACTGCCCTAAGCATGGTGCCATGCTGAAAATACTCACATCCATTTCACTTAATTTAAGTTCTACTCAGGCAGGACTAGAAGCACTAACTGGGAATGGGTTTTCCTGGAGATGCCAATCAGCTCAGAGGGACAACAGGACTTCCAGTCTTCGTGTGTTTCTGGGCAGGTTAGAGGACAGAGACATCTAACAGAAGGTTGCATGGAGACCTCATGGAAACTTTCCAGACCTAAAGGGAGGTCAGAGAGGGACTTCTGTCAGGAACTATAGTGATAGGACCTGAAGTAAGGGGTACAAATTGAAAAAAGGGAGTTGTAGCTTAGCTATTAAGAAAAAATTCTTTACTGTGAGGGTGGTGAGATACTGAAACAGGTTGCCCAGGGAGGTTGTGGATGCTCTATACCCAGCAGTCTTCAAGGGCAAGTTGGATAAGGCCTTTGGCAACCTGGTCTAGTGGGAGGTGTTCCTGCCAATGGAAGGGGTGGTTGAACTAGGTGATCTTTAAGGTCCCTTCCAACCCTTAACATCATATGATTCTATGTCTTGTCTTGCTCTCTGTGTAGCCGTACTCCTATCCGTGTAGCATAAGCCAAAGAAGTTGTAAGTATCTCTTATTCCACCCACAATAATCTCATTCTTTATGATCTTAGCTCCTTGCATAATCTCCCAGGTGTTCAAAATGCTTTTGTACAGGTCTTTCCTCACCTGTGGAATTGTTTATTTCAGTCTTTCCAATACTTATTTGTATATCTAGAATCTTTACTAAATGCCAGTTCTTACACAAGGACAACACTATTTAATATCAGCAGTTCAGATATCCATAAAACATAACACCTTACAAGTAGCGATTTTGCTCCCAGGACTAGTCATGTTGGGCTGCCATGCTTTGTGTATTGCGTGTTTGAAGCTTTCTTAGGTCCTTATTTTTCTGGAATAAAAAAATTCCCAAACAAACAAACAAACAAACACTGTCCATAATGTTCAGGGTAAGAGCTGAAGTGTTTGCTTGCAACTAAGTCTGATAGATAATCAGTTGAAATTAGCCATACTTATCTTCTCCAAAAACATTCCACAGAACTACTCCTGTTGGATTTCCAAAGCTGTTTTTCAGGGTCCAAATTCTTCTTCCTGAGGGAAAATTCTCATAGTCAGTGTAAACTTGAGATAACACTATTTTTCTGAGATAACATAGGTATATATTTAACAACAATACATTTATAAAAGAGAGATGTAGGGTTTTTTAATGTATTATAAGTGTGGGTTTGGTTTTCTTTTCCACTGTTACTGCTACAGAGTGTCTGTCTTGTATTGTTTGTTCACTAAGACTGCAAGCACAATGGACTTTGGGCTGTTTGTTCTGTCCATAGTCTGTAAATAACAATAACTAAGGAAGGAACTCTTCGCCTAGGTCCGGAAATATTTCCTGCAGACATTCTGCTGCTCTGGAGGAGTCTCTGAAGTTTTTTCATGCCCTACTGTTTATGGCCTGCAGCCACACCACCTTGAGCTATCATCTTATCACACCTCACAAATAAAGTAGTATACAGTTAGTTCTGTGATGAATAATCTCCAGACCCATGCTAAGGCTAATAGACCCTTGTGCTAATTTCTTATTATATGTTTTGGTATTTTTTCCCCCCTCAATCCATTCTGAAGCTAATTCACAACTGTGGGACCCAGAAGTGAATCTTTCAAAATTGAGCGAGTAGATCTTGGCCAGCCAAAGCAATTTTAATCCTGCAGCTTTGTTGGGAAGGTGCATATTAATGTGACAGCTCACTTTTCCAGGAGAAACTTGGAGCATATTCCAGAAGAGCTAAGCATCAAGTTTGCATTGTTAAAGTCATGTGAAAACATTGCATTTAAAAAGAAGACTGGAAGAGGCCACTTTGGCTGATAATGAAGTTCATGGTTAGAGGCAGCCTGGGCTGCTTCACGTTTTGGTGATTTGTGTCTACAGAAGCAATTTGATTTTATTCACAAGAAACTGGAACTGGATGTAGAAGATTTGCATTCAAATTCCACATGTGACTTTGGACATACCTATTCCCCCCTTGAAGCTCAATTTCTCCCATAAAAAGTAAAGATACTGATATTTCTTGCATTTGTTCTATCCAATTTTACTATAAGCTCCATGTTTTAGAGTGAGTCTGTACACCACCTTGCTCTGTGGGGCCATCTTCACAGCTGGGAGCTGTTAGTGCTCTTATAACTCCTGGAATAATAATAGTTCTCATTAAGGACTCCTGTTATAAAATGTGCTTTATCATGGCTAAAGAAATCCTCTTTCAGACTATTAATTAAAATGAAATACGATTGCCTTCACCTATGGATCATGGCATTTGCAGTGGGAACATTAAGGGCAGAGAAATTTAAACCAGCTGCCTTGAAAGTTTTCTGTTTGAAGGCTTGAAGCTGCATTTGTTCCTTTCTTTCCCCTCCCCTTATGCACTATTTCACATCCATCACTTATTGACTGATAGACTTATTGGTGAATTCTACAGCAGTGATCCAGCCCAGGGAGGTCAGCAGGGTGCAATTACTAGCAGAACAGGCTTGGGTGTGCTTCTGAACTACTCCTCCCTGCACAGCTCTTTCAGTATGCATATCACATCTCCCTGCTTGTAGCAGGCTGATGAGTGTGTGCAGTTAGTGCAGGCACACACATACTTCTGCGCTTTCCCTGAAAGTGGAGCATTAGCAACTGCAGTCAAAAAGCACCGTTGCTTCTTCAGCTCTGATCCGAGCAGCAACTGTCTAATTCTGTCTGGAGGAACTAGGAGACAGCACTGGAGGCAAGTTTAAAAAGGACCTAGTGACACCCTGCTGTCACATCTGGTTTCATAAATCTACTTATTAGTAGTCAATTTAAAATTACTTTCCTAGTCCCATCTGTAGTGCACATTCTTGAGAAGTGGCTGCCTGGGAAGGAAGGAGCACACTGCTGAAGGTACGTTGCAGTCTTCTTTACCTTACATCTTTTGCTGAATGTTTCTATCTGTGCATCTCACTTGCAGACATTCCTGGTCTCTGCAGTTCTGCACTGAGAGCTGATGGAGAAGGGCTTTAGCAAATAATAACAATAGGAATAAATAGATAGGCAGCTAACTTGTTTGTTGTCTTTTTTTTTAACCCTTCAATTAACCATGCTGACTTTTTGTTAAGGGGTAAAATTAAATGACTGGATGAAACTTTCAGGAAAGACAACAACTCTGACTGCATTTTGCATCACAAGCAAATAGACTGCTGTTATTTCTATCAGGGCAAAATGTCCATTCATCAGCTGTTAAACTGTGGACATGGAACATTGCTTTCAAATGGATGTGTTTATTAAATATGGGCTGTGTATCCACTACCAGATGAAATTTACATACATGTTTTGAAATTTGAAAAAAAAGAGACTCTTTAACTTTCAAAATGCTCTGGACTGCAGCACACTTCTTTAGAAAAGAGGAATGAGCCAGGCTTTTCATTTCACTTAAGTTCTTTTACTGGCATGTATTCATCTGGTAAAAAGTCTTTGCCAAATACAAGAAGTTTGCTGTTATTGCATTTCCATAAATGTAACAGCTGTGAAGAGAATGAATATTCATAGTGTTTGGATTTTTGCTCCAAAGATTTTTATGATAATTCTGACTTTTTAAAGGGGATGGGATCTTGGATCAAAGAATTATGCAGGTTGAGGTATTGTGATAAGCCACATATAAGTACTTCCTCAAAAAGCCCTTAATACAGGTGAGCATATACTGCAGTACATAGCTGACTGTACCTCTTATTTACTTGCAGCCAACTTGATCTGTTGCTTGTACTTGTGGATTCTTTTGTTAACAGGTCATCAGCAATGAAAATGAAGTACAGTTCAGATGCTTCTCTCTCATGGGATATTATTTCCCTCATGCTAGACAGCTTCTGAACATATCCGACACATTGCTAATATTATGATGATTAAATTTTAACTTGGTACATCCTGCGTTTTCACTGGCTGAAAACTTATTTTGGGTTTTTAAGGTCAGAGAAGCCCAGTATAAGCTCAGTGTACTCTAAGGATGGAAAGTGATTTGACTAATTTTTCCTTAGGAAAATTCCCCTGTCAGTAGTTTATCAAAATTGTATGAGCAGCAGAGATGGTCCTCCCCTGCAGGTAGAAGTAGAATGGTCTTGAAAATACAGAGGCAGCATGTGTGCATGTGAGTCTAGAGATAATTCATCTAAAAAAACTTCAATAACCCTAGCTGCGTCTAGATCTTAATGACTTCTGTATTAACAAAAAAAATATCACATTAATGGGTCATACTGCAGATTTCTGTAACTGCACAGTGAACAAAACAACTAGATGGGAATTGTGTTGTATAAAACCACCTCAGAAACCCTCTTGAGGCTTGTTGTGATTATTTCTTTAAAAATCCTCCCATCACCTGGGACGTGCCGGGAGCTGTGGAGTACCTGCCTCTCAAAAGTGTGACAAGTGGAGCTATCCATGCATGCTCAAAGTGAATTTAAGCTTCCTAATGCCCAGGGGCACCCCTTTGTAAGAGTGTCCTCACTCGGGCTGGAGCTTGCTGCTCAGTGGTGGGAAGGTCAGCCCGGCTGGAGAGCTGTGCCTCGCAGCAGCTCCAGCCCTTGCACTGAGCTGGGCTGTCACTCAGTGTCTGCTCCTTGGGGGATGGGGAAAAAACTTGTTTGTCCCTTTCATATGTCACTTTTAATGACAACTGAATCAGTCTGGTGCTTAGGTGGAAAGTTTCTGTTGGTCTTCTCTTACCCACCCCCCTCCACACAGGGACTGCAGACATAAAACACATATGAGAAAAAAGGAATTTAACGGGTCAGACCTGTTTCCAGGGACAGGAAATAAGACTACCATCCTGAAATAAGTAAGAAGTTGTTTACATGAACAGAAGTTGTTTACAGAGGCACAAACTGGTGCAAAATCTCACTTTCCCTTGGTGCTGTTTGAATTTCTGTGACCTGAGAACCTGAGTCTGTTCCTTTAAAGCTTGGTTTTATTCCAGCAAAAGTAACCAAAATGAGGAATATGTCTTTTCACTCACTAGGAGTAAAAAGCTACCTGTGTATGGTGACAACAACAGGTGTGTGAGAGCAAAGACCTTTTGTCTTTACCCTCACCAAAGCCTATGAGAAAAAAAAAAAACAAACTCCAAAATATCAAATGTAAAACACCTTCCCACCCCCTGTTTAATTCCCTTTAAGACATATAAGGTCTCCTCTTTGCTTTAATGTGTGTCAGGCTCCTTCCTGACCTCCACCTCTGCATTGGAGGGTGCAAGAGGTAATTCACTTTGACCTCTTGGCCACCTCACCCGTGTGTCCCTTCAAAGCAGATTTGTCAATCATATGAAATGCAGTCACTGATGCGTTCCTCTTTTGCCTTGTTAGTCAGAGCCAGCAGTCGGAGAGTCGGATGTGTTTTGTTAAGTTAGTCTCCCATCCCTGGCACTGCACTTCCCAAGCCCACCAGCCCTTTAGTGTTTTGGGGTATTTGATGCAAAGAGGTCTCTTTAGCTGTTGCTTGTGTTTGGCAGAGTCAAAGAGGGGGATTTGAAACAGCTCACAAAAGCTTAGTGGTGTTATTGGAATCTGGAGTGATTGGTAAAGGCACACAGCATCCATCCTTCTGCCTGGAAAAAAAGCAAGACCTGGATTTTGTGTACTTTTAGAGTGCCAACGCCTCTATGATTACCAGTGCTCCATGGCTGTGAGTTTATCAGATACTGCTGACATACAAACAATGGAAGACTTGTTGAAGAAGACAGTCAGATGTTTACACACTTTAGCAGGGATTTCTGAAAGCATCTTATATCACGCACAGGTTGCAACACTAGACTAATGCACAGGTTCCTCAGTTGGCTCATGGATGATAGCTGAAAATGAAGATGAAGGAGAGGAAATGCCATGTAGCTTCAATATTGTAGCAAACCAGGATCCAGATGGCAAACCTTTTTACAGCAATATGGTGGATTAACTTTAAGACTCCCCTGGATACTACTCTCCTGTTTAATTTGTCTTTCCTTAATGATATTTCACTATGATGCTTTCTTCCAAGGTAATGCCGTAAAAACCCATGGTTTCAGGTATAGTTTTCTATAAGAACTTTCTTTTTTCTCTATTAACCCCTTCAGAGCTAATTAACTGATTACATGATTAATAGTATCAATTTGAACTCTGTGTGGAAAAATATTCCACAAGCATTCACAGTTCAGGCAAAACATGAAACCAAGATGATTTAAACAAAAAGGAAGAGAATTAACTTGTTAGAGAGAGAAGAGGCTTTCACTGTTCTGGGCTTTATCTCTAGTCAGAAATAATTTTTGGTAGAATAGCTGCAGTAAGGACTGAAGTTTTCCACAGGGCAGTTTCACATTTCAAGGTGGTGTTGTACAAGCTTTCTGAGGCTGTACGTTGGGTAGTTTTGTTTCTCCCTGTAACATGCAGATCCAGTCCTGTCTTCTTGTAAGCTGCTATTGGTGTTTGAATATGTTCCTCCACCTTCTTGCGGTCACAGCAAGGATCATCACTGCCCTCATCTTCTTCTTCGAAAAGCTGGTTGGTGAGACACCCCGTGGTGACAGTGAGCACCTATGAGCTGGCCAGTGGGACCCCCTGGGTGTCTTCCTGCAAACTGCAGGGATAAATAAGAGTGCCATCCCATAAGCTCAATAATGTATCAGAAACCTTCACCTTCTGCCTACTCTAGGCAGCAAAAGTGCTGCCATTCATCTGTGCCTCTGTGAGAGGGAGCCATGGAGATTTGTAGTCATAGAGAAATACCTCTTCTGCATTGTCGAAGGAAACACTCCAGCAGTTGATAGCAGTATTAAGTTCATATCCCATCCAGAAACTAGCCACAATATTATCCTTTAGCAGGTGTCATGTCAAAATCAACCTCAGACAACATAATGCTTAAGATTCCTTTCTTTCAAATTCTCTCATTATCTGATACAGGTTATTAAATAGAAATATTGCTTAAATTAAGCAGGTCAGAACACCTCTTGGTCATTTTGGTCTAGATTTATGCCACTTTGTAAGTGGGTTTATAACCTGTATACGTATGGAAACAAACAGCAGTTCTGTTCCTCTCTTTATAAGTATATCCAAAATCTGCTGAAACGGGAATTAAAAATCCACACCCCGGTCCCAGACTGTGACACAGTTCATCTCCCATCACTGCTCAAACTGATGACTAAACTCACTAGTCTCCCTGTTGAGCCTGAAAGATCCCTTGGACTACCTTTATGAAAGCATAACATAACCAGAAGCAAAAAGTCAGATTCAATTTCAGATTAATCCTAAAACTAAATATCAGTCTAGTAATTCAAAAAGTGTTTTAGCCTCTACAGCTTGTATTGACCAGATCATTGTTGGCTAGAATGGGACCTTAGTCTTCTAGTGCAAGGTAGACATGGGGACATAATAATGCAGCACCTACAGGAGATGTGGATCCCTCTTTAGTAGAAACCTGAGAGCACAGAGAACATCCTGCAGCTCAACACTGGATTCTACATTAAGCAACAGACATGAGCCCCAATGGTCAATCACATGAAAATAGAGAAAGTAGCTGCTGCCACTAGCTCCTTAATGCAAAGATACAACCCTTCCTGTATTAGGCATGAAGGCCAGCTTAGGCTGAACCCATCTTCCCTTGGACCACGTTAGAAAGGCTGTC
This sequence comes from Dendrocincla fuliginosa, assembly GCA_035047845.1. Taxonomy (NCBI): domain Eukaryota; kingdom Metazoa; phylum Chordata; class Aves; order Passeriformes; family Dendrocolaptidae; genus Dendrocincla; species Dendrocincla fuliginosa. The sequence goes on along the minus strand of JAWWMO010000001.1, from coordinate 32,059,239 downwards.
TTACTCTACTGACCTAAAAGTAAATACAATGCTTACTTTAGATGGGATCAGTGCTTAACAGTAAGGTACACTTACACCTAAATTAGGACTATCACAGGGAATGCTACAAAAGCCACGTGGTTTTTGAACTCAAATGTTTATGACTGAATGCCTGAAGTGAGAATGAGGGTAAAGAGAGTCTGCTTAGATAAAGTCCTGGTGTTTATACAGGTGGAAAAGGACTTAGGACATCACAAGCTGTTTTACTAAAGGTAATTTTTAAATACTATCCTGACAAAAATTAGTTAAGATAGAACTATGTCCCAGGGATCCCCTGAGAAAGAGGAACTATTGATCAGAAGATCTTTTTTTTTTCTGTCCTGTTGGAGCTACACCTATTTACCAATTCTCATTTGAGGAAGGATGGCTGGATATCACCAGTTATTAAATGTTTGCCTTAAGAAGACTTCTTATACAACAGTAAGTAACCCCATCATTCCTAATAACATGAAATTCTGTCTCCCGTCGGCTGATAATTTGCCACCAGGTTGGTGAGTACTTTGTGTCCAGTGCTCGGGACTATCCATGTTGCAAACTAATAATTAACTATTGTGAATGTTGCTGGGAGTGAGGAGGAACAATTCATTACAGTGAAATAGTGGTTTTTGCTGTAATGTTACTAAGCGGAGCTATGACAGGGTGAATAACGCATGAGGTGGTTTCATTTCAGGAAGGTTACTAACAAACATTTCCACTAGTTGGAGATTTGTACTTGGCAAGAGGGTCGTGTTTACATTGTTTTGGTGATAGAGAAAACAGTTAGGGAAAAATTATGAAATTCTCTCATATTCAAAAGCTTTGGAAAAATGTCAGTAACTAATTAAATAAAATGAATTAAATAAATTATGACGAAGTGTAAAATTAATCCAGTTTCAGATGCATGGTTAAGTTAACACCTAAATTTAAAAGATCTAATACAAAATGTCAGTTAATTTTATTTTACAGGATAAATGTTGCTATGGTTTCTCTAATTCCAGGTGATAAAAATAATTTCAAAATGCTTTCGATTAAATATTTTAAATTACTATTTGTCAATAAAGCTTTAGTGCTGACTAGTTTTCCTTTTAATAAACCCCAAATTCTGGTATCTGTAAAGGGTGATGGAAGACATAGTTGGGCATATTAAAGATGAATAAAGCTCTGTAATGACTTTTTTTCATTGTACTAGGTTTTTTTCTAAATAAAATTTCTTATCTCAGAAAGCCATCAAGTTCTCACAAGTTGAGGAACATAAATCATAGCAGAATAGGCAGCCTCCTGTTTCATTCACTGAGCTCCATATGCTTATCTACCTCGTGCCCCTGCATCCCAGGCTCCTAAAATGCTTCAGTCAACATTCCTTCTGAATTGTGATACGTCATGTTAATCAGCCTCTACAGTGTCCCAAAAATGTATGTAAATTAGACTTTTGATGAAGCAGAATATTTTGACAGGATTTTTGCATAAATCACACATGCAAGCATGGACACACATACACACACGTTCAACCTTTTTAGAGAGAATGATATTTTTGGACCTCATTTTTTTTTTGGAGCAGATTGTGACCAGGATGCTGATGTTGCTTATGAGCAGGAACATGTATGTGGCAGTGTGCCAGGCCCCATAGATAGAAGCAAATTGAGTTTAAGACCACTCTTGGCAAGAAAAGAGGTACCAAAGAGAAATAAACCTAACAGTTTCCACTGCCTTTGTCCTCCTTTCCCCCCACTCTCCTTTCTGGTACATTGTTTGTTCTCTGGGTGGTTTGGTGTCAGTAGTAAAGTCAGCATTTTTAGTATTATCATAGGATAGCATTGTCATGTTATGGTAGATTAATGTTTTTGCTTAATCTGTTCTTTCAGAATAGTCAAAACTCCTAAATCAAAATAATTTATCTGAACTTAAGTCAATTTAAGTAATATTGAATTACATTTGCTGATTTTTGCACTGCTTATCAATTACCTAGGTCCACTGAATATATAGAAAGCCATTGCTGAAGTTTATTCAGGTGAGTCTTGTGAGTATTAGCACTGCCTAGCTATAAATCTCTCAATTTTAATTCTCTTTTGACCTCATTTGCTATAGTTTTGTGTTCCACTTGTCCTTCAGGTCTGTATTCAGACTGCTTACAAGTCTGAATACGTCTAATCTGTCCCTCTTGCTGAAGGGCTGAGGCTGAATGAGAAAAACATGAATGATGCAGGCAGTCCTTTCTGTCTCCTTTGGGCAGCTCTCAGTCTGTAGATGTGTAGTCAAGGACCTTCAGCTTCTATGCACTTGTACAACTGGGGCCCTGATTGACATGTTCTGACGTGCACCCGTGAATCCACTCCGCCTTCTACATCTTAGTCCAAATAGGAAGCAGAACATTTTTTGTGATTCTATTTTTGCATACTTAGAGTACTTTCTGACATAGAAGCATAGAATATAGAATCAATAGAATTACAGAACTGTTTGGGTGGGGAGGACACTAAAAATCATCCAGTTCCATCTCCCTGCCATGGGAAGGGATGATACACTTATCAGGTTGCTCAGTGCCACATCCAACATGGCCTTGAACACTTACAGGGATGGGCTGTGTATCTCACCATGAAGCTGCATAGTCTTAAAACTCGTCAGACCTCACCAAGAAAGTATTGGACCACGTCTATTTACCTTTCCCAGAGATATTGCAGTCTAAAAACCCTATTGCTCTAGTTTCTTCACAGATCACAACCTTTCCTGTTTAAGAAGTTACTGTGCTTTCATGAGGCTGATGTGGGCTACCTATATAGCAACATTTGCACAGCTGGGCCTTAAAAATCTCCACTGATAGTATACAGTATATGTTTTATGTGTACTGTATTTGCAATGGTAAGGCACCAATTAAAAGAAGATTTTCTACATTTATACATTTTCTATAGATCTTGCAATAGAGTATATGAGTGCATGAGGGAATACAAACAAACACAAACATATTTGCAATGATATATACAATTACCGTTTCACAGAACACATGTAATGAGAAAAGTCAGTGATTTGTCGTCTCGAGCAAATCTCACACAGAGTTTTGAGTATCAGATTAAAACATCCCATATCTAAAAAGACATGCAGGTGTCTTTGTAAAGAGGTAATAGAGCTTTTTATTATGCGTAATTTTATGGCTAATTATAAACAGAAGACTCCTTCAATAATCATAAATACAGCTGTAGAGCCAAATTCTCCTAATGATGCTATAGCAATATATATATAGATATAAATATATATTCCAATCCACAGTTTGAAGTTCTTAATTCTCAACACCCAAGTCTTAGCTTCCTGCCAATTTCATAATTTTTCCTGTTGTCAATTGCTTTCTAAAATAAGTTTGAATGAGGTGGAATTCAGTTTTAACTTTAAAAAATTAGAAACAGGTGCTGTGTCTATACCTGCTGCCATATCCCTTTCTTTGTGTCATGTATCGCTGCTTTCTGGAACAAGCTGCTTGATCCTGTCTCTTGCTGTTAATTTTGCACCGTCTGCTGGTGGAAGCTGGGGGAGGGGGAAAGTTGCTGAATATTAGAACAGTGAGAGAGCTGAACATGTTAAAAAATAGAGAAGCTTTGCAAACTGAGTAGAAACAGAGTAGGATTACTTGTGAGAGCTTTAATAGCAACCACACCATCACTGGCTTAAATGTGTGTTGGTTTTGGGTGCCTTTAATGGCAATAATTAGGTAATCAATATTGTTTCAGAATGGAAAAATATCCCGCTTAACAACAGAATAACATTGATTAGCTAAGCTAGTACCATTTTAAGGAACATTAAGTAATCAAGACTGTTTCCATGATGACATCCCAAAGTGGGGGAAAATCAGACAGATCTAGTATTGGATGAAGCTGGGACTGCATTTGTACTGTTGCTGAGGAGATAAAGGCTGCTGCTTTTGCCTGTGCAGACATTGTAGTACGAACGTCTGAGGGAGGCACTAAGTCCCTATATGTTCATTTCAGTGAACTTGGATCTTATCCCAGATATAAAGTAGATGTTTTCTGAAGATACAGATTCCACACCACTCTTTTCATTACACTTACTTTATACCCTTGTAAATTAAAACTGATATGCTTAATTTGAATATGTAAAATAATTAACGAATATATATAACTTGAACTCTGATATTTATTGAGAGGCTTCAGGTGCTTTCCAGGAGATGCCATCCTTAATAGATCTACTTTACATCAGAGGAGACTGAATAGTGGGGTGGGAGATTTTACAAGTAAACTCTGCCTGCTAGTGGCACAAGGAGGAGCAGTGTCCACAAATGCTGGGTGTTAATTTGTTGTTCTATCACTCAGGCACCTTGACCTTTTTCAATTAAGTCTCCAGATTAACCCAGACTTAAGTGAAGTTTCATGTATTTGAGCAACTGTAGTTACAGCTGCAGCTTTTCAAACACTGCAAAGCGAGTGCATGTAGATAACCATATTTAATCATTCTGATCAGGATTCACTAAGAGTGATGTTTCTCAGAGATATAATGCAGATTCCTTTTCTGCATGTTATTGCAGCAAATGACACTGCACTGCTTTTGCAAAACCTGGGGGTGGCATGAGGAGCAAGGGCGATTGAACAGGGCTCTGAGCAACCTGATCTAGTTGAACATGTCCCTGCTCATTGCAGGGTCATTATACTAAATAACCTTTCAAGATGCCTTCCAACCCAAACTGGTCTATGACTCTGTGATTCTGTAATTTAACCTATACCTGATTTTGCATGGGTGGAAGTTGGTGAGCATTTAATAAAGAGTATAAAATCTTCAAGGACTGAACAAGGGTGATAAAAAAGAACAATGATGTTCACAAATAACTAAAAAGTGTAGGTGAAGAACTGGTGGTGGAAGAAAATTCTTGAATCTACTTGAAACCAAGTGGGGTTACCATTAAGCTCATTTCTAAGCATAAGAACAGTCAACATCCCTTCTCCCATGAGTTAACTGATTATACACTTCATGTTTCATGATACATGAGCATGTCCTGAAAGTGTTCACTTCTGTAGGCAAGTCCTTACCTATAAATCACAAGTTCCATTGGGGAAAAATACTTTCAGCTTGCAAAGCATTAAAGTAAAGCTTGAAAATATGATCTCTCTATAGTATAAAAACTCAAAATCAAAAATTAAAATATCAGTTTCAAAATCTTCTTCTTCAAAAGTGACAAACAAACAAAGAGTGTTTCCATTCAGAGATGATCTTGTGAGAATCAGGACAAAATAGTGTAGACACTTTTAAATGATTAGGTTTAACCTCACTGTAATTAAAGCATAAATGTTTGACAGGTGAGAATTCCTATTAACTTTGAGGGTATCAGGAAAGTTGCTGCCTCAGAGTTGAGTTTGAAAACCATTTTACATAGAGAGGAACAGACTGTACTAACTTGTACTAACCAAATTTAGTCAAGAGGCACTACACAGGTTTTTTTCCATTAGGGCTTTGGATTTGTCCATGAAATGAAATATAACATGATTTCATTACAACCTGGAAGAGGACCAAAATGGACAAGCTCTCTTTGTATGTATAAAAAGATGGTGAAGAAGGAATCTCTGTCTCAGTTTTCAAACTCTGATGCAGACTACTTTTGCAGTGATTTTTTTTTCTGTCATTGCCACACGTGTTGTATATAATTATGTGGGAGACCATCTTTCTACCTGGTATCTTCTTAGACAGCAGGTGCTCTGTATGGGCTGATGGTATGTATGGTTTCATATTCGCAAAGCTGGTAAGATACGGAGTTGATGATACTGGAAGTGGTTCAAGTGGATGAATCTGACTGGTAGGATAATATGTAAAATGTTTTGTCATGCACATGTTCTTACACTTTGTCCAGTATTTAATCCAAAACAATTTTCCTGTATTCAGTACCCAAAATCATTTGACTTGTCACACATCAGAGTCCTTCTTCTGACAGGTGTTATATTCATCTTCCTTCTTTTGTAGATCAGGAAACATGAATTTACTGGAAATGTGTTTCTAATCTGAAGTTCTGCACTGCTGGATGTATTTTCCAGAAGACTGAAAGCAAAATAATGGCTGAAATAAATTTTACTTTTTTACCTAAATACAACACCCTACAAATTTATTTTGTTTTGAGCAAGAATCAGAAAACAGGCCTTATTATCCAAGTAGAAATTATCAATACTAACTTTCTGACATAGTCTGCCTGGTAGACTTGATAGTGTTAAACATTCTGGTAAGTTAGATGAGGTTGCATGAATTCAAATAAAATATTTTTATTTTTTAAACCAGATATAATTTGTTGTATATTTGGGTATGTGAATTGTCTCACTCTGTATATCACAGGATCTTGTAAAATTCTCAGAGCTGGTGAGCTGCGGATGTTACATTTATCCTCAGAATGACTTTATTTTGATTATACTGATAAAAGCTCTGCAATAATCATCATGGGCAAAAGATAAGAAAAGATGTCCTTGTAAACAGCCAGGTAAACCTGGCTGGATAACTTTGTGCATTCATGACAAGACAAACTGGTTGCACATTGACAAGCATAAAAAAGATTAATTAGGGATATATATTAAAAAATTATTTTGGTAAATAATTTGAAGGGACAGTTCCAGGAGTATCTGTGACACCTGAAGTCTACAGATTCCTACCACACATTGCAAAAATTCATACCCCTGGTGGAGATATTTCTAGGTACAGAGTGCTTTTAATGGTAACAGTCTCTGTATTTCTAGATGCAATGTCAGCAGTGTTTTGTGTTCAGACGTCACTGAATAAGCACTGCAATTGCAATTGGTTTTAATGACAATGAATATCCATAATCTATGGCAATGTTATCCTTCTTAAAGTTTTTTAAACTTGATTTCAACTCTGATTGTATCTCTTTTACAAGTGCAATTTTAAATGTATATGTCTTCTAGACTGAAGATCCATCTATTGTCAGAGTTCTGTTTCTCTTACATGTGTATGACACATGATTGACACCCTCCATTGTGGTCTGTATGATAAGTTAACTGAACTGATCTCATTGCTTTTTTCACTATTTTGCATATTTTCCAGTCCATCAGATTCAGTCATTCTTTTCTGAATCCTTCCCAAGGGTGCAGACCTTCCTCTTCTTTCCTGTTAAAGTCCTGTAGTCAGTGGTATTCCTCAGGGATCAATACTAGGTCCAGTACTCAGCTTGTTTATCAATGATCTGGATGAAGGGATAGAATGCACCCCAATCAAGTTTGCTGATGATACAGAACTGGGAGGAGTGGCTGATACACCTGAAGGCTGTGCTGCCTTGATAGGCTGGATAGTTGAGTGGAGAGAAATCTAATGAAGTTCAACAAATGCAAGTGTAGGGTCCTGCACCTGCGGTGGAATAACCCCAAATTCCTGTACAGGCTGAGGGCTGACCTACTAGAGAGCAGCTCTGCAGAGAAGGATCTGGGGGTTTTGCTGGATGCCAAACTGACTATGAGCTGGCAGTGTGCCGTTGTGGTAAGAAGGACCACTACTGTCCTGGAGTGCATTGGGAAGAGTGACTAGCAGGTTGAGGATGGTGATTTTGCACCCCTACTCTGCTCTAGCAAGGCCAGATCTCGAGCACTGTGTTTAGTTCTGATCTTCACAACTCAAGAAAGACAAGGAGCTACTGGAGTGGGTTCAGTGGATGTCCACAAAGGTGATTAAGGGTCTGGAGCATTGTTTTTATGAGGAAAGATTGTGGAAGCTGGGCCTGTTTAGTCTAGGGAAGACTGGAAGCGGATCTCATCAACACATAGAAAGATCTCAAAGGCAGGTGTCAAGAGAACAATGCTAGACTATTTTCACTGGTACACAGTGACAGGTCAAGGAGTAATGGCCAAAAATTAAACCACAAGGAGTTCCACCTCAACCTGAGGAATAACTTCATTATGTTGAGGGTTGTGGAGCACTAGAACAGGCTGCCCAGGGAGGTCGTGGATTTTCCCTCTCATATACCCGTCTGTATATGTTCCTATGTAAGCTGCTCTAGGTGTTCCTGCCTTAGCAAGGGAGTTGGACTAGGTGATCTCC
>JAWWMO010000001.1:32037481-32051102 GCA_035047845.1 Dendrocincla fuliginosa | reverse complement strand
GAGGAATAACTTCATTATGTTGAGGGTTGTGGAGCACTAGAACAGGCTGCCCAGGGAGGTCGTGGATTTTCCCTCTCTGGAAACAGTCAGAACCCGTCTGTATATGTTCCTATGTAAGCTGCTCTAGGTGTTCCTGCCTTAGCAAGGGAGTTGGACTAGGTGATCTCCAGAGGTCCCTCCCAAACATGAGTATCCTGTTATTCTGTGTTAATATCCTTCTTAACATATGGAGACCAGAAATGTGGTCAGAATTACAGCAGGCCACTTTGATAAACATAGGTTTGGGGTGTTTTTGATTTCTGCAGTATATTTCCACGTTTATAATCCTAATATTATGTTAACTTTTGGTTGCAAAGTTATACTGGAAAACTACTCTCAGTTTATCACCCTTCGTCATCCTAAGACTATTTCATAATCACAGCTTTCAAGATAGAATCTGCCATTGAATTAACATGGCCTATATTATTGCCCTTGGGTTGTGGTTTAAGATTTGATCCATATATGGTTTGTTTTTAGCCTATAGGGATGGCCTATCCTCCTCCTTTTTTTACTGCTCCCTAGGCATTCAATCATCACCAAAATCTATGTCTCTTCTACGTGTGGTTTTATTTAGTACTTTTTTATCCCTAAGCCATTGATAAATAGATATACACAGGCAAAAAAACCCAAAATGCATCAGTAAATTTCTAATTGAAATGCAGCTGGTTGACAAGAATTCTGATTTAACATTGTGTTCTGAATCTTATCTAACAAGTTCTTAATCCGTTTACTCCATGAATGTTAAATTGTTCAAGCTTTATCACTCAAGGTGTCATGTGGTCTCACGTCATGTGCATTAGAGAAATCTATTGCAGCAACATCATTTTTTTCATCACACAAAGTTATAAACATTGCAAAACATCACCAATATATTTAAACTTCCTACAAATGTAGAATAACATTAATATTACTGTATTCTTTATTTACAATTTTAGGAATCTAATATTAGCCATTCTCTGAGTTTGTCTGGGATGCTGTTTTATCTGCAGATCTATAGCTTTCCATGAAAAGAACCAAAACCAAAACCAAAATCAACTAAAACCAGTTTCTTATATATTTTCAAAGCATGACTATGTTCTGGAACATCTCCAGCTCTCTAGAATATATTTGAAAGCAGGCATTGGTGATCCATGGAATTTTTTGACCATGTGATTTAAAGTCTTAGATGAGTCTGGATCTGCTTATCTGAGAATTCTCAGTTTTAGTAAATGTTGCTAAATACTGTTATTAGTTATGGCTGTAGTTTTGCTTACTTTACAGTTTATGACTACATTATTAACTCTTCTTGGCAGTATAGAAATATTTGCTGAAAAATGTCTGTCCTTCTTAGTTGTTAGCAATTGTTCTACTTTATCTACCTAGTAATTTGTCAGTGTGGTTGGTTACATGAGCGGTCTGGAAGGAATTTGTGTTTTAAACTTTGAGTGAAGTATGTTTGAGTGATGTATGTCTGTTTCCTGACAGTCAACATTGTACCTTTTGTGGTAGCACTAACTACAACAGAAGAAAAGATTTTCCCTCTGACAGTATCAGTTGATATCTACTAAGAAACATGATTTTTCTTAATTAGTAAAGTATGGTGCTGATTCTCCCATAGACTAGCCACAAATTACAGCATAATGGGGAGCTGGCACTAGTCTGTCATTAACTGGATTGGAAAAGAAATATGGGAGGTTTTTTAAAAAGCAAATGTTTTCTAGTTATTGAGTTGCTATTACTATTATTGTTTAAAAATGAGGAAGTGTATTCTGACTAGAGGCAGAACTGGAAGTCTACATTTTCTTACTTATTCTGTCAGTTATTTGATGTTGATGTCAAATTCTTTTTTATACAAGATCAAATAGAATTCTTATAATGTTTAATTGTCAGAAAAAGATTTAAAATTCAGCATGAATATTTGAAGGTAAGGAATTGTTAAAGGAATCAATACTTGCTCACAAGCTAATATGAATGAGAAAGCAGAAAATAGAAAATAAGCAGGAGTACATGGGCCATCTTGTAAATCAGCTGAATTTCAGATTGTATAGACTAGACTGCTGTAGGCTCTATAACCAGTTATGTTATTCTTCTTATGCTTGAATTAAATTTGAATGAATAACAGAAAATTTTACATCTCAATGAATGCTGTTTATAAAACTTTGCTTGCCTTTTTATTTTTCCTTCCTTAGTCCCTTATTTGCACATGTAGAAATTACTGCCATTACAAGAACAATTTAGAGTGTCAGTGAAGTGTGGGGTTTTTCCCTATTGTAATAACATTAAATAACGTTATATGACAGAAAAAAATTACTTCCCTTTTTTTTCAGTGCTGAACAAAGATATTTTTTCAGACTAAATGTTTTTATTCCTGAAATCCCCTGCCTTTCTTTCTCTCATCTACTCTTCTGAATATTTGCTTAGAGCCTTCTTTAACGTCCACAGGAGAAAAAGAAAAATAAAAAGGAAACTTTGTAATGTAAGGCGCATCCGAGCTCATGAGACAATTAAGGATTCAAACTAAATCTTTAAATTCACTCTGGATCTAAAAATCCATTTTGGACCTGGACAATTAAAGACCCACTGATTTAATTTTAATCTTTGTGTGAACTCAAGAAGGTATCTTAAAATTTGTACTCTGAATGTTTAAGCATTTCAACATTGACTGTGTGGGAAACTAAAAGTTTTTGTAGGTAAACTATTCAATGTTTTACTGAGATGGATGTCTGATATATCTTCATGTAGTTTATATAACAGTTTTCAACCTAAAAAAATTATGAATGTATTATAGGTGAGAAGCGATAATTCACGAGATTTTACTCCCACGTTTTATTGCAGTTATGATGTTTGAAAAAGAATTCATGGCATTGCAGTTAAAAAAAAAAAAACAAAAACAAAAACACCCACACATGGTACAGATACTAACTAGATCCAGCGAATAGTTGAGGCTGAATGACACAGAATCAAAGAAGAGGGATTTTTCTGGTAAAGGGCATGGACAAGGGGAAGAAGAAGCAGAACAGAGGAAGCAAAGGCACTGACTTGTTGAAGGAATCCTACCACTGTGTCTTAACTCTTTTTTTATGATGGTGAGAATCAGGCACACAAAGACTTTCTGAATGAGATCCTATTGATCTAAGCTTAGGTACCTCCAGTAGACAGACAAGACCTCTTGATGCAGATTTCCAGAGGTTCTGCAATATCAATTGGCTGTTTGACTAATGGAAGCATTCGTTTTAGACTCAGATACCTCAAAAAGGAGAAAGATGTGTCTGATATTGTTCTGAATCCTATATAAAGATTCATATCAATGGTGCAGAAGAACACCTAAGTATTAGAGAAATGCGATATAAAGAGGGATCTAATTGTATCTGAAAACACACAGTGCCTTAATATTTTATTTTTGGTTTCCTCCCTTACACATGCATAATCTTGGCTGGCTTAATCCTTTTTTTCTTCCTTAGTATACCATGCCTCAGACCAGTGGAAAAAGAAAACTTAGCAAAAAGAGCTGTTATTTACTAGGAGTTACTTATTTTTACCATACACTTCGTCCAAACAGCATGATTCACTAAAGAACTACAGAAAATAATGGCTATACTATGCCAGGGGCTGCCAAGTTCAAGCAGATAATAGGCCAAAAGTAAAGAGGATAAACTTTGGTCATGCTTTTTCCAGTTTAATCTGCAATTTCAAAAACCAGTGACATTCTTCTCCGGATTAGATAGATATGTCTGTATTTTTTTCTCTGAATGATCACTTTCTCTCCAATTTGAGACAAATTCAGTCAGCCAGGGACAGAGGGGAAGCAATCCTCTCAGTTTGAGGTCAGTTTGAGGTAGGAAGTTCTTTGGAGGATGGCACTCAGAAACTTCCACAGGCACACAGGCTAAAAGGTTTTAGAGTCAACCACGGGATTATTCCAGGATACCTTTCCTTATCTTCCCTGAAGTCCCATCTCCTTCATACAGATCTAGAATTACTAAATTAAGATAACATTTCTTTTAGGGCTTGTCATGAGCTCTCGTCTGGAAGGCCTTCTTCTCTTATCATAAGGTCTTATGGTCTTACAAAATTACACAAGGAATTCAACCACTGCTTAACTTTTTCTAGACTTGTTGCTCTTTAATGTCTCTGGTCTATTTTTGAAACTGCTGATATTGCCTGCATCACAATCTTCTGTGGAGGAATTCCAGAAGTTCACTAAGTTCTGGGAAAAAAAAAAAAAAAAAAAAAAAAGGCTACTTTTATCTATTTTAAGCCAGTTTCCCACAGTGCCCCTTGAGTGTGTGCAGTAATGTGTGGTTGAGGATTTGTGGTTCTGCACAATTTTTTTACAACACCTTGACAATGTAAAGTTGAACACATTTCCCTCCCTTCTTAAACTGAAGAAGAAGAAAAAAAAAAAGAAAGTAAAGATGAAGACTGAGAACAAAATTCTGTAGTGTCTTCTCATAGATCCATGGTTCTGTCCCCTTTGTCATTTTAATAGTTCTGCTCTATACCTTCTTTAATATGTCTCTTGCTCAGCAGAGATGAACTATACAGAGATGAACAAGCTTTTGTGGTGTTTCAAATGGTACACTCTTTTCTTTTCTCAGTGCCCAGCCTGATGATGCTCAAATGTGTTGCCTTCTTTAGTTGTTTTTCCATAGGGAGCCATGATATTTCCAAAGTAGCTATATTTTCCTTACGAACACTACTTTCACACCTTGAGGAAGGCTATGGTATGAATGCAGAGGCTGCCAGCTTTCCCTCTTATAGCAACAGGAAATCAAAAGAGGGCTTATGAACTTGATGAGAAAATTCATCACTTCAGTACCTGAAGGTGGTCTTAAAGAAGGCTGGAGAGGGACTTTTTATAAGGGCATGCAGTGTTTGGATGAGGAAGAATGGCTTTGATCTGAAGGAGGGTATATTTAGATTAGATATTAGGAAGAAATTCTTTACTATGAGGGTGGTAAGACACTGCACAGATTGCCCAAGGGAGCTGTGACTACTCCATCCCTGGAAGTGATCAAGGACAGGTTGGATGGGCCTTTGAGCAACCTGCTCTAGCAGTAGAGGTCCCTCCCATGGTATAGGGGTTGGAACTAGATGATCATTGATGTTGCTTCCAACCCAGATCATTCAAGGATTATATGATTCTGTAATTGAGAATTAAAGCTCTTCCACATTTCATATGCTTTATTGGAGAGAAAATAATCTTATTATAAAACACTCAATAATATTACATCTCTGTTTTTCCAAGACTTTTGACAGACTATGACTTTTTCCTCTTGCAAGTTCTAAAAGACCATTTACATACCTCTTTCACCTCATAAACCCTCTCTTTTGAGAAATAATTTTCTCTTGTAGCTTAGATTCTCTGTAATCTAAACCCACTGCTGTGCTCTCAGATTTCATTTAACTGCTGTAACTCCCAGAACACACTGCCAGGGGCTAAAGCCATATATTATATAGTATTGAAGTTGATCTTTATCTCACTGAGATGGTCTTATTTTATTTTATTTGACACAATAAAATTTATTAACTTCAAAGTTACATACAGCATATATAATACTTGAAAAATTGCACCTACAGCAAGGGAAAAGTGGCTTTGTTTTGAAGGCTGTTGAACCAAATCCTATTGTAATCATTAGAAATACAGATTCTGTGCTTTGATGTCTCTAGCAAAGCTATCTGCTGTCTGAATATCAATCAGGACGTGCAAGAAAATTTGGTGTTGAGTCATGCAGAGAGAGAAAACTGACTGCAACAGATATTTGCAGAATATACTATACTGCTAGTTGCTTCATAGACACTGGAATTTGTTTTCATATGGCTAAATAATTTAATGATCTTTAGAAATATTTCTAGACTTCTGAAACATGCATTTCCCTTATTTACAGTCTGGATTTTAGTTCAGTTTTGAGATCTAACAAAAGAAAGAGCTCTATGGATGTCAGTTAGGAGAAAGAGCATATTGATAGTCATTTATGGACAGGTGCCTAACAATAGACAAAAGAAAAAACTATTCTGGTAGTTCAGATACATCTGAATCCAAGATGAATCTTGATTTGAAGTAGAATGAGCATAGTCCCATAAGTGTAAGAGAAAGTGTGCTTACTGTTGGGTACTCTTTGTCCACCTCCACCCCTGAGCTCCCCCCCTGCCACCCCCCTACTCTCTCCCCTCCATTAACTTTTTGCACTAAGAGTTCATGCAAGAATTCTTCCTGGGGTAAGAGAGTGTGTGTAGGGGATCATTATATTGTGTATGATTACTGAATTAAAAACCAAGCAATTCAGGGACAATACGGAAGTTCCAGATCTGACCACTGAGTGGCAATCAGAGCATACTCTTGGGGATTCCTTCCCTTGGTCTTGTGTCCTCAAGCAGTCCTCGTGGCTCCTGGATTATATGCAGTTTATAAGAAGTCCATGTGTATCTGTACAGGTAGGGGAACTGTGCTGGGATGAAGGTGCTGGTTAGTCCAAAACTGCTGCCAAAGAATGAAACAGGACAGCAAGCCCTAAGGAGGCTGGAGTGTCCAGCACATCTTGAGACCACCCCACCCATGCAGCCCTATCCAGCAATGAAGAACTAGGACCTTGGGCAGACACTGTATTTGCTATACTGGATCCCTTTTGAGGCTTCTGCCATCTTTGCATGTTCATGGTATGTGTCTTGAGGCTGATTAATCAGCACATAAGGTCAAGTATATTTGTGCTAACTTAGTTTTCAAAAAGTGCATGGCACCATCTCTGCTGCAACTAGCTCTGGAGAAGACCTCAGACTGACCAAATAAATCATGTATACTCAGAAGACACCTATCAAAGTCTTAATTTTGATGTCTCCTCACTCATTTCAAAATTGCAGTGGTGCACAGATACCTAAATCCTGTCCACTTCTTTGGGTTTGAAGCTTCTTATGCCGAGGAACTTATGTATGCATAGGCATCTGTGGGACAGTGTAGTCTGAAATAGAGGCAATTGATCAATTTTAGGGTTCTCTAGGGATTAAGTGATACATGAAAATATGTCCATTCACAGACACTTTCTGAAATTTAGACCCCCAAAATTGTTTATCAGATGGGCAGATGGTGACAGTCTGAATATCATGCTTTGGTAATTACTGTTGGGTACCATTTAGTTCTTAATAAAGAGTAGGATTCCTATTGTGTTTATGATATTAGACTTTTTTAATTGTTTTTTTTTAGTTTATTTTCTTCATAAATTGTTCCTAGCCATTACTCTATTTGAATGAAAAAAATTTAATGATCGAGAAACTGAAGGTATTGCTTTCCAGTGTTAAGGTCTCAGATTAAATACTTTATTGGCCAGAGACTTCCTACATAACTTCACTGGTCTACCTGTATTTGTATTCCCTGTCTGTAATACAGAGATGACTGTTTTCCCTCTCTTTATGGAGTCATTACAAAATAATGTGGTGACTGAAGTAAAATACTTTAAATAGGCAGAATACTGAAAATTTTGGGCCAGACAGGGAAGGGCTCTTAGATGTCCTAGAACCTGCGTAAATGGAGTTTCGTCAAATGTTTCTTAACCTTATGCGTATTCCCACCAATATGTTCATCATCAATATTTCAGAAGTGGAATGAACTTTCTCTTAAAAGTTGCAGTACTCTGCCAGAGTCATCAAACATTTTGTTTATCCAAAATTTGTTGGAGCATATCCCATGACACATTCTGCTTCAAAATGTGCCATTATAATCTCAAACCAAAATGTAAAGGTTTCATTATGTTCTGTATTTTTGCACACACACAGAAAAATAAAAACCAAAAAACCCCTTCAAACCCACAAATATTTACAGGCTTTTTTTTCCATTAAGTTCTTTGTAAAACATTTTCTATATGTCTTTTCATGTCTTGTAAACAGTATTTATTGAAGTGACTAGGCTAAAAAGGCATTTAATAAAACTTCATCTAAATAAATTCCCATATGATCTCCAGCTAAGAAACCATTTTCCTCAGAGATAAAAAGAAAACAAAAGCTTTTAAATCAAATCCATATTGATTTTGTCTTTTTTATTTTTTTTTTTTAATTTTATAAATATCTACTGTCATGTCCGGAAGCTTCTCATATGTTGCAATTCAAACATGATGTTTAGAAAATGTCTCATTAAAACCCCACCACTTACCTCAAGAAAAAAATAAAGCAAACCTTTGGGTAAAGAGAATACTCCAAGAAATCTAAGACAGAATTTCAGTTATAAGTTAGCATCCTTACATAGGTAACAAGGCAAAATTGAGTTGCTTAAAACAGACCATTTTTTTTTTAGGGATGATTTTTCAGTAACTGTTATTTTAAGGAAAGGAGATGCTGAACTGAAAGACGGGACTTCAAAATCCCAGGCTGTAGCTTGGTGTTTCTCAGCAGATACCGCTGTATCCAAAGTGAGTGATACCATTTTGGCTTTGACCTGTACCCAAAACCAAGTTGGGCCAAAAGTGTGAAGCTCTCAAAAAATCTTTCTAGAGGCTCTGTCTGAGCAATCTTTTTGAGCTTAGAGGGCAGATTATTCACTCTAGAGACCACAGGAGCTAACGTGTTGTAGCAGTGATATTAGTTCTCTTGGTCAGAGTTTCAACACTGACTTCATAGGGAGTCAGTGGTACAGTCCACTATTTTTAACAGGATTATATGATTTTTTTTTCTCATTAAGAGAAAATAAAAACTCCTTTGAGAAGAGCATTCAATTCTCCAGGGAGATAACTGTAGTTATCAGTAATAATCAGTTTTCTTAAGGGAGAAAGACCACCATTTTAAGAACACATTCTCAGATTTTCTTCCTTTGTTGTTCACATATTTCACCAGTTTTCAGTAACTCCACGATTGTGTAGAAGCCCATAGTGTCAGCCACTATTCCATACAACTAAGAAAATCTTGTATAAAAAATTACCAGTTCTGACCTTGAAAATACTAGGGAATTTATTTAATTGTATCTGTGCATGTGCACAAATATTTTTACATCCAGGGTCTACAGTATAAGATGAAAGAGACAGAGATGATGGTGATGGCAAGCAGAGAATAAAAACATAGGAAAAGGTACCAGACAGCTGTAAGTATAATTTACAAATGTTAACACAGAATCATAGAGTAGCCTGCATTGGAAGGGACCTTAATGATAACCTAGTTCCAACTCCCCCGCTGTAAGCAGAAGCACCAGTAGAACACATTCAACCTGTCCTTGAACATTTCCAAAAATGGAGTACTCAGAGCTTCTCTGGGCAATCTTTGCCAACATCTTACCACCCTCATAGTAAAGATTTTCTTCCTTACATCATCTAATCCTACCCTCTTTCAGTTTGAAGCCTAAATTTACCCCTTATCCTATCACTTCATGCCCATGTGAAATGTCCCTCTCCAGCTTTCTTGCAGCCCCTTCTCTCCTCCAGGCTGAACAAGCTCGACTCTACCAGCCTGTTTTCATAGCAGAGTTGCTCCAGCCCTCTGATCTTCTTCACAGCCTCATCTGTTTGTGCTCCTTCTTATGTTGGGGGCCCCAGAGCTGGTTGCTGTTCTCCAGGGGGGGTCTTATGAGAGTGGAATAGAGAGGAGAATCACCTTCCTCAATTAAATCAAGCGCTGCACAGATGTAGTTTTGGAGAGCCTAAAAAGCCTGTGAGATTTAATTAGGGAACTTTGTGTTACATGCCAAGTATAAACATTGCTCAGAAAAATCTCTCAGTTTTATATGATAAATATATACACACACACAAAAGATATGAATACATATCTTATATATAAACCAACCTGCTTCATGAAACCACAATGCACAAAGCAAGATAGAGTAACAGCATTTCTCTCTGTGTAACGAATGAAGAGTGGCAGCATCTCTCATATTTTTTAATAACAAAATTATCACCAGCCCAAATGCCAGTTGGTGCTCAGCACTCTGCAAGTTGTGGGCTATTGACACCTCTCAGGACTTGTCCTGAGAATAAAGCCAAATTTGTATTCTAAGTGTATTACAGTGAATGATAAGTACCTGCCATATGGAAGTGCAACCTTTAGGAATGTGTTGTGATTTATAAAAAGTGCTAGATGATGCTTTAAACATTTTGTAGTCATCTGGAGAATACTTTGTAGAACTATTGCACTGTATAAGAGCCTATTTTGAAATCAAATTTAAGCTTAGACCTTTTCAGCAGAAGAGTTAATTTAATGCAATCCTTGGTTGGCCTGAATCAGAAATATTTACGTGGAATTAGTCTTCTTTTTATTTAATCTCAGACATATTTTTATGTGGCAGAACAAGGCAGTATAAAATTTAGCTGAACTCTATGTGGTAGAAGACACTCTCAGGACTCATTCTTTGGTACCCCTGCAAGTACCATTATGGTAACACTAGATTTCACCTCCTGATGCAACAGAAAATGGATGCAGAGGAGAAATTCACTAGTGCATTATTTTGTCTCACTAGTAGGATGCATTTCATTTTTGCCGATTTTGTCTTCAAGTACAGTTTGGAGAGCAAAACCTGTTATCAATTTACTCCTACAACTAGAAAGTGGCAATCCAAACACTGGTGAAGGTGGACGGATGCTTGTAGTGAAGTTGCATCCCAGATACTTAGGGTGATACTACATACCCATCGAGGAGAGTAGTTATTCCTTAGTGACAGGATGATTAGGCACACATTTTAACTTCAGAAGGTATTTCATGAAGCTATAATGCCTTTTGAAGCTACTCACAGGTTGGAGTAACTTCTACAGCCTCTATTCCTACACCCAGATGGGTTTGTAGTCAGACAACACTGCATTGTGACATCTCTGGCACCATCAGCTCAGCTTAACCTTAAATGCCAGGTCACCCTTGCAAATACACTAACATAGTAAACACAACAAATACAAAGCACAAAAAAATTCATGCCATCTGACTACTCTCTGAGTAATGCATTTAGCAGAGTAGCTTGTTAAAATGTGCACTACCTGTTCAACCTTACTACTGTTGACTACATTTTACTCCTCCCTGCTATTTGTTCTCATCTGCATGCTGTCTCAAAGCCCTTAGGGCAGGACATATTCAGCATATGACAGTTCTTCAATCCTCTATCCTATTGCAGGCTAGACAGGAATAGCAGAATACATTTTCTTTAGTTAATTATGGTAATTCTGTAAAATCAAATTAAAGTTACTGGCAGAAGCTGGAAATGTTTTTCATTCTGATTAGCTATGTTTTAAACCTTGGAGAAAACAACAAAATTAACTGGAAATTTCTTATAAAAATTTGCCTGGGTACAACAGTACCTGTATCCCATGTGGCTTCCCAGGGAAATGAAAAAGCTATCTGTTCCAAGTGAAAAGTGAACTACAGTGGTTGGTCCAGAATGATCATGAAACAGGAACAGCAGCACATGACAGGTCTCTGGTGACACTGAATGACATGTCACCTTATATCCTTACTGTCAAGTGAGAGAGACACTTTTGATACTGCTCAGTAGGCATAGATCAGGTTTTGCCAAATGTACAGTTTGTGAATGTGGTGTCAGCTGCAATGGATATTAAAGATTTAGGAACATATGAAATTATTAAATTTCTTGCTCTGTAAACATGTATTTTCCAGAAGAGGAATACTGTAGTTGTGTGTGGATAACACCTGCCACAAAAGAACAGAATATTAAGTTTTTCTCATACAAAAATCTTGATTAATCATTACAAAGGTATTTGATCATAATTTAATGGGAAATATCAATCAAAAATACAAGCTGAGACAGCATTTGACCTATTTGCATGCCATGAAGTTGAGAGCTCCTTCTTGAAATATAAAGGAAATAATAATTTTCATTTGTGAGTACATTGTGTTCAGTTTCTGCGAAATACTATCGAGTGCAGGACTATTGACACTAGTGGTTCAACACTTTATCAAAATGTACAAGCTTCCAGTCAGATTCACAACAGAGGAAAGAAATTTATATTTGTTGGTTACATAGATCTGGATGCTTTCAGGGATTCATGGGGAAGAATTACAAGGTATGATTTATTGCCAGGTGTGCTATCCTTTATTTTTTGATTCCACAAGTGTATGAACATAAATTCTTGATTAATTTATTCTACTATGTTTCCCACCAGGTCTTTTTGTGCTTTGGGAAAAAAACATAATTCCTATAAATACCAAAATTTACAAACATTACAAACATAAAAAATGGAAATTTTGAAGCAAAAATGTTTGCTACTATTTTGGGAAGTGGAATGAGAAGTATAAGAGGGATGAATTATGATTTATCAATACGCTGTAGATGAATAACAATGGTTCCGTTTGCCACATGTTCCCTGGTTTTCCCTGTCTCAAATCACTCTTTTTTTTCAACATTTAAGAATATAATCTGGAAGCTGGTGAGATAACCAGAAGATTAATCTCATGCTGGCAGTGTAAACTATGCTGGGTCTTATTTAGTGGAATATAGGTGAAAAACACTAACTTAATAAAACCTTGTGGTCATGAGGAACTATTATGTACTTTTCTTTCCAGTATGCCTTCCCCCTCGAAAAATGTAAAATCCTATTTGCCTTAAAGCATCCTTGTCTCATTTCTGGTATGAATTTCAATTTACAATATCAACACTGAAAGAAAATGCTTAATATGTACCTTATGATAGCAACAAAAAGTATTATCATCATTTCTGGGCATGAACACGCACTATGAAATTGGTTCCTTCACCGTAGACTTTTTAATGCAGGTTTAAAATAATGATAACAGGTGGATTAAAACAGATGGGAAGAGTACAAGTTATTAGTATTGGAACAGTACACTAGAGAAAATGTGTTGTTGTTTAAGCACTGACTAATTAACAACTCATTTAAATAGTCTTGGTGCATATGTTTCAAACTTAATAATATCCTGCTAAACCCAGAATACCTGTGGCTATGTTTAACACGTAGAGAAAGGATACTGTCCAATGTATAACTTGGAGCAGGCCTTTGGAAAGCAGTTTAGAGATGTATTTGCCTTGAGAAAAAAAGAATAAAAACCTTTTTAAGTCAATGAAATGCTACTTAGTAGCATTAGTGCATACAGACTCCTGTCCTATATGACACTTATAATAACAGTTCTTCCTGGTATGTCTGACAATTCCCAACAGTGTGCACCCAGATTAGATGATATTCATCTTTTATTCCATCCTAGTATGTAAGTGAACTTAGATTCACCTCACTTACTTAGACATCTAAAGATCTTGACTAGGGAGCCTGGTCACTGAAGACAGTGCACATCTCTGTAACTCTGCCTTTTTCTTAAATTTGTGGAAACATTTAGGAAGATTTTAAGGCAGCTCTTTACGCAGAAGGATATTTAAACAACACTGTGAACTAAAAGATCCATTCATAAAAGAAGCATTAGTCATGAGGATTAAGCAAGAAAAAAAGGAAACAAGTTACAAGAGAATTTTTCTGAGTGCAGTGACAAACTCTTCCCTGTTACATAAATTAGCTCCCGAGCCTCACTGCTAAATATCACCCATGAATGAAACTAAATGATATTCCCTCAAAAATAATGCCACTGTCTTAGTTTGAGGGAGAACTAAGATGTTGGCCAAGAAATAATCCCTCTCCTTTGAATTTAGAAAACAGAACTTTAATTAGGAAAAATATATGTAAAGGAA
>JAWWMO010000001.1:31976465-32022809 GCA_035047845.1 Dendrocincla fuliginosa | reverse complement strand
TTCCAGACGTCTTAAGAACTAATAACTGCTAAACTGCTTTTTTCATTCAAAAGAAATAACAACAACAACAATAATAATAATATAAAGACGTTATGTCTTCTCAGTGTCATCAATGGTTTTGACTGTTTGAATCTGTGGTTCTTTCACATCCGTAGTGGATACCTTCCTTTGTTTTTTTTTTTTTTTTTGATTATAAGCAAATACTTATAAAATATCCTATTCCTCTCTTTTTTTTTTTGTCCCCTCTACACTTAAGAGTAAACCAGAAATCTAAGAACCCAGCAACATCTTTCTATTTCAGGAACACAATGAGTGGGATATAGTGTGAGTGTCTGATATCAGAGTTGATCCCATGGTGATATCAATCTCTAGCTATAAGCCATCAAAATGGGTTTAAAATAGAAAACATTTTAAGAAACTTTTCTTTGCACGTTTATATTTCTAATCAGCTTTGATAGCAAAAGGAAATTAGGAGAAGGAAAAGCACCTTTTAGCATAAAGGGAAGTGATGAAATACTACAATTGTTCATTCAGTTTGTTTTGGTTTTTGTGGTTTTTGTTTTCTTTATTTTTTTCTCTGTTCTGTTTTGTTGGTTTGTGAGGGATTATTTTGTTGTTCTGCTTTGCTTTGTTTTGTTTTTAATCTGTTGAAATGTAGTGATTTTACTAGGAACAGAGCCATTCTGCTGCAAGGTCTTTCTGAGTGGGATCTGTTGTTTTTTTTTTTTTTCCCCCAGACCACTGGTTTGCCTACAGTAGAGAACACAGTACTACTTCAATGAACCAAACTGACACTTTTGGTACACTTTTTCTTTTGCTTCGACAGAATTAATAGCCTAATCTACAGGATGGACTTTTGTTGGTAGAATACATTGCATACTGTAGGAATGAGTAACTTTGGTGAACGACACACTTATCATCTATATCATACTTAACTGTGAACTGATCAGATATTGTTTGAATCATGATACAAATGCCTCTTCTGTACTAGATGTTCCAGTTCACATCATTAATAATGTCTGTTCTTTTTTATTTGCATGTGCATTTTACAGATATTTAACCAAATCTACTTTTGGTGCAATTTTACAAAACCCCAGGAAACCTGGACCACAAAACCTAACAGGGAATTTGTCTCAGAAATCACATCAGTTTGTGATTTGTCAGTTTTAACTTTCTGGGAATTTGAGAGAAATTAAGGAACAGCTTAGGATCTCAGAAAAGATGTGCCATTAGAGGGATTAAAAATCAGAAGTCTGTAACCTTCTAAGCAATCCATTTCAAATGTGGCTTTTGTTCTGAAATGTTAAACATATTAATAGCTGATTAACAACTGGATTTTGATGTTGCTGGGAAACCTCAAATTGAAGACTTATTTAAGGTCAGATTTCCAAAAGTATGATTAAGTTTCTGAGCTAAAAAGAGATAAATTATCAGAACTGATGTTTCTTCCTCCTATATTCTTTAAACTTAATGCAAGTGTAAAACTTATGGAAATTTGCCCTTAGGTTTCTTATGGCATCTTATGTTTTAATTTAAAACAGCCTCTGGATAGCTATACACAAAGATTCAGGACCTCATGTTTCCGCTATTGAGAACTGCTGGAGTAAAGAAAACTTGGTCAGAATTCTTCAATTCTTAATCTTCTGGATTTTTTTTCCCCAGAGGTTTCCCAAGCAAACCAGAAATTAACCTGTATTTAATTCTATGTGAAAAATACAAGGAATACCTCAGGTTAATGCTCACAGAAGCTTTGCAAATACTTGTGACCTTTCTGTACAGACAGATGGTCTCTTGTCTCAAGAAACAAGTGACAGGACAATGGAAAATGGCCTTGAATTGCACCAGTTGGAGTTTAATTGGATACAAGAAAAAAACTTGTCACTAAGAGGGTTGCCAGGCATTGGACCAAGTGTCCCAGGGAAATGACTGAGTCACTATCCCTGGAAGTATTCAAAAGGTGTGTGGATGTGGCTGAAAAAGAAGACAAATATTGCCATAGCTAATATAAAACTGGAGAAAGGAGGTGTGGTAGATTAGAAGCTACCTCATAGTTATACAACTGTAATCATCTGAATTCTGCCTGTTGAAAAACACTATGAAATAAAACCCGAGAAACCAGCCAAATCAAAAGAGTGATAGGAAACTGCCTTTTGGTTGCTAAAGTAATTTTCTGCACTAAACCTTAACTTATCTGAATTAAAGATCCCCTCATATTTCATGAAACCTTCAGAAGGCCATTAGCATGTGAGATTATTAACTCAAAATAATAATAAAAAATTAATGTTACAGTTTTGATAACACATTTGATTGATAAAGCAATCAATTTATTTTTTTGTCAGACAAAGAAAATGGGTGCTATTTTTGAAGTAAGTGTAGAATGTTACCTGTCATATCAGAATTTAGCTATCTGGTTTGGAAAAAAAAGTCATTCTTTTGTTCAATGAATTAGATCAGAGCTTCTACCTCCTACTCCTTGCAGAAACTTTCTTTATATCAAGCCTGCTCCATTGTATTGTCATCTACCTAAAATGTATTTGAGCAGTTTGATACAGCTTTGGGATGATAGCACTTAGAGTGTAGCTTTAATAGGCTGCCCAGGGAAGGGATGGAACCATCATCCCTGGAAGTGTTTAAAAACCATGTAGACATGGTGCTTGGGGACCTGTTTTATCGGTGAACCTGGCAATGTTAGGTTAATGGCTGGACTTGATGATCCTTGAGGTCTTTTCCAACCTTAATGATTCTATAATAGTATGATTTTTTGTAGATGTTTATGTCCAGTTACATTTCTATGGCCAAAACTTTATTAATGTTAGAAACTAAGTGGGATCCAATTCTATTCTATAATTCTGTGGGACTACCTGAAATTCACAGTTTTGATAAGCGTAGCATAGTCATAGCATGTCAAAACCCTTGGTGAGGTTAGCGAGTGAACTGCAGAACTTTGTTAATTCCTGTTTTGATCACTATACTGATCAAAACAGGAATTTGATACTGATGACTTAAATCTTAAAACATTTGTTTATCAAATGTGGATTTTGAAGATATTGAAGCATAGTTCTAACAGAAAGTTACTGCTGAGTTCTTGCATATGTTACCATTTCTTAATCTTGAGAAACTATGCAGTGACCTAAACAAACAGCCAAACAGGTAAAATATGCTATGCATCCATAAATGGCTCTTTGTGAAATAACGCACACTATCATCTTTTTATAGTGATATATTTCTCTTTAATCTTGAAGAATGAGTAGAGTCACTGGTTGGGTTCATCAGCCTAACAGAACAAATAGGAAGCAGTCCTCCTTTCGTGTCTTCTGATACTGAGTGTTGTTTTACTGCCGAGAAAAGAAATCTTTGATATGCTGTCCACTCTTCAGAAACCTGCTGTCTGCTCATGCATCACTCCTAGGAACACTGTCAAGCGCTCCAGGCAGGATTGCTCATTCTCCTTGTTGTTTTCACTCTCTAAATTACTTGCAATGTAAATAAGCTAGAAAAGATTAATAGACTGTGAGGGACAGAGATGAGCCAGGGGAGGGACTTGGTATATGCTTTTAGCTTTACAGCAAAGATTTTCCAGGCTAGATTATAGAAAAATAACTGGAAAGAAACCCTGAAATGAAAGACAAGGCTCCCTATCTGTATTCACAGAATTGTGAAGATCTTTCCTCACAAGTCAGAATTGGGCAGCATATGATGATTTGCATTGGTTACTTCTTTTAGTCATAATTTAAATGCATAATAATTAGGTTTGAAATGGCAAAGAGAATATATGTTAGAAGGGTTTATTTTGTTACTTCTGGCACTCTTCTGCTCTGTAGGTAGCACCAATTTGCCAGTTTGTGAGAAAATGTTGTGAACATTCCATGCCCATGATATGACAGGTAGTAGTACTTCAAATAAAATGAAGTGGGAACACTCCAAAGTATTTCACTAATGATGCTTTGGGGGTACAGTTTTGTCCTGGTCTTTGGCCAGGACAGTGTTAATTGTTTTTGCAGTAGCTGTGAGGGCGTGGAACATGGAGCCCTATGGTTGTGTCTGGGTTGTTATTCAATGCCATTCATGTCATCACTGGGGGACAGAAGTTAGGGATCCTCACTTCTGAGAAAGAGGAAGGTGTGGCTTACAGTTGGGAAGATAAAAGTGGCCCATGGAAGGTCCACTGCCATTTTGTTCATTGTCTCAGGGATCTCATGGCACCAGGTCAGACGGTAAGTATTTTTTGCATGAAAATCACCCCTTTCTTGTATGCTTTTATATTAATACTGTTGCTGTAACTGTTCACTCTTATCTCATTGTTTCCAGTAAATTGTTCTTACCTCAGGATCTCTGCCTTTTGTCTCTCTCACCAGAGGGGGTATGGGGAGAGGCTTATGGTTTTCCTTTTAGTGGAAGCACTAAATTAGGGAACACCATTCCTAAACCACAACAGATTCTTGTTAAACTGTTCTAAAAAAGAACATGACATCACAGGGAATAGAGTAAGGTCTGAGTCTAGAGGAATTTGTTGTTTAAGTGTTGGTTTCCTCATAAATACATTTTCTTTACTTGTTTAAGATAGTGAACATTGTTCTCCTTCTAATAGTAGTTCTCATTTTCTTCTGCATCCCCCATACATTACCTTTTTTCTTTTTTTTAACTATCCTGTATTTAGTATGGAACAGATATGGTATCTAAAGAGTATGAGATTATGGGTAAGGGCAAGAGAGCAAAGAAATATGAAGCTAGAACTGTTTGAGTGACGATTTTTATGCAGCTAGTGAAGAGAAAGATTAGCATTTTTCTATGTGATTGGTGTAGGATCATAATGTCACTCACATATAAAGGCATCTTAGGAGGCCCCTAGTCAAGTCAAAGAAGGGTTATCCAGACCAAGATGCTCAAAGCTTTTCCTGACTGGCACTTGAAAATATCCAAGGATGGAGATCACACAGCTTCTTTAGGGAACTGTTCCAGTGAGTAACTATGCTTAGAGGGAAAAGTTTTTTTTTTTTTTTTTTTTTTTTTTTTTTTTTAATAGTTTCACAGTAGAACATCTCTGGTTTAATTCAGGACTATATTTCTCTTCTCCTGGAACTCGGAGCACAGACTGACCTTGCCTTTTCAGAACCCTTCTCTTTGGTACTGGAGTGCTGCTGTTAAGTTCACCTTAACACCATCTTCTCCAGGTTATAAAAGCTCAGTATGTTGGGCCCAGATGTATTAGTGCTAAGGCCTGATACTTCTGGCAATGGTTTTTCTCTTCACAATGAATTCTGTGTAGCTTCAGAAAATTTATCATTTGAAGCTTTCCATCATTCAGAAGAAACAGTAAGGAAGTAGTCAAGACAAATATAGAGTTAAATACTGCAACACCCAGTCTATTTCCACTAATGGGTACTAATAATCCTTGCTGGGCCCTAATCTGGTCCATTGCAAAATGGTCCCATAAGCCCCATATCATCTCTGTCAGTACCTGCCAGAAGTGTGCTGTAGCCATGCCTGTGCTCAGATCCCTCACAACCATGCCCATGCCTGATCATGGATCCAGTCAGCCTGGACTTCAGCCTGTGGACTGACATTATGGCCTGGCATTGGATCTGCCTCTTTAGCATGAACTTGCCTGGGTAGGTGGTTGGATCTGGTAGTATGGTCTCTGCCCTAGTCACCTGATGGGGTTTGGGATGGACCCTGGCTTGTGTAATCCATGCCCTGCTAGCCCCTAGTGCATCCTGACATGGACAAATGACCTTATGTTGCATAGCATCATTCATCTACATGGAAATAAGATCTAGTGTAACACAAAGTACAATTGAAAGCAGAATTTGCAAAATAATTACAGTTCAGTAAAACTGATTCTCTTGTTTGATCCACTGGAAAAAATGAATTTCCCTTTTCTTGGAGGCCAGAAGAAATCTACCCATTCTATCTGATGAAAGAATTTCTGGTTGAGGAATCTGTGACAGGACATACCCAAGTTTTAGGGTGTCCCATGTGACAGCTTGTAGGATAGGTCTTACACTGACCCAGTGTGTGTGGGAGTCAAAGAGGTGAAAACACAAAATTAGTAATCAGTCTTCTTTGTAACAATTAAAAGCTGCAATAATGAGATGTTAGATATGTGACACTTGGAAGGATATTGTCTATAGAAACTGTCCTGGACTAACAATGTGACATTTATGGCCAATGAAATTGGCACAGAACCTTGATTTTAACCAAAATCAAAGCTGTTCAGGGAACTATCTCAACTGCACAAGGCATGGGGAAATTATGTATATCAGAGACAAAGTAACCAGATAGCAAAGAGAATTTCTGTTTTCCTGGCATTAATGGTCCACCACATTAATTATGTTACAATCTGAATAAGATTTGGAAATAGAATTAAATTGTGGAGAGAAAAGCCCTCGCAAGAAAGAGACATGAGGGAGATATCTGAGTAGAAAAAATATAGGTGCTCCAGCAGTTAAATTAAGCTACTGCTTTGATATAAATACCTGAGACTATTTTGTGGGGAAAGGAATCTATTAGTTATATTTTTTCCAGGGAGATCAACTTTCTTTGACTTCAGGAGCATTAACAATATATTTGGAGACTAGTAAAAAGCTCGCACAGGACTTTCTTTAGGTTGGGTGTTATTATTTATACGTACAGCAAGCAAGCATAAGTGGCTTTTGAGGCTTTGGTCTGGTAGAAACAGTAACTATTATCCATTATGCTGACTGAGAGCATGAACAGAAGTAGTTTCTAGAAAAGCTGCCTTTTACTTTCAAATGCAACCAGCAGGAATAAAATCATCTTTCTTTAGAGAACATGGAGACTGCTGATTTTAAGCAGCAGCAGAAAATG
The DNA here is from genome assembly GCA_035047845.1 of Dendrocincla fuliginosa. Lineage (NCBI taxonomy): Eukaryota > Metazoa > Chordata > Aves > Passeriformes > Dendrocolaptidae > Dendrocincla > Dendrocincla fuliginosa. The sequence continues at coordinate 32,015,981 of JAWWMO010000001.1, read as the reverse complement.
TCAAAGCAGCTTAAATCAAGAAAGCAGCTTTCTTTATTGTCAGTGGTTTCAGTATACTAAGAATAATGGGGGAGAACAGACACTTTCAGAGAAAACCAACTCCTTCAGTTTTGTTGAAAAGGACAAAAAATTTTAACCTCTATCAAAGGAGAAATTCAGTAGCAAAGAATGAAAGTGGAAAAAACCCATTTCATCTAACTAGTTTATTTTAAAAAATATATAATCCTGAAAGATCTTGTTTAAGATTCCTTGCTCCAGCAATCTAGTCTAAGGCTATTGAGGGCAAAATAGTCTGACACAGGAAAATGTCTCTTTAAAGACCTGGTTAAAAATAATTTTAATTTGCAAGCTAATTAAATTTGTGTTTGTAAATTCTCAGAAGACCCATTCAGTATTCAGAGAACATGTACTGTGATTTTCATGTGGGTACTCTCTATATTTGTGCATAGTGAAGTAGGTGAAGGTTTGTGTGAAGAAGCAAATTCAGGCATGTTACCATGATCACAGTCTAGACTGTGTTCTGCCAGCTCATATAGAGAAACACATCTAATCCAATCTCCTTCTGGTTAACCACTAATGATCTTCTAAGTAGCCTTTTTTCTGCTTAATGTCATTGTGCTCATACAAAAGGATATGTTACTTAAATCCATCAGAGAAATCTAAATATATTATTGTAACTGTCTTTATAAACCACATTTTGAAAAAACCTGTGAAGTTTGCTCAGTGACTTATTTCTAACGTATTATGCAGACTGACTTTGCCTAGACAAGATTTCTGTTCCAGTGACTTTTTTTAGAAAACGTTTTAGGTTAGTCAGCCTCTAATTGCTCTAATCATCCCACCTGATCTTTTAAAAGTATATAGAAAGTGACTTTTCTTTCAATTCACCTCAATAAATCCTCATTAAAGTTCCAAATTATTTTTAAAAATTATTGAGGTTTAATTATGTCTAAAGTCAGTTTTACAGTGTATAGCATGAGTAGTTATCTTTTAGTGTTTTTTTTGGCTAACACTGGAAGAAAATTCAATGATTCAACCTCCGTGAAATCCTTATCCACCCTCCTGTCAAATACATTAAGTGTCAAACACGAATGAGAAGAATGCTTCTGCCTTCTCATAGTCTTATCCTCCTCAGCTAGCAATAAACCCAGGCCACTGCTTGAAAATATTTTTCTTCTGTCATAGTTAAAAGGTGGACATTTTATTCTTAATCACATGATTCATTATAGATATTTTCAGATATATTATTCATATTCTGTATAACTTTCTTGTATTGCTTAAATTTTCATCTACAATTAATTGTCATCAGGTTCCATTTTTTACCCCTAATTTGATATTATTTCAGTAATTCCCTTTGAAGGGTAGATATTGACTCAAACAGCATAAGTTTTCCTATAAAAACATTTTTAGTATCTACACGGATCCTCTTAGAGTGGAACAGTCACACACAAATCTTTTCTTCAGTTCTGACCAAGAGATTATGCAACAGGGACAAACTGGACTATTTATTTTAATGTGCTTCTTGAACTGAAGTTGCATTAAAACACGTAGAAAAATAACACTTCTGTTTACTGGAGTTTGAAAGTTTATGAATAGCACTCATTTTGCCCAAAACAGACATAAGCAGGAAATCTAGAGGTACCAGGCAGCCACTTCCACCAGGTCATGATTCATAGAATAGAAGCAGGATTGTTTGGGTTGGAAAAGACCTTTAACATCACCAAGTCCAACCACTAACTCAGCACTGCCAAGTCCACCACTAAGCCATGTCCCCCAAGTGTCACATCTACACATTTTTTAAATACCTCCATGAATGATGACATAACCACTTCCCTGGGCAGCCTGTTCCACTGCTGATCTCATCCTGATATTTCCATCTAAATGAGACGGGATCAATTACGTCTTAATTTGTTTAGTTATTCTGTATTGATTATACAGAAAGACCAAGATAGATGACAACATATTTCAGGTGATTCTCATCCTTTTTGTATTTTCTTCTAGTGCAAACAAACAGAGGAAGGAAATTAGCCCATCTTAAAATCTCAATATTTAGTGCAGATCCACTTTAAACATGAATAGAATGAGTATGCATATACACAGTATAATTACTTTCATTGTACTCTTCAAAGGCAGTATTTAAAAAAAGTATTGGTAGGCTGATTTCTGCAAAGTTGATGATAAGAAAAAAAATAATTACTTACTTATGTTGAGAGGAGTGAATTTATTGCTGGTGCAAGTAGGTAAAGCTTTATTTGAGTCAATGAACAGGATTGTTCTAAAAAAGAAACCTCTGGAAAGCTCTAATAATTTTTTTCCTGTATTCTCAGGGATGGATTAAGCTATAAATTCAATTTAATTTTAATTGCTTAAGGTCTCCAAGGAACCAGTACATAACAAATGGAGTTCCAGAGGTGAAAATACTGATTGGTCCTATCTTTATGTTTAAATGAAACACACAAAAAAACATGCTAATTAGCAGGGACAGAAACTGAAATTATTTAAGATTTTATTTAATCTGAGGCAAATAGCTTTGAATGCAACAATTATCTAATTAAACAGTTTTAATGCTGTCAAGATTTCTACACTTGTATATGAAAAGAAGCTGAGTGCTGCAAATAAGGAGTAAATTCTTTTTTTTCCACTAGACCAAATACATTATCTGCTTGACCTATGGCACAGCAATTAAGGATGCAGAGCTCAATTACCTAGAGAGATTATACAGAATTCATTCATTGAGCTGGAAATGTTTAATTAACATACAAGTCATAATAAGTATATAACATTGTTATGATTCTGTGGAGTACTATAGAACCTTAAGAGAATCTAACAACTGCAAACAACAAAATAATAACCCACACTTGAGGCAGTTGCTTTGGGAAATTCACCTGCTGTCTGGGAAATCTACAAAGATTTCTACAAAGAAATGTCCTGAATATGGGATTGGGTGTTGTTTTAAAAGTGAGCAGAAATGTAGGAATTCACCATCAAGATCCAGATTTTAAAGGCAGTTAAATATTGCCATCAGCATCTGATCCCACAGTTGGTACCATGATATGAGGAAGGAGATTGAAGAAGTGGAATTGTATATAGTCAATTCATGGAACTTTTAAAGTACCACCTGCTAAGCAGAAGTAATTTGATGGCTACTTATCAGCACTCACTCTCTTGCTGTATGGAGCTGCCTTTCCTTCCCATCCTTTGGTTCTTCACACTGACATCACATTTATAAGTACAGACTTGTTACACATTTACAGTGCATTTTGACAATTACAAGCCAAAGTAATTTTAGTAGTAAACATGGAAAGAGGATATGGTCAATGATAAAGGAATTTCAGGCTGAAAGTTATACTGAACCAGGTGAGGGTTTTAAAGTTATAGGAATGTGATGTTGTCAGATCTCACAGTTCTATCACAGATTTCATGGCTGAAAATGCTGAAGAATTTCCAGCTGGAATATATGTATTTTGGAGATGATATAAAAGTGGAGGAGGGGAACAGAAACAAACGGAGGTGATGACAACATCAGTAAGTAGGACAGAGGGCTAATACAAATGATCCCAGAACTGTATGCCTGTTGAAAGAGTGAGGTTGCTAAAATTATTAAAGCAGTGAAAAAAAAAAGAACTCACTTTGAAAGACAGTCAAGAAAAGAAGAAGTAGAAGTGAAAGAGATTTAGCCAAAATAGTACCTGAAACTGTGTCATCAGAAGAGAGTGGTAGTGCACTGGTAGAGTACAGTGTATTACAGAAATCAAGGTCTTTGAACAAAGTATGTGTCTTGAGAGCTACTGATAAAAAAAAAAGGTGATATAGGCAGAAAGAAGGGCTAGGAGCCTGGCATGCAAATGAAGAAACAACTCTGAGCTAGTCTGGCCAGTGGATGAGGAACATCTAAATTCATTGCATTACTTTGCCTCAACTAGGATTATTTATGCTCCTAATAAAGTACATAGGCATGTAAAGTTATTTTCTGAGCGTGCTGGTTTTTGTTGGGGTAATTTTCTTCAAAGCAGCTGGTATGGGGCTGTGTTTCAGATTTGTGCTGGAAACAGTGTTGATAACACCGGGATTGTTTCATTACTGCTGAGCAGTCCTCACACAGAGCCAAGGCCGTTTCTGCTCCTCACCCCACTCCACCAGTGAGGAGGCTGAGGGTGCACAAGGAGCTGGAAAGAGACACAGCTGGGACAGCTGTGCCCAAATGACCAACGGGATATCCCAGACCATATGATGTCATATGAAAAAGGAAGTGGGTGACATTTGGAGAGATGGTTGTTATCTTCCCAAGTCACCGTTACGCACAGTAGGGCCCTGCTCTTCTGGAGATTGAGGACCTGCCTGCCCATGGGAAGTGGTGAATTAGTTCTTGTTTAGCTTTGCTTTTGTGCATGGCTTTTGCTTTCCCTATTAAAATGTCTTTATCTCAACCCATGAATTTTCTCACTTGTACCTTTCTGATTCTCTCCCCCATCACCTGGGATGGGTGGAGTGAGGGGCTGTGTGGGGCTGAGTTGCCAACTGAGGTTAAATCAAGACAACAAGTCTTACAGATTATAATTTTTTTGGCAGTTTGACCATCCTATTTTCGCAGTCATAAACAAAATAAAAGTTACAGTAGAGTCAGAAAGAAGTATATTCTGCAAGGAGATCACCCAGGGACACTGTAGGAGATTCCATAAGTTTACATTAGAAGAAAATCTGAACCAGAATAATAAAGGCTTTAAAGCAATGAGAAGACAAGGAGTCAAGCATGTGTTTTGAACCAGACCCTTTCAATGTAAAAGAATCTACAGCTGTTAAAGGCTATCAATTGCTTAACTGATTTTTGTTTCCATAGTCTTTAGGATTCAAAATGTTTAAGACAATACTATTAAATCCATTTAATTAATGCTTAGGTGTCTCAAGGGGATGAAAAACCAGAAAAATCTGGAGAGATTGCCAATAGAAGGCAGGATGTTATATAAAAAGAGACAGTAGAAAGCAGACTCCAGAATGCAGGGTCCATTTTCATTTAGAAGACAAAAATGTTTTGGAAAAAGTTACCATGACTAAGCAGTACTGCAGCCTGAGACAGGAGGTACAGGCTGGAGGCATTAAAAATTTACTGTTGGCTACCCTCCAGAGGAGTTTCATGACTGTCACTGAGGGTAGAATTGGCTTACTGTCTGCACAATGTGAACTCTTCCTAATTACACTATATATGCTGTTTGCTGCTTTTTCTTTTATCTTTTCTGGGCTTGTGACTGTGTAAAAGACGTTTTTTTTTTCTCCTTCCTATTAAACAGCAGAAGCAAAAAGGGCATGTCTGCTACACCTACTTAGTCTCACGAGTGACTGACTTGCTTCAGTAACATGGATTTGTTTTCATCTCTCTTAAGTAATTACTTGACAGTAAAGTTCTTCCTTCATTACTTTAGAAACCTCTCTAGCGTCTTCTGAGCATTGCCTGCATCTCAGGCATATGGCCTTTTCTCTGTAGATGCCCCCAGCTTCATCCATTACTGTTACTTTAGGAAACATCCGTTCTTAATCGAGAGAATGCTGTGTAAGGCCATGTGGGCTTGTACTTTTTCAGTCAATCCCAACAGCTGCATGCACAAACATAAATTAAACTATTAAGAATCTAAGGAGATTATAATGACTGCAATTAGCTTCCAACTTATTTAATAAAATGGATGTTCCTAAAGAAAGGTCATATGAAAAGAACAGATTGCATGCAGTTAAAAAAAAAAAAGCAACAACAAAAAGTACTTTGCTCCTCATATCCAAAGGGTGGCAAAAGAAGTTTGCTTTGATGTGATTCCAAGGACATCCAGAAAAGTAGAGAGCAGTTTGGTTTATCTAGGGTTGAGTTTCTATTTTGTGTAGAAATTGTTATATTTTCTTATGGAATTGCTAAAAAGACACCCTTGGATATCTGTTTCCTACATGGAAGCATGCTTACTTGGGTGATATCCAACATATTGTAACTTATTTTAAAGCTTTTTGAAACGCATAATCTCATCCCATTTCTTTCTCTTATTTTTATCACAAAGATCTCCATTCTTAAACTTATGAAGAAAGACTTTTACATTTGTCTGATGTTTTGAATCATCTGTTATGCACAAGGGTAATTCTGCATTTATAGAGCAACTTCCAGCATGAATGTAAATCCATACGTTTATTAGGCAATTAACTAGCGAAATCTTTTTAAATACTGAATTGTCTGGTCTCACACTATTGAGTTTATAACATTTGTAGAGGTGCTAAGCTTAGAATACTGTACCTATCACAGTCCAGAAGTCAGACAGTTAAAGCTTTGAGAAGTCAGCAGAAGTTTCAAGAGGATGAGGTGTAAATGCTTTACTGTGCCAATGCCAAAATCCATAAAATGAAATGAAGTCAACGAGAGCCAGACTGAGTAGCCAGATGAATGAAAGCCAAATGCACAGGTGAGTTCTCTGATTACAGGTTTTGATGGAATTCCAACTTGGTTAAACTATACTCATGTATAGGAGGTTGCTACCAGACCCAAAGCAGCAAATTTTGAAAGGAAAGAAAATTCAAAAGTATTTTATAAATGACACTGTAGTAGAAAAAGATCCAATGCTATTTATGGCTACAGATTCCTGTGATTAATTAGGTTTATAGACATCATTAATACTTAACAGTAAACAGTTGGTTTCACAGTCATCAGCACTGATGTTCTTCAGCTTGTGGGGATAGTACAAACAGAGCAGTAAAGCTTATCTATTACAAAGATACAAAGAGATAAAAGTTCTCATTTTGCTAGTATGAGTTGGAAAATGTAGAAGTATAAAATAGAATCATAACCTTATAAAAGACTACATTTTTTTTTTTTTATGTTCAGACAAGCTGTTTCATGAATGAAATCACAGAGGAGCTGAATGTTAGGACTTCTGTGTGCTGCTTTTTATGTTGCTCCATGCCTGTAACTTTGGGGATAACCAGGGAAATCCCCATTGAAGACTACTCTTCAAATGAAGCATAAGTTCCTCTCCAGTGTATTCTTTCTTCACTGGTATGTTGTGGTGCTGGGATCAGCGCAAATAGTTGGGCTGCTTCTGCTTAAGGGTGGAAGGGAAATAAAACTGCTAAAGATTTTGCTGAAGGCTATAAAGCTCTCGTGGAAATGAACAGGACACCAGGAAATTAAGGCCGAGGATTTCAATGGTATTCACTAGACTCTGATGCTTGAGTTTTCTTAAACTCAATACCTTATAAATCTGCTCTCAGAATAAGACCCTAGCTCATCAGAAAATAATTAACTCCCAACAAATGTAAAATCCAAGCTGCAGTTTTCCATATTTTGTTTTTTTGGCAACTGAGACTGGATTTAACTGTTTCTTGGCCTTTCCTTTTGCTTCAGCTTTCTTTGGATTGGGTAAGTTGCAACCATTCTGGGGTTTCTGCATCCTCTCCCTGTAAAACAAAAAGGAGTACACATCTTTCTGTGTCCTGAGTCCTATTACTATCCATAAGCACATTGCTTTTCAACTTGATAGCAATTCATATTTATTCCCATGCATCATATATATCATATACTCCCATTTTCTCATCTCATTTTACCAAGAGCTACTACTGCAACAGAATTCTCCGGGATGAATTTCTTCTCTCCGCCATCTCAGTGCAGCACTAAATCTTGCATGTTTTACTGAAAAATCCCCTGATGTTTGGCCAAGGGATGTTTATCATAGAAACCAGTGTGTGAAATAACTCTACCTTTGATTATTCACTGGGTAGCTGTGCAAAAGCATATTTTACCTTCAGTGTTAGCAAAAAAAAAAAAAAAACAACCAAAAAAAACCCCCAAACATTAATTATTTGAAGACCTTGGTCAGCAAAGTTTCCCTTGGAATTACTGATTCCTACCATAAAACATTTGTGTCAAATTCTGTTCATATTTCCCAGAAATGTATTAGCTCCAATTGTTATGGCAGTACAGAAAGAAACGATGTTAGTTTCTTAGATACCAGAAAAATAAATTCAGAGTAATTCACTTTCACAACACTATTTTTTTGGTAAGGATGACTTGTGTATGTTCTTCTTAGTGCTAGGACTTTTTAAGTTCAGATATCTAGATTAACATAGTGGTATTTGATTTATCAAATCATCCTAATTCTTCCACAAGTGGCTGGTTCTTTCTGGTTTAAATATTTGAAAACTGTGATTGAAATGAATTTTCTAATTATTTTCCAGATCATTGTTAAAATTTTTAATCATTACTCTGAGCATACTGGTTGTCCTCCCTGTCCTTAAAGAAAAAAAAGACCTTGGTACATGCAATGATGCATCAGTGCTTAGAACTGTGCTCTGATCTTGATTAATATACCAGCACAGGCAGCTTGTGAGTGCCCTACACAGCTAGTCTCCCTGTAAGATTTCTCTTTAGCTGTTCATCCTTTAAGCTGTGGTTATCTCTGGTTCCTTGTGCTGCCTGTTTCCATTCTGATTTAAACATTTCATAATCCCTGACAGCACTTTATTCTCTGCTGTAGTAATGTAGTCACAAATACTGTCTGCTATTGTCTGAAAGACTTTTTGCTTTAGACAACTTCTCTTGATCCTGGTATTCTCCCTTTTCTTCCCCAATGTATTTATATGAACACTCCTGTACTATTTAAAACTGCTTGAGCTAGGGGCAAGGCAGTTTTCAGTTCTCTCCCTTGGAGGATGCAGTCATACATTTTGTTCTGATTCTGTCCAGTTTCCTTGAAACATGTTCTTAAGCCTCATCCTAAGGAACGGCAAGAGGGCTGTGCATGGTTCCGTCAGTTGTAGGCTGCTATTGTACTAACCCATCTGCACACACTATCCCATCCTTGATTTCCTTCCTCCAACCTACTGCTACAGTCAAACAGCTATGATGAGAAGGACTAAACTTGTAGACATTTGGTTACATTTTTTTTTTCCCCTCAGCTTTCCAGTCTCCAAACACTTTAAGATATCACCAGGCTGCAAGTGCAAAATGCAAATAGCTTTGATGAAAAGCTTGGGACAGATTCACAAAGCTAATTAACTGTCATAGTTGTTTTCTATAATGATTTGTTTGAGTATGGCAGTTATCAGTCTGAATACTCTCTAAAAAACAAATCAAAACAATAGTTAACTGTTTCTTAAGGCTTTTGAGATTTTAAAGAGAAAATCAAATTGAAATATATGTGCTCTTTTTGTCTGTCATTTGAAATATCATGATGTCAGTGGTCTTACGTACGTATCATTCAAACATGCACAGTGCAAAGGCTATAAAGGATTAGATGATCTTCAACGTCCCTTCCCACCCAAACCACTCTATGATTCTATGACTACTTCCTCCTTCAAGGGATTTATAATGTAAATGGAATACAAGCAAAAATGTTGAGAATTGAGGCGTCTCCTCTGTGATTATACTACTTTCCCGTAGCAAAAACGGAACACAGGTTTTTGAAGATGAGTCCTGTTTTGTAGTGATAAGACAAGAGGAAATGGATTCAGGCTGGAAGAGAGTAGGTTTAGATTAGATGTTAGGAAGAAATTCTTTACTCCAAGGATGGTGAGGCTTGGATTTCCCATTCTTGGGAGCATTCAACACCAAGTTGGATGGGGCACTGAGTAACCTGATCTAGTGAAAGCTGTTCCTGTTCATGGCAGGGGGGGTCGGAACTGCATGATGTTTAAGACCCCTCCCAAATCAAGCAATTTTATTAATCTATTCTTTGCTTCTCAAAAAAAGAAAAAAAAAAAAAAAAAAAAAAAAAAAAGAGGAAAAAAAGCTTCTTTCTGGAGACCTGAGCATGGGAATATCTTCCTCCACATTGGTCATTACTCATACATATCTCAGAAAGTCAGACCAAGCAGTTCTGGCCATAAAGGAATGATCCTTGGGTCAAACTTTTCTCAGTGATGAAAGAATGATATCTGACTGAAACTATTACTTCTTTGCATTTTTATAAGGAAAAAAGAGGGAAAGAAAGAAGAGAGAATTCTGTAAACTGTATCACCAGCAATATTAATCCATTACATATTTCATTACACATGGCTTCCTAAAGAAGTAGTTGTTCACACAACTGGATGACAACACACATTTATGTAAGCTGCTAATGCACTCGTGTAATCTAGCTCTGTTTAAAGGTCAGCAATGCAATCATGAGCAAACATAGAAATGGAAAAGCATCTGAAAAGGTATGGGGAAAGTTGTCATGTCATGGAAAAACTTGACAAAATTTTTAAAGGTAAAAAGTCAGTATTAAAAGGAGGATTATTTCGAACCCTGCACATGTTCAATAACACTTACAATAATCTTAAAAATCCTTATTTTAGTTAATGACCTGAAAAATAGACAAGAGAGTTTCCTCCTCTTCACTGCAACAGACACATTGCTAGTAATATTTGGATTTTTTTTTTAGCTTGTAAATGTATAACTTGTGTAGTGTTATAATTTACAAGCTCTATATTGCACTAGCACAACACAGCCTTTTTCTGAACAGTGAATTCTGATAGAAGCTCTTGTCCCCATGTACTTCACCCAACAGAACAAGACAGACAGTATAATGAAGCAAAACAATGTGTAAACACAATGTACCAAGAATTAATGAAGTCTTTAGTCATAAGGTAAATAATAGAGGAAAAAGTAAGAGGGATAGGCAAGGGAGAAGCAACATATGGTTTTGGATGATATTTTAATAGAGATGAGGAAAAGTGACATAAGAAGTTGTTCTATTATTATTTTGGTATTTATCTTAGAATAAGGCCTAGGGAACTAACCGCGCCTGAAGCTACACTTTATTAATGCTGCAGGAAGAAAATAATCAAAGAAGTTATCCCAAGACATTCAACTCCTTGAAAGGGAATCTGACTGCAGAAGAGACTTTTGATCCAGGAGGATGCACAAAACTTACCTACCACCAGAACAAAGAACAGACTCAAGTAAATAAACATAGGACAAAACATAAACATAGAACAAAAATGGTGCTACAAATTACAGTGGAAATACAGGGACAAAGAAACTTGTTAAGGTCAAAACTAAGAAAATACAAGTTTGGGATTTATATTGTGAAGTTGTGACTGTGTCTGAGTTAGTCTCTTCTGTCTGTTCTTATAGATCTCTGCAGTCAGTGAAAACATTTTTAAATACCTGTTTTAGCAAAATAAGGTGAATTTTATTATGGAGTATCCCATTTCTCTCTGAGGACTACAAAGAGGTGATAACTCAGGTGTATATATCCGTGCCTGATAAGATAAATCCCATTAGTTTTCTCCTGAATCTTGGGTTGACTTTATGCCAGATGGCCATAGAATCTTTTAAAAATACCCGGAGCCAAATCAAAGCCACTCTCACAGTAAAATTTTTCTGCAAAACCATGAAGAAGAGTAAGAGTCATGTACTTAAATCCTTTACAGCCAGCTTGATGCATGTCTGTGTATTTTTCTTTTGGTAAGATAAATGTGGGAGATGGTGAATAAGGGGATCCTTGACTTCTAGATCTAAGAACAATAAATTGGTCAGATGCCTTTCCATGATGTGTCTGTGCCTTGAGTTGATTTAAGTGAGGGAATAGATTTGTGAAAAAGTGGAGTAGCTGAGAAGGAACAGTATATTAAAGCTCTGATTGATGTCTGGCGGGATGCCTATTAATTTGGTATGTATGCACATATTGGCCAAACGTGCTATGATTGCTTTGAGATAAATGAATGAATGATGCCAATGTGTATCAGTACCTGTACACAATACTAACGTTCTTTGCAGAGTGTTCTGCAAGGCTGACAGGCTGAAATTCATTCATAAGTGTGTGTATTGACAAGAATAGGATGGGAACATAACAAAAAATAATACCAGAGACAAAAAATAATACCATCTGTTGTAGCCGTCTTGGGAGGTAACCAGATGAAGAAAAACTGGCTGCCTAATGATTCAGTTGACAACACAGGTAATAAATACAAAGGCTACTGTTGCGGACATCTCCACTTGAGCTAGAACCTTAACTGTCTTTCTTTCCTAATGGAAAAATATAATTTATTCATATTCACTGTACCTTAGATATCCTTATTATCTAACAGAAGAAAGATAGTAGACAAGAAGCCATAGTTAGTGAGATGAGTGTCATCCCTGTACACATGTTCTGTTAGGATGAAGAGCAAGGATGATTTCAGAACTCCCGAGTAGACAAGGACAGAACAACCAATCAATTTTAACGGTTGATAACCTTATTTGCAAAGAGCAAAAACACCCTTCTTCCTGAGCAGAAACCTAATCTAAACTGCCAAACTGTGACTGTAAGCCTAATAATTACAGTTACAGAGACGTGCACTGATGCTGCTCCATTTCCTTTAGTACAACTACATGAAGGCTGCAGATAAACAGCTTACAGCAATGCTACTGCTAGAGAGCACAGCATGTAGCAAGCCGTCAGACTTAGCAAGTTTGAAAATACAGACCCATTTTAGAAACAAAAAATATGTCTCAGGAGTGTGTGAGCACAACCCTGCACTGAATGTTCAGAACACAACATTCAGTAATTACATTGCTCAGTATGATTTCTCCCTTTGATGTGAGTGTAGACCAGCCATCAGGTTAGGTCTGTAGGACTGTGGGTTTGTGATCTGAACAGCCAAACTCTGTTAACCACCTGTACCTGCCACAGCAGCCTGGTATGCTCCTAATCAATGGAGCTGGTAGCAATCCCATACAGTAACATCCTACATGTTGTGCTGTCATTGTGATTTGAAGGGAAATGGCAAGAGACAGAACACATAGAAATAAACTTGAAATTCAGGATGTTTTTCAAAGTCACAGATTTAGTGGGAGTTCTCAAATGAAACCAGAGCAAAACCATGGTAAGTTCACCAAAGTATGACAACTGTGGTAACAAATATAATTTGAAATAACAATCTCTATTCCTGTTGCATCATTAAAAAAAACAAAACAAAAGAGAAACAAAACACAACACACACACACGCACAAAATCCCAAACAAACACCCCAAAAACCAAACCCACACCAAAACAACCTTAAAAAAAAAACCTAAAAAAAACCCAAAACCCCTAAAGGTTTGGAAATAGCATCTCCCCGAATATTCTTGAGCATTCCAGAAATAGATTTATGTGGATCTATCTCTTGCTGGTTTTAATCAGACTGTGTACATATGTATTATTTTGTGCATGAAGTCATTTTTCTTGCAACAGAGGGAAGTGTTTGCAGTATTAGATTTTTAACACCAGATGGTACCCTCTGAAGGTATAAATTGCAGCACTACATGCCTTAAATTGTTGTTTCAAAGCAATCAAGATGCTACTTTTTTTTTTTATATTAAACCCATAATGAAATGATTGTCTAAGGCTCAGTTATTTTTCTTAGAATAAGAGAGCATTTGGAAGAAAGAAAACAGATTTCATTTTTTAATGTTTTTACAGTGTTCAGATTTATTAATGTCTTATTAAGAAATATACTTGACTAATGGTTTTCAGCATTTGAGCATTCAGGGGTGATAAAGGCAATTAAGTGTGTGTTTTCTTAACCTCTGGGTTTAGTCACCTCTGCTTCCCTGTGAACTCTTGAATGTTAGCTACTGGTTCTTTACTATTAGTTTGCTTCATTAAAATTTCCAGTGAAGCAAATGGAAATTTAATTCAAAAGGTGTGAGGTCAAAATTACTCTCAGTCTACCATTATATTTCTTTTATAATTACTTTACCAAAAATGGCTCTGCTGAGTTTACATAGTTTGAGATGCGGTATTTAATGCTGTGCTTAAATTTTGTAATACTCCAAACACAAAAGGAAAGCTTAAGTTTTCCAATAGTGATAGTGTAATTACAAAAAAATGTTTACATGTACTAAGATTCATAGTACTATGGGATTGGTACTCCAATTGCAAGTAAGGACTACTCATAAGTAAATGACTGAAAATTATCAGATGAACCAGCTAAATTACTATTTGTGCTGTGTTAGGAGAGGAAAGGGGTGAAAATTAAAGCAGGCAAAGTTGAAAGTATCTGAGAGAATCTAGTAAACAAGGAGATAATTAACAGAGTTAGTAAGTACTCAATCAATGGATTGCACATATAGTTTTCATTTTCTGAATTTAAAAGTAAAGATGATATTTATTATGATAAAAGAAAACAACAAATAAAAAGTGGAGTGGGAATTAGACAAATTCTCTGCAAGGTCCTTTATGGACTTTCTTCCCTTCTCCTCAACTAATTTTCTGCTCATGTAAAATAGAGATTGAGACTGAAAAATTTACCATTAAAGCCAAATTGGAGGGAAATTTTTTTTATACCAAATTCACCGCATCAGGCAATTAGCAAAACTCTTTTCAGTGTCTTAACGAGTTTTGTTTCATATTTTGAACTGTAATATGTTGCTGAAGACCATGCAGCATTTGTCAGCTTTGTTGTTGACAGCTGTAGTTCATCCATTAAAGAGTTGTTTATTTAATACACCTTCACACCAGGTCTTCATTTATGGCATATGATTAAGTTCTATACTTTCTTTTTTCAGTCAAAGATCATATTTTTCCATCTCTTTACACAAGCTGTGTATATCTTTTCAACCTGAAAGTTATAAATCTGTTTACTTATAAGTATATTTCTGAGGCAAAAAAGTATTAGAAATACATCAGTGTCAAGGTGCAAGTTGTCCTTCAAACAATCCATCACTTTAGACCTCCCAATAGCACAATAATTGCATGATGCTGCCAGAAAAAAGTGAACTACATAGAACAGTAAGCATTTTTCATGTCACTGGTCTATTATCTTGATCAAAATTTAACTCCTCAGAATGTGTGAATACTCTGTCATTATCTGTATGTGCTCTTTGCTTTGTTTTTAACTTAGTAACGATAATATTATGAGCAAAAGGTAACATATGGCTCTCCTATCTGCATTTGTGAGTTGATATATCTAGCACTAAAATGTGGAAATGTAGGAGAAAGAAGGGGACTTGTAGAAGCAATTCCTAAGTGAAACACTGATTTATCCTGAAAAAAAGTGTCTCCACAATTGGAGTTCACTCTGTAAAGTATTGTCCCATCAAATGTTAGAAAGTGACTGAAAGGAAAGTTTCGTATTTCTCCTTCCTTTTCTCTTGGTAATACATACTAAGCATTTGGTTTATGTTGCTATCAGAAACACCTAAAGGAAGCAATTCAGAGCTGTAAGCATATTTGAGCATGTACATTTTAGTAGTTTAGTAATTAAGGTGGCATTATAATGCAAGTCAACAATCACAGCAGGCTTCCATGAAGAACCTCATTACATTAGATACTGAAAGAACACCAGGGTGGCTGTCACAGATTAGCAGTACTAGCATTAGCAAACGGACATTGTGGACTCAGGTAAGAAAGCACAGTTTATTAGTTAGAGTAATGATAATGCTGTTAGCTCCCTCTGGTAGCTAATTATAGGTGCCAGATAATGTTGATGCATTTAAGGATCTGTTGCTGTTTTCTATAACAGCTGTACTGTACAAAAAAAAAAAAAAAAATCAATCAGGTCTTTAAAAGAGATAGCAGAATTTAACAAAAATATTCTAAATAACAGTATAATATATAATGTGCTAATAAATCAGAAATCAGAATAACTCTTCACCAGAGAGCTGTAGATCACTAAAACTCATTCCTACTGGGACAAAAACTAGTTGCTAATCCTTGACACAGAAAAAACAGGGCCAGGACAGGTTAGTACTCAAAGAAAACATTTTGCCTCAGTTTGATGTGCTGATCACAGAATATCTGAAAGGGGAGATCACTTCTAGACATCATCCAGTCCAAAATCATGTTCAAAGCATGCTCAACCCAGGCCCATGTACTGTCAGGCTTTAGTTGTCTCCAAGGATGGAGGTCCCCACAACCTTGAAGGAAAATCTGTTCCAATGGTCAGTCACTGTTTTCTAAAAAAAGTGCTTCCTATGTTTTAACAATTTTTTTGTTTCATTTCAGTTTGCACCCATGCACAAATGATGAAAAGTGGTCAGCCTTGTTTTCAAACTGACAGCTTTACATGGCTCAAATTCTTTCAGTCACAGAGTGACAGAATGGATAAGGTCAGAAGACATTTCTGGAGGCCACCTAGTCTAGCTCAAGCAGGATCCCCTAGAGCACATTACTCAGGATTGTGTCCAGTCAGTTTTTTAATATCTCCAGAGAAGGAGACTCCACTACCTCTCTGGGTGACCTGTTCAATGAATTATTAATAATTCCCTCTGCAACCTTAGGAAAAAGATTTTACTTTTTAGCCCATCTGAAGCCCAGTCCTATCAGAAACTCCTGTTCTCCCTTCTTATTATCACCTCATTATTTACTATGCTTTCCCAGCATCTACTTTCCAGAGATCTTCTCCCAGATAAGCATCTTCTACTGCCTTTATGAAGAGGAGGAAGGTTCCTCTCTTTGGTCTTTTCATCTGAGCCAGAGTAAAGAAAGAAGATGAGAGAAAGAAGAGAGAAAGAGGACATGTCTTTGCAGCACAGTCACAGTCGATGGCAAAACCCCATTCTTAACACCATTTTCTACACTGTTTGCAAGGAGCAAATGACCCTTTTAGGATGCCATATAAGAGTGAAAGCACCAGCCACCAGCGTGCTTGTAGCAAGCGTGGGTAGAGCCCTTGCAAATCTTCATTCGCAAAGCCTAGCCATGATGATGATGATGATGATGATGATAAGAGTGAAAGCAGTAATGTCACTGACACTTCTGGTTCATGCTGCATACTTTGACTACCCACTTGGATAATTTGGGATGTTGAAGTATAACACATCATCTAATTGTCTTTGGGCCTTTTAGAATACATGCATTGAATTTGCTGGGAAAAAAAAAAAAGAGTTTTTCTAAGAGTCTTTTATATAAATGGAGTTGTAACAAGCTGTTCCTCTGCTGATAGTTTATAAGAAACAGATGAAAGTGGGTTGAGTTATTAGGTTATGAAAAATAAAAACACATTTCTAAGAAAAGATAGCATATGAATGAGCAAATTAAATAGATAACTTGTATGTGTATGAGCACCAATATCCCTTGGCACAATAGACAAAGAAGCTCTTATTGTCTTCTTTGACAGTCATGTGCATGTTGAAGAGTTCCTAAGTATTCATTGACTAGACAGCAGTTTCAAAAGTCTACTTGGTCAACAATTCATGTTCCTGTAGGTTTGCATAATTAAACATAAAATCTTCCCAGGAAACACTAGAATCTCTTAGGTCAGCTACCATATAATTATGTCACAAGGGATTCATGTCACTTTAATCTTTCTTGAATTCCTTTCTGAAAGTGTCTGAACAGGTTTATACATTAATTTATTCTGACTTTTTCCTAAACCTGTTTATTAGGAGAAAGAAATAATATAGTAAAACACCACAAAACATAACATTTCTTCCTCTTTTCATTATAATAATTCTCATAAAGCACTAGTTTTCAGGTATGCAAGTACTAAGACTTGTTCACATGACAGAGAATGGAAAGAAAATATACTTTAAAAGATGTCTGGAGAGAATTATGTTAATTGTGGATATTACTTAGGAATAAAAAAAAAATAGCATTCAAACTTTCTCCATAACAACATGATAAGTGTAAATAACTGGAGAAGGAAGAAGAGATAATTGGAGGGTGGGCAGTAGAAAATGTCTGAAGAAGCACAAAGATATTTGGTAACAAGAACTAGGATGGAGAAGTGAAAAACCCAACACTACACAGAAAGAAATTACATCATGTGTCTTTTGTATAATTTTATAAGCTTTTATAAAAGAGTAATGAGACTAGTAGTAGAATCATATAATGGTTTAGTTTGGGAAGGACCTTAAATATGATCTGTTCCAACCACCCTCTCATGAGCAGGGACATCTTTTAACAGATCAAGTTGCACAAAGACCTGTCCAACCTGGCCTTAAATACTTCCTATGATGGGGCATCCACAACTTCTCTGGGCAACCTGTTCTAGTGTCTTACCATGCTCAACATTAAAAGTCTTCCTCTGTCCAATAAAAACATACCCTCCACCAGTTTAAAACTAATCCTATCATTGCAAGCCTTGGTAAAGTTTTTTTCCCCATTTTTCTTATAAGATGCCTTTAATTATTGAAAGACCACAATAAGACCTCCCCAGAGCCTTCACTTCTCCAGGATGAACAGCCCCAGCTCTCTCAGCCTGTCTTCACTGGCAAGTTGCACCAGCACTCTGATCTCTTCCATTGCCTTCCTCTGTACCTGCTCTGAAGGGTTTGTGTCTTTTGTTGGGATCTCCAGAGGTGGACACACCTCTCTAGGTGGAGTATCATGAAAGTGGATTAGAGGGGGAGAATCATCTCCCTTGAACTACTACCCACACTTTTTCGGTTGCAGCCCAAGACACAACTGGTTTGATGGGCTGTAAGATCACATTGCCAGCTCCTGTTCAATTTTTCATCCACCAGTATCCCCAAGTCCCTCTAGGCAAAACTTCATATGCAAGCCCTGGTTGTGTCCCGATACTACTGAAATCTCTCTGTGAAGGAGACTCAGTCTCTAGTGATCTCCAGTTCATGTTATATTGTTAAAATAATCCAGCTGAAAGTTAGTCATTAGTTATGCAAAAAGATATTCTCATTAAATAAGTTGAGAAAGGGAAAATTAGAAATTTGTGAGGCTTGACCAAATACCTAACTCCTGAAAATTTTTATTGAATTCCAATTAGAACAAGAATTAAAATGCTATTTAGGCTCTCCAGAGGTTACTAAATCTCTCTGGGTATATCCAACATTTTTTCTCTCTGAAATCTTTAAATAGAGAAGGTTCACCTGAAGCACCTCCCAGGTAAGATATGCATGAAAGATCTGCATTTCTGAAGTTCACAGATGAGGGTAGAAACAGTGGAGGAATGGAGGTGCTCCTTGACAGTAAAACATAAATTCTGAATGTGCCAGAAGGATCTAGAAAAAATAATTAAAACACAAACAAACATAATTTATTAAATAAAAAGTCTCAGTAAAGTACTAAAATGAGAAATTAGACCAATTTCCAAACAATGTTTCCTTTTGAAAATTAACAGTCAGCTGAACATCTTCAAAAAATTGGACATGCCTATCTCTAAACCAGGGAAGTAAGGCTTTGATGTAATAACCACTCAGCTTCTCTTTATTCAGCCGTGTGATTAGCAAGACAACAGCAACAGTGTTTAGATGCATGATTTATATAGTTGAGAGTGACATATCTAGTGGTTAAGTATCTATTTGGGGATATATTATGTGTGGTTAATGGAGGCAATATCAACAAATTCTTGTCACAGAAAGCAGAGTCAATGGTTCTGTAATCAGCTGTGAAGATCTATATAAATTAAATAAAAGGTGTTTAAAAACAATAAAAGAAGTGGTGGGATACCTGTCATGTCTTGTAGGACATCTAGAAGTAAAGGATATTAAAGTGAAGAGTTGTAATGGAGAAAAAGGAAAACATTGATGGCAGGGAGGATGGAAAAAAGAAAAATTCTATTTTCTCTGGTTTTAGCATAATTAATGAAATGCAACAGGGTGAGGAAGGCCACCGTTGAGTTAACTAGTTCACACTAAAAAAAGAAATCTTTATGATCACAGGCTAGAGAGAACAATTCAGTGTTGTCTGGGGACTACAGTACATGTCGGTTTGTGGGGGTTTTTTAATCTCTTTCAGCTCCATGATCCTACATCATTCAGAGTTCTGTAAGTTTAGCTTTTTTTTTACAAACTTTTGACTCTACTGGAAATTCAAGGATCATCCCAAATTGCTTTAGGCAATTTCAGCCTGAGGTTAAAACAGTGTCACAGGTGGAGTGGGAGCTTCAGACAAAGTTTATTAGAGAAGTCGTCCCATTGAGTCACAAGGTGCAGAAAAGACTCTTTTGCTTTCTAAACTCTTTCTTCAAGAGGAACCTAGTTGAGGCTGAATCCAGTCTTAACCCCAGACTGTCAATGGCTTAAGTCTAAGGAATTACAGAGATGCAATTGAATCTTTGTGCTAGTTTGCCCTGCAGGATTAAGGATAGCAAATCAGATACATAAAAATGGGTATTTATTATAATAAATGAGTAGACACTAAGACCTTAATCAGAGTTATTTACTACACAGTGTAGAAACTAAAATTGCTAATATAATACAGTGCACTCTATCAAAGAAATTATATTAAAGATATCAAAAAAGAAAGAAACAATTATTAAGTGGAGATTAAAGTAACTCACACATGCCAATGACCATGGACATATCTCCTTCATCCAGCCTTGAGGAGTAGACTTGAGAAGTAGACTTGAGGAGCAACCTTGCTCAAGGGAGGAATCTCCACACATGCTCCAAGAAAAGGGTATGTTAGAAGAACCTACTGTATGAAAGTGGACTGGACTTTTATAGTTTGAAGTGGTAGACTGTCAATCATATATCTGGCCCAGCTGTATCAGCTTAGCACTTTTGGATAGAACACTTTACTGCATCTGCCAAATCTTTGCTTCACTATCAGGATGTTAACTTTGGGCTGATTTGGGTCAGACTAGTTTTAGCATAATTCAATACAAAAACCAGCATAACACAGCCTCTCTTGGTCCACCACTGATAGCTTTGCAAACAGGTCATTGTTTCAGTTGCTTGACCACATTCCAAGGGCAGGAGATCCTGTTACAGTCAGCCAGTTCTGAGACAGTCAGCACTTGTGGAGCAGATGAAAGCTTTGTGCAGTAAGGGCATTACCCTGGAGATCCAGCCTCAGTGGTGCTTGGACATCTGCTTTTGAGGGTGTGTGCACCAGGTTTGGGAATGACTATTAGATTAACACCCTAAAAAGATCCAAGTTAATTTCTTAAGAAGATGCAAAATACCCCACCTTGGTTGCAAAAAGAATAAGGTAGCAATTCTTTGTATTGCTGAAAAACATATCTCTAATCAAGTTTAGAGGTACCAAAGACATCTTGAATTTTGTCCAAGAACCTAAAGAACCTATTATTAAGGCAAATGGAACTCCTGCGCATTTTTCCAGTTAATAGAATGAGGGAGAGAAGAGAGATTATGAGAGAGGAAAGCTACAAATATGGTGAAGGGTCTAGAGGGAAGCTGTATGAAAGTTGGCTGAGGTCACTTCATTTATTCAGCCTGGAGAAAAGGAGACTGAGGTCAGAACTCATCGCAGCCTACAGCTTCCTCACAATGGGAAGTGGAGGTGCAGGCACTGATGTCTTCTTTTGGGTGACCAGTGACAAGACCCAGAGGAACTGCATGAAGCTGTGTCAGGAAAGGTTTAGATTGTATATTAGGAAAAAGTTCTTCACCCAGAAGGTGATTGGGCACTGGAAGAGGCTCCCAGGGAAGTGGTCACAGCACCAAGCCTGTCACAGTTCAAGAAGTGTTTGGACAATGCACTCAGGCACATGGTGTGATTCTTGCGACTGTCCTGTGCAGAACGAGTTTGACTTCGATGATCCTTGTGGGTCCCCCCTAATTCAGGATATTCCATTTTTCTATGATTCTGTTTTTACACTTTCACATCTCTGGTTTTGCTCCTCTGTAAGTTTAACAAAAGCAAAATGTCAGGAAAGGACAAATATACAACAGACATGAGATTTGAATTGAAAAATACTGCAATGGAAGGAGAGCAGACTAGACTTTTATTTGATGCATCTGTTGAGTTATTCAAGGACATAGCCCTCTGGCTGCCCTGTCATCAGATACCTGTGGAAGATCCCCAGGGTAAATGACAGAGTGGGTCAAAATGACCCAGCTCAATTCCCATTTTATTGTTTTTCATTGTAATCTGATTAGCTGGTGCTACCATGTGTCAAAGTGACATTGTTTGACAACTGCATCAAATTCACAGGAGCACAGGAGTGTGTTAGGAAAAATATGTGCTTCATTCAATCCTTTCAACCTGCCTTGGGGACTGCATGCACATTTTTTTTGTTTCTAATCTCTTTCCCTTCCAGTGTAAATAACTAATAGCTTAAATAACTCTAATTAAACAGCACAATGGGAAACATATGACTTGTCAAATAACCAGGCTACTGGCACAGCCAGAGCCTGGAATCAGGAATATACAGGACTATGATGACTGAAAAAAATACAGCTTTAATTTTTATATTTAACTGCTTGATTTCCAGTGGATATTGAATCCACTGGAAGAGTGGGAATATGGATTATCTATTTATTAAAGACAGCTTTCAATTGAATAATTACATTGTAGCAAGACCATGCAAATCTGGCCATATTCTTATGACTGCAGAATAGTTTACAAAATGTCTTTACACATCAGGACTTCATTTAAAGATCTTTGCAATGATCAGATTTCTATTTTCCTTCAGCACAATTCCAAGACCTCACAGAGCAAAGAGTTTAAGGAAGAGGTGTTATTTTAATAGAATAGTCAGAAGCTGCTGTAGGCCCAGAAACCCAATATAGAACATAAATTATTTACCTGCAACTGCATAATCAGGGTCATGCTGGAAGAGGCACCCAACAAATAGCAAGGTACCAACTGAGAGGTACCATCAACATTTCCATGAATAGACTTTCTCTCAATTTGTGCCCCAGCATGTGTGTTGGCTGTTGTACTGTCTTTCAGATGAGACTGAAAATGAGGTTCTGACTACATGTGGTCACTTATGACACTCTGCCAGCCTCTGTAAGAGCAGGAGATAACCCAGGTGTCCTGAAAGAGCTTTGGTTCAGATAATTGCATTTTCCTGATCTAAATTTCACCTGTGGTTTTAATTAGATAGTGTATTCTTAACTTGCTGCTCTAACATGTTGTGTAGGTTCACTGTTATTGATAAGGTAGTGCCATTTCAGGGAGACATGAGTCTTTATGTTTGGGATAAAAGTTCTTAACATGAGAACAGTCCTGTTTTTATTGTTATAAGGACACGTTCATTGACATTTTGAAGAATGAGATGGGAAAGAGATTCTGCCACTCACGCAAAATGAGGAGGGGAAAAAAATCCAGTAAATTAGAATTTACTTCCTTTCCAACAAGCCAATAAAATAAATATGACATGAATTAAAAGTGCTGTCAGACTTTGAAAAACACAGTAAGTGCTAGTGAGAAAAAAAGAGCTTAAGCAGGCTCCTAAGCCTCCAGATTTAATTTTAGTTTGTATTTCTAACTTAAACCATATGACCCCTAAGCAGACAACATGGTGACACCATGAAAAAAAAAGTGAATAAAACTAATAAATCAGCTATTTGCCTTCATTGTAAACACATAAGAAAATCCTTAATGCTTTCTAGTCCAGCCCTAACAGTGGCCAGAAAGGCTGAATTGTGACAAATTTTATGAATCTTTAATAAGTATGTGGCACTGGTGTGATGGCATTTGCTTGAAATTCATGCTGAGAGGTGAGTTCTCTCTCTCTTCCCCATCCCTGGAAATGTTAAAGGCCAGGTTTGATGCAACCTGATCTAGTGGAAGCCCATAGTGTAAGGGCTGGAAGTAGATGATGTTTAATGTCCCTTCCAACCCAAATCATTCTATGAATCTTTGTTTCTATGATCTGTGCTTATGTTTGCAGCTCCTCAACTGTCTCCTAAATTAGAGTTTTTAGTTTGGAAAAACAGATAATAATGTCTGTCAAAAAAAGCCATAAAAACCCTAAACTACATAAGAGACACAAAGAAATCTAGATGCAACAGTACTGCCAAGGGAGTCCAAAAGTCATCAGCAGAAAATTAGATTGAGCAGTAGCTTGTAGTGTGACACTTCAGAAAACATGATTGAAAGCTCTGTATATAGAAGTGTCATGTCCTTGATCAGGTTTCTATGGGTTTCTCTGGGTAGTACCTTGCATCTGAAATACTGTGTATAGACTGTTCCTGTCAATAACCAGTGAGGAGATCAAACAACATCAAAAGAACTTTAATCAAGCTGGCAGCTGCTCATGGAAGGGGCTGGAAACAGTTCATGATTAAGGGGCTGAAACGACTGAATAATGAGGAGTAATTAGAAGGCTAATTTATGACTAAACATTTAATTTTGGTGATGGAAGTAAATGAGACTTCCATCATTAACTGTGAAGGAAAATGTATCGGCCCTCAAGAGAAAGTTATTTACCATTATTTTTACCATCACCTTACCAGATATTATTTTGACATTTATGAACTATACTTTCATATGAGGGCCTTCCCAATGGTATTTCCTAAGAAAAGTAATGGAAACACAGGTGGTCAACATGTGGGTAAACTGCAGCAATCAAGGCTTTGAGAGAGAGGTAACTAAGATGAAACCTGCAGTGACTAGGTAGTTATACATGATTGGACCTCCTCTGTGATTATTGTGTATGACTTTATTTGGTCAGTATCAAAGGGGATTGTTCCATGGAGACAGTGTAATATTATTTCCAGCTCTATGTTCTTTTAGGCAGCTGAAGTAATTTGGGAATTACTGTGACTCTTTCACTAGTACATCTGTGAAATGTTTGTTTCAGATTTTGTAATTGATGGTAATTTCAGAAAAGTTGTTTCTTTTACAACAATATGTTTGCAATCCTTAAGAGAAAAAAAAAAAAGAAAAAAGAGAGAGAGAGATTTGTATTTGCTTACTGCCATTTGCATAAGGCATATCCTAGCTGACTTTAGATTTTTATGGTACAGCCACTCCATTTGAACCAGTAACCCAGGGTAGCTTTATGATCAATGAAGAGGTGGAAAATATAGTGCATAAATCTGATGAACTGCAAGGTGGTTTGTTTTTTTTTTTCTTAAAATGAGAAGAATAAAATACTGGAGTTTTCAGTCTTCTGTACTGATTATGGATTCCCATTAAGTGAATTCGACTCTTCAAACCCCAAAATATTATCTTATATGACTAAGGTCATGTCATACTCTCCCTTGGAAGAGTGGACAAGTTCCTGGGCAACCCTAAATGGACTTTCTTTGGGCATGAATTTGAAGCAGATGACCACTAGCATCTACCCCACACAATGTGGTTCTGTGAAATAAATCACACTACTTAAGCAAAGGTTCTGAGAACAGGCTTAGAATGTACTCATCAATATTTTCATAATTCAGTGAAAACAATGCAAAAGACATATTTGAATTTTTATCTTGTCATTACTTTCTCTATTTTCATCAAAGTAAAGGATGAGATGGACCCTGTTTATCTGTTAGGCGCATGTTGTTTATTCCTTCTGAGATAAAATTCAGCCTTCTTTGTTTTCATGCAAATGTTTATGCTCCCTTAATTACCTACTGGGATTATTTTCTTGCAAAACCATGCTTAAGATACTTATTATTAACATGTACCAAATTGAGCACCATTGAAGAGACGTTGTTGAGCCACATCCTTGGTTTGACAAACATCTAAGCCTGTTTAAGTTATCTGTTGGCAAAATTGGAAAAGGGTAATCAGTTAGCCATGAGGATAAAAATAGTCATTAGATTTCACCAAGAGCAAAAGATGTATCTAAAAGAAATAAATCCAAGTTCCTATTTGAAACATTGTGTAACAACTATGCTCAAACAGGCACTGAAACATCTCTAGTGGTTCACAGAATCTGTATATTTAAATGCCCAATATATCACATATTACTGAAAAGCAGACATTTAGTTCTGGGAAAGAAAATAAACAAAGCAGATGAGCAATTTTCAGTTTTATAAAGAAGGGAAATCAACTGGGTGACATTTTGGTGTTATTAATTTTATCTCCACAGCCACTAATTTCACCTCCTTTCTAGCACACCTTTACCACTTAAATTTACTTTTACACAAAACAATCTTTAACCTCTATTATAGCAGCACATACAGCTTTCAGATGGAGGTCAGTGCCTCATTACACTAAGTATTGTCCACCTCATGTAACAAAAAGAGCATCATAATCTTCAAGATTAAAAGCTGGAAAATTTGATTTCTGATATGCATAAGAATTTTCCGAGTGAATTTTTTTGCATGACAAAAGACTAAAAGAATATTGCAGAAGAACTATAGTGAGTTTTTTAATCTGTGCATTTAGCAAACAAACCTCACTGTGCAGCTATCAATTACTTCTTTCATTATTATGGAAAAATGTAGGCTTTTGTTTTGACCAAGAATTTATGCTTATTTAATTTCAAGATGTGTATTAACTAATGGTATGTTAATCAGGGTAATGATTTCAAAGACACTTTAGTAATCCTTTTAATTAAAAAAAAATAAGCTCATATTAATTGAGCTAAGAGGAAGCACATTATTATTTGTTGTTAGAGTTAGATGGCCTACTTACTGGAGTCCCTCTAAGTCAAATTATTAAGAAATCTGTAATATAATAAGCTCAGCATCAAAGTTATGACTATTAGTGCTAGTAGTTAGGGCTTTTTTTTTAAGCAAACCTAACCTGTTTCCTTTTCAACTGAATGGAACTTATCGGTCATAGGAAAATATAAGTGTTTCTTGCTGTCTGATCCAAATCAACAATATCAAAAAGATAATGCAGCTCCAAGACAGTTTATCTTGTAGTTCATACAGGCTTTTGGTTTTTTCTCAAGAAAAACTGATGATCATTATTAAAACTCTTTTGAAGTTACTGTTATGAATATACTAGAGGTAGAACTGCTCACAAAACCTTAAAATCCCATGTGAATTGTTGAAATCAATTGGAATCTTCCCTCTCAATTTGATAGCTGTGATTTACATTTCAAGGTGAACACTTGTCTACTTGTACCCATGGATAATAAAGTCAAAATTTTTGTCTTCTCACATACTCTGAAACTGGATACAGGTAGTGTCTCCAGGGAGATATATCTTCACCAGTCTGTTTTGGGCATGCCCTGAGATGTCTAAAGTTCACAACAGAGAAGTCTAGTTTGTGTTCTCTGGGCATTCATACAATATCTGTTTGTTTAGCTGTTATATCTGGAGGATGAAAACCACTGGGCATCAAGTTGCATCTTCTGAATTGAACCCTGGTAAACCACCTTCAGAGCCTTTCTCATGTCCACCATCCAGTGTCCTAGAGATTGATAATTCACCTGACACACAGTTGAACCAATTCTTAGTTCTAAATGAGGCATTTGTTTTTGTATCTTCTATCAGCCAGGTAAATGCTTTAATCAATATTCCGATATTTGAATTGCTCATTCCTTCCAAATTAAAACATTGCCTGGCATCAGCAGTAAATACTCACATCTGTGAAGACAGAAAATATGGCAGTGTTGTTAATTCTATAGCCTTTCATTTAAAGGATATACGAAAGGAGACCTAGAGGTCAGTTCAGGACCAGTAAATAAAACTACAAATACCCAACATTTCCTGAATTCCTCTATTTTTCAGTCTCTCGTGGAATATTTGCTTCTTCCAAAGCAAACCAAAAATGTTAGATGCTGGCTAGGCCAAGAAGTATTTTAGAATAATCTAGCTAATAGGCATGTATTAGACATGCAACCTAGGTGACCTGCTGACTACTAGTTTAGGAGAAATGTCTACCTTCCTACCTTCCAGTTATGATTTATAAGGAAGGACTGATTTGTGTTCCTATCTCCAATGGAAACTTAATGCTTGTGAATCCAGAGACGAGAGAAGACATAGGAGAGATTGTTATACCTTATTTTGAATTGGTTCTGAGTTGTTTCATCCTCCTTTTAAATTGATTTATCCTGACTCAGCTTGCAAGTGGATTCCACAATGCAGAAGGCACTAATTGCTGGAGGTTTGGCACTGGTTTAGTTATTCTGTGAGTTTGAACGTTTATTGCATCAGTTAAGTTGAAGATGCCTTAGAGATCTCTGTCCAATAATAATAAATGTGATGAGATCATGTGGTCATGATAAATGTGCTCTGTGCACTTCTATAAGCAAAAACTTGTAGAACTGCAACAGGCCTGTCCAATATTTCTAGTTTAACATAAACAACGATTCTATCTACATTTTAAACATTTGGAATAAACTGAAATTCAAAAATCATTCTAAGAATAATTACTGCAGATAGGATGAAGTAACAGAGTAATGCTTACTTTTTTTCAGATTTTTTTTCTGCATGAGAGGAAATTTACATGTTATCTCTACAGAACTGATAAGACATGAAAATCTCCTTTACATTCTGGCTTCTGTAAATGTCTTTTACTGTTTCCTTCCTGTAAAAATCAAATAAATAGAGTTCATGTGATTATTGAGTCCCTTGTAATGCATTTTACTGAAATTCATTGAACTGAATTTTTATGGTGCTATACAGTTGACTATTAAGAAACATGGCAATGAAATTTCATGGCTACAGAAAATGCAATTCCATCATTCCTGACTGGTCAACAGACTTCTATGCCAAGACAGTGATTAGCTCTTTTGCTACCCTTATGCATTGGCTTTTCTTGTGGCAGCCAATTATTGGTGGAATTAGAAAATAAATACATAAATAAAGACAGTAGTGGTGCTAACAGGAATGTAGCACAGAGGAGAAAGATTTGTAATGAGGGATATGTGTACATTTTTGGCCAAGAATGAACAACATTAAATCTACACGTGGTGTGCACCTGTTGATATTGAGTAGCTAGAAAAATTTCCAGTTTCAATGGCAAACCAGAGAATAATTCTCAAAGCATTACAAAAAATGTGAACATACATGGGGCATTATGGGGCCCTGTAACAGCATCCTCAGTGAACGGACGAAGGATGAAATGAAGTTTTGGGCTTCAATGCTGTGAGTGTTTTGCTTACTTAACTGAACTCCTGCAAACAGAATTATGTATGTGATCATGTGAGAAAAAAGAAAAAAAAAAAACACAGAAAAAAAGGAGGAGCATTTGGAGCAGTGACTGGGAGTATCAGAGTTTATCTGTGGAAATGAAATAGGCTGAATGAGCCACTTGTGGGTCTTGGCAGAGTTGACTGGAGCACAGCTCTAACCTGTTGAGTTCCTCTCAGGTTTTCACATTGCTTGCTTTCACTGTAAGATATGACCAGATCCTATGGAGATGAACTGCTAAGTTCCTACAGAATCTTCTTTTCTGTTTTAGGATGCAAATTCTGTTTGAACTAAGAATCTTACTTTACATTTATATTTGTTTTTCAGACTTCTATGAATTAATTTTTAAATCAAATTCCATATTTTGCTTTGCATTTGACAAATAACTATTTGTTTTTGTTAGTTGTTCGTTTTTTTAATTCCCTTCCCCTCATCCACAGGGGATTTTATTATTTAAGCATTTGGTCAGTTCTGTTTGCTTCTGTATGATCCTGGAAAGGAACATGACAGCATCTTCTGAAAAAAACCCATGCATCTTTATAATTGCTGCTGTTGCCATGTGGCACTGTTGGTGGCGTTTGTATAGTCAGAAGTTAATTGTGCAAGAGAATGGTAAGATCTTTAAAATACAATGGGAATGTAAAAATCATTTTCACTTTTACAATATTTTATTGCTGAAATAATTAAAACCTTTTTGTTTTTAAGCATTTAACAAAACTCTTCATTTTGATAATTTTGTAGTATACATCAAGAGTTAGTAAATGTTTATATTTAAGAGACATATACAAATTTTTAGGGCCTGGAAAAGGGAAAACATAAAGGTAGCCAACATTATCCAAACAATGAGAATTCCTGAATGGAGCGTACCAGGGGGAGTGTGAAGTAAATTTACCCCCATGTTAGAAAAAAATGAAGTCTTACATACACCCTGTGTTCGACATAAAAATTAGCCAAATTCCTAAGGGTTAAGAAGCCAGAGCCGAGAGAATGAAAGATTTTTCTTTGGGAAAAGGGCCACAACTGTGACAGACACTATACAAGTTATCTGCATATTATCTTATGACTAATTACTAAAGCTTAAGATAATATCCTACAGTGTGATCGAAGAGCTGCTTCTAGGATTATGAATATCAGAAGCTGACCTTCTGATTTCACTCTGTGCTAACTGTCCTGATCTCAGCTGGAAGAAAGTGAAAATAAATGATTGGAATTATGCACTCAGGCAAAAGATTTCAAGGCTTGCCATTCAAGAATACCTCACTGTTAACTACTTTCCACAGTCTTTGCTCTGGAGTGTTGAGCATAGCCAAATATGAATACTGGAGTTCTGTTTGGATAGCCACAGTTCCAATAATAAATCTTATACACATGTGAGAAGCAAATAAACCAACATCCCATCATCTCTCCAGTGTGAAAACAAACATCTCTAAATCTTCCTACCTCTATTCAGCTGGAAAAGCCATGGTTTGACTTGCTATACACAAATCACAGAGAAACCAACTAATATGGCATGAACCTAAGGTACTGAATTGCAAATGAACAGGGTTTGCCAGTGATTAAATTATCATTCAAGTCAAGTTTGCATGGTAAAGGAGCATGAATAGAATTTTGTTAGAAAGTTCCATTTGGATGGACAAGTTAAATTAGCCTTTTCAAGATGCTACAGGCTATATTCTTCATGAGTTTGGCAGCTGTGTCATCATTTGTACCTGTACAGTTCCATTTTATTTGATTTATTTTGACTGTAGTCCTTGTAGAAATTGAAATAATTCCAGCAACTGTTTCTAAAGAATAAGAAACTGTTCCAAAAAATAAGAACAGATTATTGTTCTGAATTCCAAATTGCAGGTCATACTTAGTGTTAGAAAAGACTGATTATTTCTATTAAACACACTATTAGTTTCTAAGATTTAAATTTGTTTACATGATGCTATTGACTTCCTAAAGTAGAAAAAAATGCTGTTAATATTTAATTTGTAATTCTATGAAAAGAGACTATGTATGTGCATAAATGGAAAGTAATACATCTAACTGGTCCTTTCTCCAGATCTCTATACAGTATGAACATGCAGTTTTAAATATCTTTCAAGAAATCAGGATTGCATCAAGAGTAAAGCCATTGTGTTAGGACTAAACACAATTCTGGGGGAAAACTGCACTGTTCAAGAGAGAGTCACTCCTCTTCTAAACTATCCCAACCTATTTTCACATAGGTGGTAGGCTGACCTTGGCTAGATGCCAGGTGCCCACCAGGCTGTTCTATCAATTCCCCTTCTCAGCTGGACAGGGGAGAGAAAATAAGATGGAAAACAACTCATACATTGAGATAAGGCAGCTTACTAAAGCAAAAGAGAAAGTTTGCCTAAGCACGAGCAAAGAGGAAAAAAAAAATTCTATACTTCCCATCAGCAAGCGATGTCTGGCCACTTCCCGGGAAGTAACTTCAGCATGTGTAGTGGTTACTCTGGAAGACAAACATTGTAAATAACAAATGCCTTCCCTTCCTCCTCTTTTTCTTAGCTTTTATATCTGAGCTGATACCATAGGGTATGGAATATCCCTTTAGTTCATTTGAGTCAGCTGTCCTAGTTGTGTCCCCTCCCAAGGTCTTGCCTACCCCCAATATACTGATCACGGGGGCCAGAATTTTGGAGAGACAGTGCTGACAGCAGTAGCCAAAACCTTGATGTGTTCAAGATGAATAATTCTGGACATATAATAAGTGTTCTGAGTAGGAACCATCTTAGATCTCCATAATAAATCCAGATTTATTTTTTTTTTTTTACTTTATAGGAACAACTATAAAGAGGATTTTTTTCCCTCTAGTTTTTATCATTATAAATGTAGAAAATCATTGCTTCTGCCTGACCTCACCAGAAATGAAGATGGAGAGCAGCTTGGAATCCATTGTAGCACATTATATTTCAATGAGAGGTGACATTTATATGGTACTAGTTGGGTAATATTTAGAAAAATTGTGTGCAGGTAGGCTGTTTATTTTGGTCATCTGGTATCTGTCTCCTGCTGAAAGGAGAACATGTTCTACTGGTTTAGATCTGGCCATGTCTTTCGTGACCATTTGTGGTCTTTTAGAATCATTCATTTAAAGCTGAGATCAATTTTGACAGACCTAAAGGTCAGGAAAATTTGCACTTGGAGTGTATGTTCACAGTGTAAAGCACAGTGTATATAAAATGAAAGTTAAGTGCTTTATTGCTTTATCTGTTGTGAAATTCAAGTACCTGATACGTATTTGATGCCTGTTTTTCTAAATGAAGCTATTACAGCACTGGTCACATCAGACAGTAAAACACCAATACAATTTTTTGGGGGAAGGGGTTTGTTTATGCCCTTCTGATTTATCATGTTGATGATATTATGAGGGTATTGAGACTGTATAAAAAAGATAAATTTACAACTGTATGCATTCTTGCTTTAAGATGAATTTGAATTTATTTTAGATCAGATTTTGAGGAGTAGGTTCCATGTATTTTAAACAATGAAAAGGTAAATTCTGTTTGTGGACTTTTTTGATACTTGAAGAGGGGAATTGTGCTTCAATTTGAATTAATGCTGATTTCAAATCACAAAACATAGTTTCAAACTGTGGTGGGTTGACCTTGACTGGACACCAGGTGCCCATCAGCTGGACAAGGGAGAAGAAAGGTAATGAAAATCTCAGGGGTCAAGATAAAGACAGGGAGAGATCACTCACAAATTACTGTCACAGGTAAAGCAGATTTGAATTAGGGAAAATTACTTTATTACCAATCAAATCAAAGTAGAGTAACTATAATTAAAACAATCCCTAAATCTTAAAAAGAGCCTGTGGGAGCATGTCCAGAGAAGGACAGTATAGGTAGGTATGAAGCATGACTCTGTCAGGGAGAGGCTGAGAGAACTGGGTCTTGAGAAAGGGGAGACCTTATCACTCTCTACAACTACCTGAAAGGGGATTGGAGCAAGGTGGGGAT
This sequence comes from Dendrocincla fuliginosa, assembly GCA_035047845.1. NCBI lineage: Eukaryota > Metazoa > Chordata > Aves > Passeriformes > Dendrocolaptidae > Dendrocincla > Dendrocincla fuliginosa. The sequence continues at coordinate 31,983,416 of JAWWMO010000001.1, read as the reverse complement.
CTGTTTCTTCTCCCAAGTAGCAAGTATCAAGAGGAAATGACCACAAGTTGCACTAGGGGAGATTTAGATTAGGTATTAGAAAACGTTTCTTGGTTCAAATGGTGATCAGAAGTTGGAACGGCCTTCCTAGGGAAGTGGTGAAATCACCATCCCTAGAAGTGTTCAAAAGATATGTGGATGTGACAGGTGGCTGCAACAATTGAGTGGGGTACGCTCCCCCTCTCCCGTCCTCCCCCCCAGGTCCACGTGGCCGTGCCACGCGGTCTCCTGTGGTCCCAGTAAAGAGACCCACACACGCCGAGGACAGGAAGCAGAAAGAGAGATTTATTCACCTGGCCAGGTCTTTTATAGACTTCCTGGCAGGGAGTGTTCAAGGGGAGGGATACAAAAGGACCAATCAAGAAAGGTTTCACACACCCTGGGTGGGGCTTACATACTAATTAGGAAGGCAAAGGGTTGCCTTCCAGGGGCGTGGGAAAAAGGGAAACTCAGTTTACAACACAGTAAAAAACCCCTCCGATTTACAAGACACTTTGGTTGTTTTCTTCATCTTCTCCAGAGGCCTTCTGTTACAGGTGGGGACATGGTTTAGTGGTGAACTTGGCAGTGCTGGGACAGCATTTGAACTCAATGAACTCAGAGGTCTTTTCCAACCTCAATAATTCTGTGATTTCCTCCCCACCCTTCCCTTCATTCTAAGCTCAACTTCACTCCTGATTTCTCTGTCTCCTCCCAAGTGATGAAGCAGGATGGGGAATGGGGGCTGTGGTCAGTTCATTGTCTCTGATGCTCCTTCCTCCTCAGGGGGAGTATTCTTCACACTTTTACCCTGCTCCAGCATGGGGTTTCTCCCATGGGAGACAGTCATCAAGGAACTTCTCCCCTTATATTAAGTTTTATAAATATAATCTTACCTGGTTAATTCTTTCTATAAAACTAGGTAGCTTCTTTAAAAAAAAAAAAAAAAAAAAAAGAAAAAACAAACCACACCAGCTCTCATTAAAAAAGTCATTATCAGATTATATCAAGCTAGGCATGCACACTTTTAAACATTGTCCTTGATTGAAAACTACATGAATTACATTCACGAGAGAAAATGGGCACTTATATGATTTTTTTGACCTTTTGTGGAAAGTTAATGTGAAGCCTCTATAGTTTAAATAATTAATCTTATTTTCAATGGCTGACATCTCTATGCTCTCCTATCCATAGTCAGAGTCATCTTGATTGACAAGTATTTCCCTAACAACCCAGTTACAGAATTATGCACTATAGCTGTGGCATGGAGGTTAATTTGAGGGTAGTTATATGAAACATTTCTTCTGAATGCATCATCATCACGTAGAAATATTATCTATCTTGTGCTGGTACTTCTACTATTTCATCAAGTTTTTATTCAAAAAGAGGACATATTCAGATGTAAGGTTTGTATAAGCATACCTGCAATGGATTACTTTCCATGACACATAATTCATTCTTTGTGAACATACACTATATCTGAATGAAACATGAGCTTGATATTTTTAATAAATTAAAGTGAAGGGACAAGATTTTAAGGTAACCAACAAGTTGCATCCTTTGCCAGTTTTATGTCTGTGAATATTGCATGCTGTTCCGGAAATCTCATTTTCAGGGCTGGATAGCCCAGGAGCCTTGGCAATTAAATATTCCTTTGATTTAGGGTGAAGACACTCAGTAGATTAGTATAAACCTCCAGCTTAACCCACTGGGGATGTATCTTATACAGAAGAGAGAAATATGGTTGTTGGGATAGTCCTCATTGTTCCATGGCTAGAGAAAATATAGAGTAGGGAAAATAGTGCCCTTAAATTTGCCTAGAAAATAAAAAAGCTGAAAAAATCTCTTCCCCTCCTTTCCATAACATGTTGGTCTCTTTCTCCATTTGCTGCTCAGCTGGGCTTTGGACCAAAGTTTTTCTTATCTGTAAGATGCTGATATGTACCATGTTCTTTAAATTGTCATGGCTCAATAATTGAAGAATCCAGTATTTGCAGCATTTTGTGCTTGAACCTTTATTTTTTTGGAGTACATCCAGTTGGAATCCAGAAAAAGGAAAGAGAGCTGAATAATTTATTAAGGCAATAGTGCTTCATTAGATTTTAATCATTATTATTGAAGAAAAGATCAATAAATCTGTGCTTTTACCCAGGATTTTGTTCTTTCCCCTAGGGTGTCTGTCCTTCATTCAAAAACTATTGTGTCCTCTGCTTTATGAATTAAAATAGAGACATAATAAGAAATCACTTTTATTGCAATCTACCTATGAAATAATGTTGAAAGGGATCAATAGAACAATGAATAAAAAGTAAGGATCCACCAAGAATGATTGATGTTAGCTTACTCCAGTATTTTCTTCTGCTCTATAACAGGCTAGAAGTGATTAAGTGTGAAGGTGAATATTATACCCAGCCTTCCTCCTTCTCTTTTCACTCTCCCTCTGTCCCCACCTCCATTTCTATGTAACTAAAATCAAAATTGAACTGCAAGGCATTTTCAAGATTTATGGATTGTAGAAAGATTTTAGAGTGAAAAGCCTGAGTAATTAGACTTGTAGATTCTTATTCCAGCAACTTGGTTCATTCCCATCTTCCAAGACTGTTATAAAAAAAAACCAAACATTTAGCTGTTACATAAATAAGAATTTAAGTGTTGATAGCAGGATATGATTATTCCTGTAACCATTAATACAAAGATTAATGACCATTCCTTCTCCTGTACTCCAGATTTCCTTTTCTAAATAGGTAGTAATAGTGGCTGTATTTTTTTGCTGTTTGTTTGGTTCATTCAGTTTCTAAAATATCTTTCTCTGTTTATTATTTAACTTTCTAGGCAATGTTTTCATCAGTGAGTTTTCTTCTTTCCCCATGGGAAAGCTTCACATTACTACCATAGTACCAGTTATTAATGATAATATTCAACTTTTGGGGATTCAAATGTTTTGGGGGCAATAAGTTTACAATCATATGGAACTTGTTGAAGTCCATAGTCACCTTCCTTTGACCTATTTTGTACAGGTCTTCTTTCTTTCCCTTCCTCTGCTCTTTGGTTATGAAATTACTGACCATATTTATACTCATTATTGTAGAAATTTGAAAATTCCCACCAGCCAATTGCAAGGTTGAAAACATTGCAGGTTGGAAATATAAAATATTTTAGGGTCCTTCTCTGGAATTTCAACACTCCTTTTAAGTGATGATTCTTTTGATTCTCTTTCTCATTAAGGGTGGAACCTTATAATCGCTCTTGTGTGATGAAGTTTCCGCCAAATTACTGAATGGCCTGTTAAGAGCCACTGAGAAGCAGTCAGGATGTAGAACGGCAGTAAGATGGATAGGCTTGTTGATACATTGCTGTCATAGCTCTTCAATAATTACCCATATACAGGGAAAGGTTTAGAAAGTGCCTGTCATTCCCATGTTAATTACAGGCTGTTACAAAGCTCATTTTTCGTTACTGGGATCATGCCATATTTATGGGGATTGATGAGTTGTTTGTTCTCGGTTGATGCACTGCAGTTTTGTTGGAAGTCTCACATTTAAATTGCAAATAGATTAGTGGGAAGTATTTTTTTTTTAAACATCTGGAATTCATTTCAGGTAACCTAGCAGGCAAAATCTTTACTGAAATAAATTAAACTCAATAGGAGAAAGCATAACACTTTGTTTGAAAATATTGGTCTGTGATTGAAAGAGGCAGAATTTTCAGATTTTTGCACAGGATTACTATAGCTAAATTTAATATTTTTTTTCACCCCTCCTGGCCCTTCCTCTCTCTCAAAGCTGTGAGATCCTCATTGTCACCAGAATCAACTTTTCCATTAATTCTCCTGAACTTTTGAAGACATTGGAAACTATGATCCCACTAAAATTAGTTTGACTGGATCTTCACATCCTAGAAATAATTTATATAATTATGGTTATAATATATTATAACATCTTTCAAGTATTATGCCTGTGTCTCATCTTATGTAACATCTTACAATTAGTTTATCCAGTGATTCTTTGAGTTATTGGTTCTCACACTAAACCCAAAAAGTGTATACTGACTATTATTTAAGTGTAGATAGAATATAATGTGTATGTATGCACACACAGCTATACAAGGCTACCACTGAAGAAGAATGATTTTGGTTTAAAATTTAGTAAGTCATCAAAGTTCAGGTTTTACATTGGCAGTTTCCTAATTTTCATACTTCAAATGAGTAAATACATGTGAGGTGATGTCGCCTGCAGTTTTTTATGAGGGTGCTGCGTACTCTAGAGATTCAAATATATAGCATTTTGCTTGTTGTATTCATGTCAGTCCTGCTGCATGTTGCAGTCGAAATTGCATGGGAGAGTCCGACAGAGCTCTGAATCAAACTGGTGTCCTGCAGTGAGAGCCACACAAAAGAGGGGTTACTGGAAGGTACTTTCTCCTGAGTACCTAATCCAGGCACTTTCATATGAGGAGAGAGCTGTATGGTTGCAGTGCCTCCTCATCTGAGGTGCCATGTGCCATCTCCTGCACTGGATCGAAGAAATATGAAGTCCAGATTCCTGTGTAAGATTTTCTGGATTTTCTGTCACTGGAATGTCTCCTCTACCCCTCTTTCAATTGGCTTGTTTAAATAAATGAAAATAAATTTAAGGGAAATAATTTTTATTCTAGGTTTAGAATTGTCTTTAAAATAAATGTTTTAATCTGATAATGAAATGTAATATCTGCTTATTTGGTGTCTGGGCAGAATAACACTTGAAGATAACTTGATGAGAGATGCTGTTCTTGTAAAGTTTCCAGCCATGACTAAAAGCAAAAAAAATGCAAGAAATTTTATCGGTGATTAAATTCTTACAATATTGCCAGCCTGAGGATGGCAGAGTTCAAAGATGATAATTTTTATAAGCATCTTTTAACTTTTAATTCAAAATTTGAACTTCAGATGTAAGCCTTGAAGTTAACTGCAGTAGTGCAGAATCACACACTACAGGGATGTGAAGAGATGTGTTTGTTTACTCCTTTATCTGGTAGAGGTTATATTCAAGTGTTTGGTATTTTTAAGTATACTTTACATAGCTGAGCAGCAGGAAGGAGCATAAGGATCATGAGAAATTAAGTATTCTGACATAAAAAGGAGGGGAAATTGCTGTGAAGGGTCCCTTTTACCCTGCATGTTATTTCACTGAGATGGATAAGGAGAAAATGAGAGGAGCAGCTCAAGAAATATGAAGTGAGAGCACAGCACAATTCAGTGACTGAAGAGCTGATAAATATTGACTCCTTTCCAAGGATCTGACGTTGTTAGAAACCAGATTAAAACCATTTTCAGAGATACTATGTAAAAGTTTCTAGTTCCCTAGAAATTCTCGCAGATGCCATATCTAGACACTTGGGGCATGACTAATCTCGACTAAAACTACAGAAGATGAAGCAAGGAGCAAGGAAAGTATAGGACCTCATACATAATTGTCTGGAGGTCTCATTTGAAAGAAGAAGGGGTAAGACTTGGGTGGAGATGTTGTTCCACCATGCCTAGCCAGACAAAAGTACCCAGAAAATCTTAGAGTTGGGAATACATCACTAGATACTTGAAGGGAAAATCAAAATTAAATAGCAGAGGAAAAGAATTGTGAATAAAACTGGGAACTAGTGTCCTGGTTCTAACCAGGATAAGATTAATTTTTTTCAGAAGCCAGAATGGGACAGAGCTGGGACACAGCGTTTGTTCTATACAATCTCATATCATTGCTGGGGGCAGGGAGAAAGGAGACTCTTCCAAGAAGAAGGGCTTCCTTCAATCTAGTAAGTGTGGTGGAGGGAGCTATCCAGCACTGTCTCTTCTTGGAGTGTGGTGCAGCTGGGGAGTTACTGTGAATCTTTTCTTATACCCTCTGTCATTAGTATTGTTGCTGTTACTGTTCCTTTTTTTTATTTCATTGCTCTTTCCAGTAAATTTTTCTTACCTCAACCCATGATCTTTGCCTTTCGTGCCTCCAGCTCCCCTCTCCATCATGCCACAGACGAGGGGGGAAGAGTGGAACAGTGCATGGTTTCAGTGGGAGTACTAAACTGGAGAATACCATTCTTAAACCATGATAGCTTTTTTCTTTCACATATTTTATGACTTTAGCAGGGTCCTGTAGTTGTTCAGGGGTAAACTATCAAACCACTGGAGGACAAAAGTCCTCCGAATACTGGCCTGCGTCCTCCCACAGTACATGCCACTCATTACTATCCATGCTCGGGGTAGATCTCTGAAAGGCCTTCTGTAACTCTTAACATGATGTGGACCACAGTAAGGAGATGTGGCAGACGTAGCAACAAGATCATGGTTTCCTTAACATTCAAAGGAAATTAAAAATTCTCAAAAGCTGATGTACCACACCTGAAGGAGTAAAATGGAGTGAAGAGCTGGGGAAAATCATCCTCCCCTGTTTCTCCACAGACTATGATCCCACTACAATACAATACAATAGACTACCAAAGGTAGCACCAGAGGAAAGGATAGGAAAGCAAGACTGAATATACATCCCAAATGACAATCATTGCCCTTGGTGTTGACATATCATAGGCTGATATCATACAGTACAGCAACAAAACAATCCTGATCCCTCTCTCTGCTCTTAAAAAGATCATTGTGAGGAGCATACACAGGAATACATGCAAAGTTAGGCACCACACTCACACGAATAGACCAGGAAACATTGTGACCAGTGCCTCCTTACTAATACAAAAAATGCCTACATAAAATTTGATTCCAACCCACTCTGGGCAGATCTGTTGTTTGCCGCGTACCGCAGGGAAGGAGAAAGAGATGGTCCACAGCCAAGGGGGGTGAAAGCTGGAACACTTTATTTGAGGAGCATGGGACTTATATAGGGTCAGGGAGGAGCTTGGGAAGTGGGGAGGAGTTTGGGGCGGGACACAGCAAATATGGGAAAGTAGGGGAGG
>JAWWMO010000001.1:31914671-31975124 GCA_035047845.1 Dendrocincla fuliginosa | reverse complement strand
AGGGGTCTGAATTTCTCAACATGTCTTATTTCATGTTGCCCCACTAGAAAGGAAGAAAAAGACCAAACCAAATCTGACTTAGGATGTTATGACTTTGGGAAAGGGCTCAAATTCCTGTTTCTGAAATAAAGAGCTTGAGAAAGGGCTTAAAACAGGCAAGTAAACCAACAGTCATTTTTTTAACAACAAAGAGAAGTATATTTAATGTCCTGGAAGACACAAAAACTGCAGCTGTGGGAAAAGAAGATTGTTAAGACTCTCACAGCACTGACTGCTCTGTGTACTTCAAATATTGGTGATACAGTCAAAAGCATTCCACTCCTGTGGTTTGTATTAAATCAGGATTAAAGTGTTGTATTGATGTATTAGTGACATAATTAACTGGCAATCAGTGAACTATACATTCTGGATCAGTATCAGCAATACAACAATACAATCATTTTACCAGATACTTATAGAATGTTAATAAATGCCTACAGATTTCAAAGCATCATTCTGTAACTAATACTCATAATTTTTAATCACACATTCAGTTATTTGCATGCTGCCCTACCAAAAGTGCAGGCTGCAGGCGCATGTTGGAACTGCAGCTCTTATCTGCTCACCCCTTCTGTAGGTGTCACGGGCTCTCCATATTCACATGCACCCGTGCTGCTTCAACAATCTACTCAGTTACCTTCTAATAAAAACAGCACCCTAGGTATCAGTCCCTACTTATTGATCCCCCAATGTCAACCCATCAGCAGGATGCAGGTTCTTCATGGCATCTGCTAGGGAGAATACTGCAACAGTACTTGGAGGGAAGGTTGTGATACCAATATCACTTCTGGAAGGGTCAGTCTTGACTGCCACTTCGTTCATACTCCTGTGTATCTTCTCAGAGTCACACATTTTCATGCTTATTTTAGCTGTTAAGCAGACTCATTTTCTTGCTTGGAAAAACTTTTGATAATCTGGATTAATATGATTAGCACTTGATTTATGTAATTTTTGTTGTTTTAATTTCCTCTCAGTGTTATCAGTTTTGGGGAAAAGACCTTGTCAGACACTTTTAGATATTACATTATTTTATGCTGTGTACACAAACAGGGACACTTTTAGATATTACATTGTTTTATGCTATGTACACAAACAGGTTTAACATACCATCTGTTGTTATCCATTTTGTCAAGAGAGGATTGTTCAGCCTACTCTACAGAGAAAAAGAAAAAGATACTTTTGTTGTACTGGACAGTTTATGGGGGTGCGTTCAAATAAATTTTCCCATTCTGAAATCAAAGGTAGAATATCTGCCATGTGGAAGAACCAAAATGTATCCCAGATTATAGAGTTCACATGGGATTTTGCATGTTTCCAAGACTAAATCATGCTCTTGATCAGGTATTATAGAAATTGTGTCTTGGAACTCTGCTTCTCAAATTCTGGCCCCTCCCTATCTTCCACTTTCCTCTTGTCTAAAGGCTTGTTTCCTTGCATGTGTCAATAAAGCTTCTCAAATTTCAAACCTCAATACATTTTGTGAATCAGAAGTCTTGATTTTAGGTCAGTCCAACAAAGTGACCACTATTTCTATCAGTGACCTGCTCTCAATAAATCAGAATTTTTGATCTTTTTGCTTACCTGACAATACAGTGTTGAAGACATTTGGATTTTCACCCCCATTTGACAATCATAAAGCAGCATTCTTTTGATAGATACATTATTTTCTAGACTAAATCTTTTCAGACTAATTATCACAACAGTTTTACAGATCTTCAATAGCAAATTTCTTCACTGTGTTTCTTAAACAATTTTGTCTTCATATCAGTTACTTTTAAAATAGTTTATAAATTATCAAATGCTGTCTTTTCTCCCCTCTATTTTTTCCCAGTATGACATAACTTCAAAATGAAAGTATAGCTGTTTTCTATTCCTTAGACACAGAAAGGTGAGCTTTACACTTTAAAGGCTAAACCCTGATTTGTATAACCTATCTCAAACATAAACATTTTTTTTAGTTTTAAACCTGGTCATCACTTCAGTAAAAATCCATTTATTTTTCATATCTCTCACAAAAACTCCTACTCCAAAGTCACTGAGCTAATAGAAAATTCTTCAGTAATTTATCAGGTGATGTGAGCTAAACCATTTTTTTCCTCATATAACAGATTTATGGACTATAAAAGCCAGAAGCACCCATTAAGGTGATCTAGGTTTGAGTTCTTCAGTGAAAGAGGCTATAGTACTACATCCAGTACTTCTTCCATGAAGTTTAACAATTTGATCTGACTATGGCTCAAAAAAAAAAAAAAAAAAAAGGTATATAGGTTCTTTTTTTTTCCCCAACTTTTCCCTGTTGAACAGATGTAGATTTTAGCTGTCCCAGGAGTAAAGTGGTTTTACTATAGTATTTTGAGTACCTTGAGTATTGTAAGGACAGTGAGCTCAATTATGGGGAATTTCACACCTCTAGTTTAGGGAGTTTTAGTGACTGATAGTCCAGACATTCCACTCCAGGAACAGGATATTTGAAGAAGAAATTTGCCTTTACTGACTGTTCTGTTAGATTTGGTGTTTTGCCTTCTGGAGCTTCAAATCAACATCTGAAAATCAGCAATAATGTTATTTTTCCTCTTATTGGGGGTGCTTGATATAACCCCATTAGAAATTACGTAGCATGGAAATAGGTGTCCTGAAACCCCACCATTGCAACTGTGAGCAGAAAAATTGATATTCTGTTTACAGAAATTGTGAAATGTATAAACACAATGGATTTATGTTTTTCCAAGATGTAGGGGTTGTTTTGAAATTTGAAGTCAACCCTCATTCTCGTAAAACATTTGCACAAAATAAAATCTGGTGTGAGTTTTCAACTTTTGATTCTGATTCAAACTAAACCTGTGAGTTGTGGTAATCCTTACTCTGTCGTCATCTGACAGAGGACGGAATTTTTATATCACATATACCATAATTTATTACTCTGGTTTGGTTAGCAGAATTTGTGGGTATGAATTGACCATACATTGCCCTTCAACTATTTTTACTTTTCTGTAAATGTGATTGATACATGTATTGCATTTTTCATAAAATAATAACTCTGTATCTTTTCTATTACAAAGTATTTGGCTGATTGATTAATTGATTGATTGATGTAATATTATGTTATATGCCTAAGAGATGGAATGACGATGGAAATAATGTTTTTATTATTCCCTTGGTAGGATGCTGATTTCTGATGCAAATGTTGCTATAATAAAATAAAGACCTGAGATTCTTCAGGCATTCTGAGATTATCTGACACAAGTAAGATGCTGATGCATAGAGGCCTTTCCTTAAGAAAAGCAGAAATTAAGAACTGCTAGATAAGCTGCTAGGACCTTTCCTTACAAAGCTTCAAGCAGAGAAGATGGAAAAAAAATAGGCCATAGGTAGAATTTGGACAGCATACTGCTTTTATTCACTAATAGGTCAATTATTTTATGGAAGTATATATATCCAGATATGCTTACCTTAGAAGATAAGCACTCAAGGTAAGGCAATTCAAACTTGTTAGTGGCATTTCATACCTGGGCTTTCTGATTTGTCTTGACGTCATCCATGAACTTAATCCTTGGCTTCCATTCCAGACATCATCAGAACAACATGGAAATTGCCTTTATGCAATTTCATGTGAATTGAAGGTTATGTAAGAGTTTTACATTCTACTTTTTCTGTTTTCTTCTCTTTTTTTTTTTTTTTAAGCCAGAGATCTTGCTTACCCTTTTCCAGTCCTCCAGTGATTATTCCTTATTTAATAAATGCTTGAAAGTGCTGAATGCCATCAGCTAAGATCCTGAAATATACTTAGAATAATTATTCTGAAGTCACTCAGAATATTTAACCACACCCAAATCTAATCCTTTCAAATTCAATGATCTGTGACTTTGTCATTACTATTAAATTTGACCTAGTTCTTTGCCATTAGTATTAATTGTGACAGCCTCTTGGCTGTAGATAATCTGAGAAAAGGAAAAATACAGTAGAAACCCATATGTAATCAGTGGTTCAAATCACTTTATCCACTGATATTATAGGAGAGTCTACTTCTCCCTAGAGATCTTGACTTGATCAAACATCTTAACCTTTCAAGCATCTCCTGCCAGTAACTATTTTTCTCCCTCAGATCTCCCTCTTTTCCTAGCCTTTTCATTGCAAAATGCTCTATTTCTTATTACTCGTGAAGTATAGAAAAGGAAGATAGAAGGAATAGCCCAATTTCAAGGTCAAGAAATATATTTGTGTGTTTTTTAGAGAAGAAATGTGTCATAAGGGTAAATTATAGAAAGGGAATAGCATATAGCAGACTGGCCACTTGCCAGCATTTTTTTTTTTTTTTTGACATATTGCTATGAAATATATGAGATGGGCTACACCCCAAACTTGTCACCCAAGAAGTCTCTTATTTTTCCAGACCAAGCAACTACTTGTCTTCTTCGATCACTTTCTGTTTTTTGGATTTTTTTCTCCTTCTTTTTGAAACGTCCATCCATTGTATACACTTGAAAGGTGCGATAAACTGTTATAGTTCAAGCCACAAGCTTTTCTTCTTTCAGATTCTGGACATGCAGCCAGTATTTAAGCCCTATCTAAAAATGGTTGTAACTGTAGGTACATTTCTGTCACTCTTTAAAGAAGTTGTACCCCAAGGCTGGAAAATATAGCATAGAAAACACAACATTCCTTTACTCTGCTCACAAATTTCCTCCAGCTCTTATCTCACAAGTCAGATGCATACAAGGACATTACACCAGATGAACAAGGTAGGCTGGATAAATTCCTGAACACTGAATGAAGAAAGTAGGCAGTGTCTTGCTATACAAATGAGTGGTTAAAACTTCCATAGTGACATCCTAGAGGTAAAACAAGTTTAGGTGAATCCACAGCTACAAAAAATACTTGTTTGTGAAATTGTACATGTGTAAAAACATTTGTTAAGACATATCTGATTCTAAAGTTTTGTGGGAAGAGAGGCCTGACATGATACTTGAAATTGAAAAAATACCACATTTTTTTTAAAAGAATATTTTTTTTTTACCTATAAATAAGATTGTATAAAAGACCTACTTGACTCTATTAGTACTGGGGATTCTTTTCCTTATTTAGAAAAAGCCAATCCCAAAAAAACACTACAGAACCCCCAGAAACAAACAAATGAACAGACAAAAAAATGCTCAAAAACTCCTGACAAATGAAAAAAAAAACAATGCCCCCCCTCCCCCAAAAAAAACAACCACACAATTTTTTTTTCCTTCTCTTTAGCTCTTTTTTCTTCTCCCCTCAGAAATTTTTGAGCTCTTTGATCATTTTCAAATACATTTATTGGAAAGTTAAGAGTTCATTAAGATACATATTTTTACCAGTTTCAAGAAAACCAGTAATCAAATAGGAGATTGTCTCATGGTCCCATTATGTAAAATGTGGTGTGAAATCAACCATATCCACACATACACGTTTGGCAATGTCCATATAGCAAATCAGCATTAATACGATTCTGTATTGGCATGGGGACAGAAGCCACCACATGTACTGGGCTCCAGGATAAACTTGGAGATGTAGAAGTACATAGGCTCTTGAGAAAATGTGTGAAGTTTGAAACATCTTAGAAGAAATATAGGAATATAGGAGACAAGTCATGAGGAAGGGAAGCTTCACTGGTTTTAGTAGTCATTGAAGTGTGTTTTCCTGCTAACAGAAGAGACTTGCACATTGATTTTGTCTGCAAGTGGTGTCATTCAAGTGTCTTTTTAAAAGTGTCCTGTTGCCACTGTAGACCATGACATGAAAATGTCAGGTCTCATTAGAGATGTAGGCAAGACTAACAGAATATACATAACATGTATGCTACTGCCTTTAAAAGGCTGCAAAGTTTTCTATCAGAAGCTTGTACTAGTGGGAAAAAGAAAAAAAAAAAGTAAAAAGAAAGTATTCCTACTGTTTCACAATACTGTTATTAAAAGTACACAAGTCTGAGTGCTTCTGAGATCTGAGGGCTTTCTCCCCCTCAGTCTTTGTGCTACAGCATCTGTTTGAAGGTTTGGACGCAAGCAAAGCTGAGACTGTACCTTAGAGATGCCAAGTGCCATGAACACATGTCCAGCTGTACAGAGTAACACAGACAGGGAGCTGTGCCTTTATTTTTACAACCACCTATGACACTTGCACAGACATGGACAAAGCAGACAGCTAACCCAATTTCTCTGCTCTGGCTGATCAGGACTTCTAACATGCACACATCCTTAGTCTCCTGATCCACAGCCACATGTGTGTCCACAAGTCCCTGGACAGTAGATTACATCTGAATCCATGCCCAAATACTGTCTCTTTTTAGGTCTCAGCTCTGATCTTTCCCTATCCTTGACTTCACTGGCAAGTCATCCCACATGCTCACATAAGTAACAGAGAACAAGGCCACCTGGAAAATATGATAGTTCACATGGTAATCAGGTGTAGGGTTTGGCTTGATCTGCAGTTTGTTTACATAAAGCTGACTCCTTTTAATCCCCTTTTCCTTTATGTTTCCATGCTTGTTTCTTCTCAAATTTCTTTGTTCCAATCCTTTCCCTGCATTTGGTTATTCTTTTAAACATCCCAGAAGTCTTCCACGTTCACTCAGTTCCAAATATATAACCCTATAACAAATTTTACACTATTCTATCAGCCTCCTGAAGCATCCAATAATAGTTTGTGATTATATCCCAGTAAAGGCTGAATTTCTTCCCAGAAGTCCCAGGGCAATCAAGCTACATTTAAGTGGTTCTTTTACTGGCCCATCCATCAGTGACTTCCAAGCTCACGTCCTTCATACCATCTTGTTGCCTCAATGCCATGTGGTTCATACATTTCAGTGTTAATTTTTTCTTCTTGTCTCTGGGTTTTGTTTCTAACGGAATTGTTGTCAATCTCTTGGACTGGATATCCCTACATTGGGGATATCCATGTATCTTTCCATTCCACACCCCCTTACGTCTCTGACCTACCATCTTCACTCTTGTCCTGTGTGCTCCATTCTTTATTTTTCTTTACATGTGTGAGTCTTGTTCCTCTTTTTTTTTTTTTTTTTTCTTCCCATGGATCTCTTCTGCCTTTGGAGAGCATTAGAATTGTGAGTCTCAGTTACAGTTATTTTAAACTGATTCGATTGATTACAAAATGTTGAGGTATCGAACCTGACCACCAGAGGGACAATCATAGAGTAATTTGGGATGTAAGGAACCTCTGGAAAACACTCTGTTCAATCTTCATTTCAAAGCAGTGATGCTTTCAGAATTAAATCATGTTTCTCAGGGACCCATATAGTCAAACACTGAAAATCTCCAATGATGTAGTTTCTACAACCTCCATGGGGACTGTATCGGTAAAATCAAATCAGACTTCAGAACAGATGTTTTTGGTTTTGTTTCTATTGTTCCCCCCCCGCCCTTGTTTTAACAATATTTACAGAGGTGGAAGAAAACAGCGATTTTTTTTCACCAAAACCCCAAACAACTTCAGTATTAGTGATAATGTATTATATTACGTCCTATAAAGAGAACAAAACCTTTGAAACATAATTACAGTAAGATTTTTTAATCTATTGTCATTTAAAGCAAAGTTTTTAATTTCTAATTTACACATATGGCCATATAGTCAATATTTTATTTTTAAAATCAGAATTTTAAGTGAGAGCAAACAAGTCTTCAGTTCATCTTTTGGCAAAGTTGATGATACTTACCTAAGATTTAGGACTAATTTTTCGGCTCTGTCTCAAAATTCCCGGGGGAACATTCACATTTCTATAGATTAATCTATAAACCTATTTCTAATGCAAAAATAATGTTGGGTGTGCTTTTGAGAAACCTCCAGGTGCTTGTGAAAAAGCATTGAAATTGCATCTTTGCCTGATCTATAGAAGTCAGACATGTTATTGCTCTTACATTTAAATATATATACAGTATAAATTCCTACATTTTTCCTTTAAATTTGATTTGTGTTGGGAGAAATAGGTCCTTTTAGAGGTCAATCTCGCAGACATATTTTAGAATAGGACACACTGTCCCGTAGAATTCTATTCCTCCTCCATGAAATCAATAAGAAGTCTAGAATAAGCAAAGTAGTTACAGAGATCTACATTTCCCCCACTAAATTTCTAGAACATCATGGGTTTTTTTGTTTCTTGTTTTCTTAAGCAACTTAGTTGTCTTCTGTGAAAATTAAATAGTTTTTATTTCTAAGGCAATAAAATTATTTTTCTGTCTCACTGGGGTTTTGAGAGTCTAGACAATTAAAAAGGATAAGATAATAAGTACAAAAAAATCTGTTTCAACTACATTTTCAGTCCATTTGAGTTTCTTTCATCCTTACTGAAATATTGATAAAATCTTCTCATAGTTTAGAGGTTATATTTAATATACACAATCACTAATTAGAAGTTGTATTTCTATACGTAGTAGGCAAAGAAGAGTTGTATCTGGTATATATTCTTACCTTCAGGTGAAATATTCTTCTCACAATGCAATAAACTACCAAAAAAAAAGCAATTTTAGGATAAAAAAGAGACATGCAGTATTGTTTTTGTTATAATTTTGTTAAGCATCGTGGCCCCTGGGTGGACAACCGACCCAGACCTCACACATTGAGCTGACATGCTTCCACAATTCTGCTAGTGAGGTAGGAATAACCTTGGCCAAATCACTTTGCCTCTTTGTGTGACTTCTCACAACTCTAACAGACATAAGTATACTTTTCTCCTTTGCAAAATGACTAGACATTACCAATTAAAAATCTTCTGTACAAGATATGTAATCTATTTTTACATATTTCAGAACAGGTTTTACTTAATATTTAAATTTGATTATCTTGCCCCTTGTTATGTAGTCACTGGAACTACTCTTCCTTAGAGTTATGTATAAGTACTTTACTAAACCAAGACTTAAATTCTACTTTATGGGACAAGCTGACATTTAATAACACATCGGGGTGTACTTTCATATTGATTCTGCATATATTCATAATAAAGCTGCTGTAATTACAATGAAGGAGGTATACCCTAGTGCTTCAGGAAATTATTTCAGTTTTCTTCTTGCGTGCCATCAGATAGTGCTTAAGTATTCATCAAAATGTGACTTACATATAGGTGAAAAAGGAGTTCAATACTAGAAGTATCAGTCATTATTGGCTATCAGTTTTGTGCCCCTTTTTCATATTATTCAGAATATTTTGCATATTTTTGTTGCAAAACCCATGAAAAAGATCACTATTTTGTGAAACCTTAATAATAATCTTTAAGAAAATATTAGCATTTTTTAATATTTTTGGGTTTGCACTGATATATCTTAACTTTTGTTTAAAAGCTCAGATTAATTTTCATGCTGCTTGTCACAAAATGTGATGCTCCCTAAATTACAGCCTCTTACAGCAATAATTAGAAGGTTTGTGGCTGTCCATGAATTCATTTTGGGCTCTCAGGAGATGGAGGTCATGTCATATCTCATCAGAGAGGCAATTTATGCCAGAGTTGTAATAAAGTTTCAGATTAAACATGAGATAGTTTGATAGCTTGAACACGAGTTGTACACCTTTCCTTAGCAGACTAGCTCACTTGCATGTTGATAGGTAACATCACTAGGAAGTGTCTTCCCCTTATTAAGCCTTATTTTACAATTTTGCTTAGTGAAAAAACATTTTTAATTCACATTATGGTCCTCCTAGAATATGCAAATGTATTCTCACATTCCCAAGACAAATATCAAACAGACACATGAGCAAAGCATTTCCATCATCATTATACTCCTATCCTGAACAGATGTGGATTAGTGACGCCTTATTGCCAAGATCACAATCTGTAGTAGAATAAATTGATGTTGCTCTGAAACTCTCCATGTCTTTTAATTTGTTATTTTCCTCTGTTTTTTCCAGCAATTGAGAAAGAATAAAAGCACAATACTAAAGTCTGCAGTTGATAGTGAATTCTTTGGGATTCTGTTCCACAGTCTTCAATATTTCTAACATCCAACAGTTGTCACTTGAGTCAGCAAGCTTTATGATGTAAACTCTATAATGCATACTTTATTATGACACCTAAGGTTGTAGAGGCTTTTTAATTACCAACTTTGAAAACACTTTTACCAGCAGACAATAAGTTCCATCATACTCAGATTATCAAAGTAGGTTTTGGAACCTTTTAATTCTGCAAGATGAATGTCTCTTGGAGACTTTCTAAGCATAATTACAGTTTTCTCAAAATAGAAAGATGAACAAGGTGATCTCGAGATAATTTTTATACTTACTTGGCTATATTCTCATTTTATTGATAAAAAAAAAAAAATGGAAATTTAAGGTCATCAGTAGGCAAAGAGCAGAACTGAGGACACCACAAAGCTGCTTCTACTCCATCTTTTTTCATGGATGTCTATTTAAACTATGACTGCCTCTGAATATAGATTTAAAGAAATCAAAAGAATTAATTCTGTGGAATGTAAATCAGTTATGTGAAAGGAACACTAAATCCACCTATCAGTTTCCCTTACTCAGTCAGTTCTTAGTACCCAATGACTATAAGGTCTTGCCAAAAACTGACCAATTTGAGAAGAATGAGAACAATAACATTAAGTATACCATTAAATTAAGAAATAGGTTGTGTCTGAGATTCACCACACTCTTTTACTATGCTTTCCTGATTCTTCAACCTAACAAGTACTAAAATATCAGTAAGCAAAATCTTTATTGTAGATGGGGGAAATTCCCAGAAGAAGGACTGTGTTAGAAGTTGATGGTTTTCTATTGACATTTGGGGTATCTTTCTACCCTCATTAGCTCTCCCAGTCAATTTCATGTTTGCATAATGAAAGTTTGTTCTGGCTTTGATTCTGACATCAGTTTTTAATGAGTGGATCTTACACCGATAGTCACATTAGGGCAGCCACCAGAGCTTTTTCGGCATAAAGAAACAATACTGATGTACTTTGACTTTAAGTTAGCTGAGTATTGTGCTTAACTACAAATAATATGAATAATGCAATCTTTAAACCCCATTGCAACATGTCTCTGAATATCAGAAGTTTATTGAAATATGCAGATAAATTAACATAATCTCAATACAGAAACTTGAACAGTGAATCTGGAAGGAAAATTGGGAAATTTTTGGGTACTTGCCTTTAAAATATATAATTTAAGACAAAATAGGTGGACACTGGTGTCCAGAGATACTGACGTGAATGCATCAAAATCTATTTACCAAGGATAATTTTAGGTGGTTTACTGCCTTAAGATATGGATACTGTACTCAGATAAATTAAAAGAAAAACTAGAAAATTTAGACTTTGTTACAAAGACAATGACAAAAAAAAAAAAAGTCTCATAAATCTGTATAGTAGTTTGAAAGCTTTGTAGCTTTCTGTTCTGTTTCTTCTTTTACCAGAATTTATGTTGAAATAATTCTTCTAATTTCTCTCCTGCTATTCCTGATCTTCAAAATGACAAGAGTTGGATGTTGCACATGATTTATGTTGTTCTATAATCTTGCAAGATAGAAAGATCTTCAACGTTTTTGTAGAATTTGAATGAACTAAACTGAATTAACTTGTAAATGGAAGCAGGATTTCTTGAAATCTAGATAACTAAGAAAACCTGCAGATGTTTAATTTAAAATTGCAGAACATTCGTTTCACATCCTGTGTTATAAAAATGGTCCCAGGATACATGGCTTTTCAGGGACATCTGTGAGTAATGCAAATGAGGATTCCAATTGACAGCCCTGAAAATTATCCGCAGAGCAGCAGGATGGTAACAGGAGTTTCAGCAAAGCTGCTCTCATCAAGTCTGCAGTACAGCTCTACTGAACATCTCGCCTCCAGTTCTGGCCAGTGCTCTCTTTTCTAAAATGGTATGAAGATTTACATGGCAACCTTTAATCTGAGCACTCTGCTCAGTCATCAGGAGACTACACAAATTTGCACATTTCATGCTTGCCTGCAGTTCAAATGGGGAGACATTTTAGACAGAGAGACTGCAGTTCAAATAATCTCATGTATTCCTGGGTAATGAGACCTGCCTGTAGTTGATATGTTGTAGTGATACAGTCTGAAGAGACACCTGTCAAAATGCAGCTACCAGAAAATTTAGAGGATTTCTTCCCTTGTTTGTACTCAAAAAGTTAAAAGTATAAAGATTTTTTTTTTGAGGTTGCTACAAGACATTTATTAAGAAATTAAGAAAAGTGTAGCAATCCTTAACAGTTAGTCTTAACTATTAAAGGAATAAAGTAATAAACATCCTTTATTGTTTTCTTATAATTTATTTTATCATGAACTGTTATGTACCAGAACTTTGTGCTTGTTCGATGTCACACATTTGAAAGACCAGGCAGAAAAAGGTGCTTAAAAGTTCATTGATGAGGTCTTTTGTAGTCATGACACGTAAACCCACAGGGTCTCACTCTTGTGAGAATCTGCACAGGTTCTTTATTTTTTATTAAGTAAGTTAAATAAAAATACATATATCTGATTCTGACCCTGTTGCTGGAGATACGTCCAGCTGAGACATGTATTGAGCTGCTTTTATACAAAGGAGTCATTAGTGCACATAAATACTTCTCCTTTGTTGTCCTGCAACTTTGAAACTTCTTTTTCCACTTCAGTTTATAAACCATTAATATTTTAGCTCTCATCAAGTGCTAAAGAAGTGATTTTCTTTTCCTTCTTCACTTTCATAAGCACAGGTGTGATGGGTACATATAAGAAGACAGGGATTGTTATATTGATATGACCTTTCATATCACTGGTGTAAGTCACTTACAGAATACGTTATTTTGGAGATGCCATTAAAATCTCTCTTCTTATAGTACCATAGGGCAGAGCTCTGTGTTCAGCATCATGCATTTTTATGGATGTAATACCATCTGGGTGGCATTTCCACCTACACAGGTATCTACACCTCGATAATGAAAGATTGATTCACCTTTTAGAATGAAAGATGGTCTGTCTCTATCTGTGTCAGTAAATTAAACAGAGCTGGAGAATATTGCTGGGCACATGAATGTGACTGCATAGACTGGGAGATTGCTCAAGCAGTTCCTTGCAAGCTTTTTGCCCTTGCCAGCTCATGCTACCTTAAATAACTCCTGAATTCGGTTCTGAAGCAGGATTCTTCCAGGGCCTTCACCCAGAAGGCACTCTCCAGGCAGATTCTCTGTCTGCAAGCTGAGAATGCACTAGTGCTGTGAAACCTGGGCCCTACTACATCAACCAGCTTCAATGATAGAGAGGAATGTTCCCAGGCATGTCTGGCATACCTGAAGTAGATATAAAAAGGGCGTGTGACTTTCTTTGTAGAATCAAGGTAGAATCAATCTAGGTAGAATCAAGTAGTCTTCAGTACCCTTGGCATACCAGGATATCTTTTTGATCTGTTTGATTAAAATAGGAAATTTGCATAACACATGGCCAATACTTGGCAAAAACCTAAACATATATGTTGCAGCTAGATTTCTCAGTGATGCGCAGCTAAAGCATATGTTTAAAGGTGAACTGAATTTATTTTTCATCTTGTCAGCATATGATTATAGTTGTTTTTATGTGAAGGAGAAGAGACTGAGACTGAGGAACCTCATTGCAGGTCTTATTTACATCTTCCTCATGAGGGGAAGAAGCGGGGCAGGCACTGATCGCTTCTCTGTGTTGACCAGTGACAGGACCCGAGGGAGTGGCCTGAGTTGTGTCAAGGGATGTTTAGGTTGGATATTAGATATTCTTCATCCAGAGGGTGGGTGGGCACTGGAACAGGCTCTCCAGGGAAGTGGTCACAGCACCAAGCCTGACAGAGTTCAGGAAGCATTTGGACAATAATCTTGGGTACACGGTGTGACTCTTTGGGATGGTCCTGTGCAGGGCCAGGAGTTGGACTTGATGTTTTTTATAGGTTCCTTCTAACTTGACATATTCTGTGATTCTATGACTGTTTCTCCACGTAGGTAGGATTGCTTACCCATGTCTGAAGTCTGCTTACACAAGGTGCATTCTTGAAGCAATATTTGTGGGAGCAGGTCTTGCTTTTTTTATTGATTTTGTCTGGGCATGTTTTCAAGATGGTCAATGTCCAACCAAGACACCATGACCAGGAACTATGAATGAGAAGGCACACCTGTTCCCTCTCTCTGCCCTGTCATAAGTCTTTCCAAAACACTGCAATTGTCAGATGAAATATATGAAGGGTCTGGAGATAATTATACAGAATCACAGGACATTCCAAATTAGGTGGGACCCACAAGGATCATCGAGTCCAACCCTTAGCCCTGCACAGGACCATCCCCAAGAGTTACATCACGGTTCTGAGAGTATCATCCAAACGCTTCTTGAACTCTGTCGGGCTTAGTGCTGTGATCACTTCCCTGGAGAGCCTGTTCCAGTGCCCAACCACCCTATGGGTGATGAATCTTTTTATAATGTCTAGCCTAAAGCTCCCCTGACACAACTGCAGGCCGTTCCCTCAGATCCTGTCAATGAATAGTGTCTTCAGCAAATACCCTTTGATAACATGATTTAAAATAAATAAATAAATCAGGAAACTCTCTAGAGGGGCAACTTCCTGTCCCAGAGGACAATCTCACCTCTATGGCAACCAAGCAGTGCTTTTTGCAGAGAACCAGGACACCAGGCAGTTCTGTGAGCTAATGTAAATCAGTAGCTCCACAAACCAAAGGAAGTTCAGCTGGCTCTAAATTTGCATGAGATTACTGAATTACCAAACTCAATGGTTTATGAGCACAAGGTTCTTGTTATCAGTACTGGAGCCAGAGGCTTTAAGGAAGGTTACTGCAGCTTTCTGTGGATCCAAACACCTAGCACTGCCTTTTAAATATAGGTTGATCTAGCAATTGATCCAAAATGATTCTGTGCACACTGATGGATAATTTGTTTGTAAGTCATGTTGTGTGTGAAGATACACTGGAAAACTTACCAAATGGATATAGTTGGGAAACTCAAGTTTGCCTGTGTTTTTGTTTGTTTGTTGTTTAAGTAGTTGTTTTGAGGGTTTTGTTTTGCTTTGTTTAGAGACAAGAAATTTTAACAGTTCAAAAGCACTCTAGGGGTACTGAATGTAATTCATCTTACTTAATAATAATGCAGATGTCTACATGTCAGGCAGTCTTCCAGGAATCTCTTCTTCTGTGGAGAGAAATAGACTTTGTATGACGTGCTTCAGCTCATCCTAATGTGTCTGTCTGCAGAAGATGAGTAAAGCGTGCTCTGAAAGTGCCTATACCAGTGATCTGATGATGAAGGAAGGCTTCAAGTTGTATGTCATACATGTCTAAAACTGAAATGGATCCCACTTGCTGTGCTTATAGATTATTTGTCCAGATTAATCACCAGCTCCAGGTCAACAGACATTTGTTTACAAGGCAGTGTATCCCATATCTTATATTCCCTTCAAGTTATATTTCCAAGCAAATATCAAAGGTGTGAAACATCACTTCTTTAAAGAAAAAGACATTACCATGATGTATATTAATGAATGTACTATAGAAAAACACTGGAAAAAAAAATCCACAAATATACTGTATCTAAGGATTAGCCAAATTAAGAAACAAGCAAGCAAACACTAATCCAAATCCAAAACATGTTTATTGACATCATTAACAAACCCAAAATATATATAAATCTTTAGGAAAGGACAGCAAGAGAAAAGATAAAAACTGTACTACCCTTATTTTGGAGTAAACAAAAAAAAAAAAAAAGAGAAAGATAATTTAATTCGCCTTTGTAATTAAGTAATAGAATACTAAAAGTTCTCTAGAAATTATTTTATTTGAGATTAAAATTTATAGTTATGATCTCACATTTTACACTAATTTAAATATGTTCAGCTATGCTTAATACAAATATTTTGTTTGGTATTAATTTACTGTAAATATTTGGGAATAATGCTCTTTAAGCGAGCATATGATTTTTGTTCCAGGCACTCTGTTCATGGGCAATTCCAGTGCTATACAAACTGTTGATGTCAATTTGTCATCTGAGCTGATGTGAGAAGAAAGTACTGAGAAACCTCCACGTATTAAAAAATCATGAGTTAGGTGAAAATGATACATTCTGAAATTACAACCTAAAATAAATGCATAGGATGCATTTTGCAACTCTGCATGAGCATCCACTTGTCTGCATGTGATGAAACTGTTTAAAGGAGAATTATCTTCATTGAGGCCAGTATGAACTTTCCATAGAGCAAGGCTATCTTCAAACACAAAGAAAAAAATACATCACTCTCCTGGCTGTTTTTAGGAACTGTTTCTCATGCTTCAGCTACCATCTGCTCTGAGGGGTGACCTCATTGCTCCCTAGAGCGGCTGAGGAAGGGGAGAGGGAGTTGCTGAGCTCTTTTCCCTGGTATCCAGTGATAGGATGTGAGGAAATGGTTTAAAGCTGCACAAGGAGAGGTTCAGCCTGGACAATAGGAAGCATTTCTTTACCAAGAGGGTGGTCAAACACTGTAACAGGCTTCCTAGAGACGTGGTCAATGCCCCAGGCCTCTTCATGTTTAAGAGGCATTTGCACAATGCCCTTAATAACATACTTTAACTCAGCCAGCCCTGAACTGGTCAGACAGTTGCACTTGATGATCCTAGTGGGTCCTTTCCAACTGAAATGTTCTGTTTGTTCTGTTCTGTTCTGTTCATATCAAGCGCCTCATTCTTTCATCAGTGCTCTTCTGCATCACCACTTTGGCACTACTAACACCAGCCTGCCCTATACCATCCCTTTCTCCTGCTATCTGTCATCCATCCCTGCATCCATTAAGAAGCAAATGGCGTTGAACTGTTGCAAGATTTGAATTGTTTGTGTTAAATAATGTCTGGCACATACACAGATAAACAGGGAAACTGGGAATAAACTGGCTGTTATCTAAATGAGGCAAAGTCCTATGGGGACAAATTTTCAAACATGTAACTTGAGATCATGCAAATGCACAGTCTTGTGGAAGCTGAGTGGAAGTTTATGCTACCTGTGTTTTCTGTGATTTGAACTTACAGTTTAAACATCCTAATACATTTTTATTATACAAGGAGGAAAAGTGGAGCCTGGAACAAAGCAAAATAATGTTTTTTGCATAATACAGCCTCTATTTTTGATAAAGATTCAGTACCCAAAGGTGCTTCTAAACAGGTATGTCCCACCTGATTTTTTTGAGCACATGCACGTAGAAGCACAATTATTTATGTAAGTGATGTATGTATGAAATAGTGTTCAGACACCTTTTTTTTTTCTTTATATGGCAAGGTAGTATAGCAAAGGAAAGGAAAACAAAGTTTCCCTCTACAAAGGAAAATCAACAATACTTAGTGTTGCAGATATGTAGGTGTATGTACATGAATATATAATTAACATATTTACCAAATATCAGGTTTACCCAGCTGCATCTCAGCTTAGTTGTAGACCCTTGAAACATCATTAGAAGACATTTAAACCAGTAAAATGGTGCATTTTGGCCCTGTTTTCCTTCACAATTAGGGTTTGTTTGCACTGCAAGTTTCAGCAGAGACATGACACATCAAAAGTATTTTAAATTCCAGTGATGACAGAGCATAAGTGTTTGCTCCAGGCCAGCTGTAAACTGGGAAAAGTCGAGCATGTTTTCATGTGTTTTAGTTTTACATATTGTGCAGCAAGTGATCTAAGCCATCATAGTTCAATCCTGCTAGAAGCAAACAACTATTCCATTTAAGAGTTTAAATTGCTTAGCCAAAACCTCCTTGCTTGGACTTGATGATCTAAGAGGTCTTTTCCAAACTTAATAGCTATATGATTCAATAATTACAATATTCAGTACAGGTCACCCCTTGGCATTTCTTTGCTGGTATTGGGTTAAATCATGACTGTTACTTCACATTGCAAAATATTAATGTAAAGAAGCAGAGGCAAAGGCATAATTTTACTTTTTCCATCAGTGTATGAAGTGAGGTAGCCTTTGACACAGTATTAGAAGAAAAAGTAAGAAGAGGTTTACTATGCTTGAAAAACCCCTGTTCTTTCTGTGCTTTGTCCTGTAAAAAATAGAAGCATTTATGTGAAAATAGCCCAATAATTTTTAGCAAGTACAGTTTTTACTCTCATAGGATTCTTTAAAGTCAAAGAGCTTTCATATTTCTTGCTTTCCTTTCTCTGGAGGCAATTCTTAGCTTTGCCCCATGTTCCTCAGCTGCAGCTGCTGCATTATTTCACACTGACTTGTATTAATTTAGGTCTAGAAGTTCTCGCACAAATAATGAGTTCTTTATATGGTTTTCTTATTCTTTCCCCCCCCCCCTTTACATTACATTTTCCCATTTTCCACTAAGGTTCTGCACATTAAATCTGTTCATAGGAAAGTCAAGCCTGAATTATCTTCAGTCTATGAGGTACTGACATTTTTTAAATATATATTTCTTTTAATTCTTAGAAAAAGACAAACAGTTTGTTCCAATAAACACAGCACTGTTGTGCACTTCACATATGAAGTAAGGAATCTGATTTGCTTCCTTCTCCAGTGTTTGCTGTCATCATGGACTTTTTATGGGAACAAATACGGTTCTGTTTATCTGGATAATACCAAGATATGTGTTGCTGTCACTATGACATGACAAGATATTAAAGGGTTATTTTTTTTTTCTAAAGTTGCTTTTACGGATGTTATTTTTGTATTTGGCTTTGAAGGAGTTTGTTTCCACGTTGGGTTCTGCACTATGCCACCACCCCTTATTTTGAGTATGCAATTTTTCCTCATTACACTTACAACTGACTTGCAACGGTAATTGCATAGATTTTATGGTTAAAATATATTATTATATGTCAGACTTCATATAACAAGGCAATGGTGCCCAGAGAAATTGCGGCTGCTCCCATCCCTGCAAGCTTTCAAGGCGAAGTTGGACAGTGCTTTAAGTTGCCTGGCTTTCCATGTCGCTTCCCATGGCAGAAGGATAGGAACTAGATGATCTTTAGGGTCCCTTCCAACCCGAACATTCCATGACTATGTGATTCTATGACTAAGTCTTTAGATCCATAGTATTGCTTCTTTCTAACAATAGAAGACAAATATGATAACCACTAAAAGTGCATGACTGAATTAAAGTATTTGATTTGTGTACAGAAGTTAGGCTTGAATGTGAGCACTCAGTGCGTTTTCATTTTCATTCCTTCCTTTATATGACACAGTAGACAGCAAGTGCAGGCAAACAACATTTTTCAGTGATGCTTTACCTCTGTTCTCCTGACACACGGATACACTTCAGCATACAAGCAATTCCTCCTTTTCGTCCTCTACAGACCTTGGCTGTTCCTTCTGTGCCAGTCCCTGAGCCCCACTGGTGCTGTGTGCACACATCCAGCCAGCAGCAGTGCTGAGCAGATGTGCCCCCTACACACACACACACACACACACATCATACAGCCACAACAGGCCATGAGATCAGCACAAATCAAAACCAGTACTCTACTGCCACCACATTTCATCCAGCAGAACACTATGTTCACCGGTGGACACACACTAGTGGATAGCTCCTGCAGATGGCCCCCAGACCTATGGAGACCACCTGTGTGACCATGAGGTGCAAGGCTTGGCCAGATAAGCAAATGGACCTGCAGCCACCTTACTCTTCTCAGCTCCCTTCGTTCTCCCCTTCTCTGTTGTAAATTGTGCCCAGAATGATATCTAAAGTGAATATACACCCTCAAAGCACTTCTGAAAGCCTGTATCTTTAAATGTTAGCTTTTTATCTTACAAACTCAGGTGTGACCGGTACAACAATCCTATTTAAAACAAATGGATTTGCATTAGATTTTCTCCAGCTTAGGACAAGCCAAATGTTTCCATTTGATAGTAGTTCAAACACCCAGGAAAATGTGGAAAACTCTTTGAGCTTCTTGAGGCTAAAAATCAGAAAAAAATCTAATGCAGTGGAATTTAAATATATATATATATATTGGCTATTCATTGAAACTTTGTAAGGATGTTGTTGCACACTCTTTTATCAAAGCCATTTGTTAATTTCAACATCATTTCTTTTTAAGACCACATGAAAAGTAAGCAAAATATTTTATAGTCTGCAATCAATAGTGCTGTATGGCGAATCTGAATTGTCTTTCTTCACTACAATTCTTTCCTATTTTAAAGTAGATAAATCAAGCACATATTCTAACAAAATGAGGATCATCTCAACCATAAAAGAATTTAAAAAATACATTGCAACCATTAATGTTAATGCTTTCAAAATGATTTCTATTTCTGCCATTAAAAGCCTGTGCAAGGCAACACAGAGTTAAAATAAATTCCTTTATGACCACTCACTAAATCCTTGATATACACATTATTAAAGTAAAGTATAAGAGGAAATATGTGACTCCATCAGAAATTGAGGTCAATTAGTGACTCGTTATGAAAAAGCAGTGAAATTGATTTGTAATGGTATCTCTTCAGGCCGCTGCCATTCTGTAGAGTTAATAATAAAATCTGAATTCTGACAAGGAGACTCATTAAAGCACTTCATAGGCAAGAGTTATTCATTACTTTAAAACTTATTATCTCAAATTTATTCCCTTCTGTTAAAAAGATTTGTCATGTCCGAGAGAATAATGATGCTGAATAGAAAAGAGATGGCTGGCATAAGTTGTAGTTCTCTGTGTTTTCAAGTGATTTACATGCAATCTGGGTCTTTTGTACAGTTTTTAAAAATTGTTGCTCCCAAATCTCTCACCTTTATTTATTAATTTCCCTTCAAGAATATAGCACCACAGGGTCTGAAAATCCATGCTTACACTTCATAAGGAACTTAAAATGTACTATATTTCAATTGGTTTTATTTCACTTGCATTTATATTTTAAAATATTCAGTATGTTTAATTTATTATCAGCTTAAATATATCAGGAAAACTCTCTTTTCATCTCTCTGTCTATCTGTCTGCCTTGGAAAGCATTTGCTAGGTAAGAGTAACAAGATTTTAGTGATTTTTTTATCCCTGAATCTTAAAATTTTGAACTGCTTGGTGTTTGTTTATGAATCCTTCTTAATCATCTGTCCAGAATGAGACTTGTAAGAAAAGAAAAAAACAAAGTTCCATTTAAGCATAAATTAGCTATAACTGCAAATTATGTGAAAAATATCAATAAAATATTTACAATTAGAAAATTACCAGTCAAAAGTGCTCAGTTTTCTGTTTAGAACTATTCTGTTGTATCATGCTTATTTTTTCCTACTAAAATAATATTTCTCACTGGAAGTTTAGCTTCTCATTCCTATTAGGTGATTCATCATGTAGGATGCATTCAGTCTTTAATATTAATAACTAATGAACTCTAGCTCATTCAGGAGAGGTGAGTGGCTTTGACACTCACAGTTTGCATTTAATTTTTGCTGTGAACTCACATTGGTTGCAATGACAGCACATTTCTAGCGAGACTATGTTTGTAACAGAGCAGCAGGACAATGAGAAGGGGTTTTTTCCTCAGAATTCCCCCAAATACACCTTGTCTGCATGATGAGGTTGAGTTCACTGCAGACCTGTGTGGTGTCAGTCTTTGAGAAGTCTTTGGGGTTTGCTCTCAAAACTTGCTTGGCAGTACCAATTTGCAATGAACCTGAAAGGACATGATCTGAATTTCCAAAGTGCCACTACTATGGCTGCAAGGTTGGGAACATCAAACATCAAAAACATTAAACATCAGCTATTTCAGCATCGGAAAGGCATGGACATGTTGGAGTGAGTCCAGATGAGGCAATGAAGATGTTTGGAGAATCTGTCCTGTGAGGATAGGCTGAGAGAGCTGAGGTTATTTGTCAAGGAGAAGGCTCTGGGAAGACCTAATAGTGTTTTCTGTTACCTAAAGGGGCTACAAGTGAGCTGGATATGGGCTTTTGTAAAGGGCATGTGGTTATGGGACAAGTGGGAATGGCTTTAAACTGAAAAAGACTAGGTTTAGATTGGATATTAGGAAGAAATTCATTATGGTGAGGGTGCTGAGCACTGAAACATGTTGCTCGGAAGAGCTGTGGCTGTGCTATCCCTGGTGGTGTTCAATGCCAGGTGGGATGAGGCTTTGAGCAACCTGGTCTAATGGGTGCCCATAGTGGGAGGTTTGGAACTGGATAATCTTCAATGTCCCTTCCAACGCAAATCATCTGTGAGCTTATGATCTTCACAAATCTCATACTGAAGAGCACCGATGGAACTACAAACCATACCAAAAAATTAGAATTAAAGGCTAAAAGAAACAGACAGGTGAGGTGCAGAGTTCAGTAGACTCAACAGGCCTGAGTGACACAACTCTGTGGAGGAAGGAAATAAGAGTTATTTTTAGAAGCAAGGCTTGGTAATGTGGCAAAGTAGATTTTAGCACATGCTAAATAAATCAAGTTCATCATAGATAATAATCCCTGCAAACCTATCCTTTTGTAGCAATGGACTGCATTTCTTCATCATTGTCTATGCACAGTACTGCAATCTGTGAGTGCATGCATGTGAGTTCTCATTTCTGCATGTGAGTTCTCATTTCTACATGTGCATCCGAGGACTGCGTTGTCCAAACATGATGTTTAGAGTCTCTTATCCGGGCTGCTTATCTCCATTCCCAGGATGTGGGCAGACCTCTTTGAAGGCCACTACCCTGTGGCCAGGAAATTGTGTGTGCTTGACTGTTTCTATTAGCTGGCTGTAAATATTCTGTCCCCTTTTGTGAAAGATGTCACAAAGAGTAAACAAAATTTTTTTGGGAATTGGTCCCGTCGTGCTAGGATGCTGAGTACAGCTTCCTCTTGCATCTTTCATGAAAAGTGATTGCATTTATGGCTTTTCCCATTTAATCTTTTTTTTTTTTTTTTTTTTTACTGTTTGTTTCAGCTTAGCACAATTTTAGTAACTTCTTGCATACAATTTTACTTGTAATTACTTCTACTTGTAACTAAGCATGCATATTCCAAACCACATCTAGGACAGGCAAAGCTGGTTACCTATAGTGAACACATGAGAATTATGAAAGCTCATTACAGTTAGAGCTGACTTTTAGTGCAACAAATCCTGTTTACAACCCAGTTGTTTTTTAAAACAATCTTGGGCATCAAGAATCAGCTTTTTTCTTTCTTTTCATAGGTGATTAGTTCTGTTTGAATGAAAACTTACTCTAGATGATCCAAGCACAGTAAAACATTTTTCTTCTGTCTTTCACAGCATGAAGGATTTAGGATGTGTGTTTTCTCTTTTGTGAGTGTGATTTCTGATTAATTTCTGAATCTTGGTCTTAATGTGAAACAATCTCTGTGAAAGTATAGTAAATCTGTTCATGTCACATAAGATTGTTGTTCCATTATTCTTCTGTAGCAGCGTTTCCTCTTACCCCGATCATCCAAACAAAACAACACTTCATGACCATGAAAATGCATTATATAGGTTGTATATATGAGAGGCAAGTGGCATATTTAAATAGCACCCCAGAGTTTCAGTATCAGTGAGAAAGAATAGTTTTTGTACACTTCTAAATGCGTAGTCCTAGCATGAAAGATCTTTCAATTTTTCACATCCAGAGTGCTTTCTTTCTTTGAAGAAGAAAAACCTCTTTCTTAAAATATTATTCCCTGTACTACCCTGACCCTTACTTATTCAGAAACAAGATGATACTCAAAAGCAGTAATGTTCCCATGCCACCAGTTATGCTATAGGGAGCAGATTTCTAAACACTCAAAACAGCTTGGAAACAACATGACCTGGAGGTATTGCCTCTCAAAGAAAGTTAAAGCAGAATAAGAAGAATATATAGAAAGTACACTACCTGTTCCATATAAACAGCTTGTGTGGATGTTGCAGTAATGCAATAATTTAGTGACTGCACTGTAAGCATTCTCCATATCCTTTTTTCCCCCCAAAGTTTTACCTCTGTCCTTTCTCGTGTTAATAATTTGAATGCAAAAATTACTGTTAAGTTTGCAATAAACTGAAATTGTTGACCAGAACTGGGCTAGAAGCCTACACTTATTATCATTGTCTTTGGGAATAGATATTCACTAAGGAGAAACTATTTTTTAAAATGTTTCTGTGGGGTGTCTACACCTGGGGTTTGAAAACAGAATATTTTTCAGGTCAGATATATGCAGGGAAGAGTAGAGATTACCCGTATAATATATTGGCCTGTAACTATTTTGTGGATGTAGTTAAAATGGAAAAAGCCCAACAGAAGTCAATTGTTTTTTTCTTCGTTTGGTTTTGTGGAAAATATGGTTCTTAATGTAGAAGTTTCTCTGTTCATTTGTACCATTTTATTAACAGCTATCAAATCCAAGTGCTTACCGTCTGGTGTTGTTTCAGTTGAGTAATTCCCTCTTAATTAGTTGGACTTTTTATGATCATCTTCCTTAACATTTTAGTTAATCAATTTCCAAATGCTTGGGAAAGTAGCAAGAAGGAGAAAGAAAAGAAGAAATGCGCTAACATAATTAATTTTGTTTAGCTTCAGTATCTTCTAAAAGTATCAAATGGAGAAAGTGTCCTTCAGTAGCCCATTCACCTTCAGAAAAGGGCTATCATATCTATATTCTGATATGGTGCTGATTCTAATCAGTGGATTCTATTATAGGCCTTTAAGCAAAAAAAGAAAGTGCTGATGAAGGCCATAAAAATAAATGAGGCTTATTGCTTCTTGACATCTTTAGCACTTTCTGAGGTTTCCTGAGTGAGCAGGGGTAGCAGACAATAGCTGGGAGATTGTGTGTAAGATAATGAGAAAAATAAATGCATCCTCGGAAGCAGCCAGCAGGAACTATGACTAACATTCATTACACAGGGTCTAGGTTGCTCCCAGTATGATGTTATTAATTTGTGGAATGAGCTAAGAGGTGTGAAGAAAGCTGATGTTTGCTCCTAACCTTCCTGACCAGCATTTTGAATATTAACAGAGAGGTCAAATGCATTATCTCCTTGAAATTGTCTCTCCTTTTTTTCTTCAGCAAGAAGTGAAGCAAAACATACCACTTAGAAGAAAGGGATGTGGGAAGCCCTTGCTTAGGTCAAAGAAAAAGCAAAACTAGGACTGAGTGGAAGATAGGTGATGGAGATGAGGGTGTGTTTTAGAGATTAACATGGGGAGGGAATATTCTTCAAATTCAAAAGGCAATCTCCTTTCCAGGACTGTTCTGGGCTGAGAGTTTAATAGCAGAATACTTGAGAAAGTCAATGTGCTATTTAAATGTTCACATAGCAAATTTCAGTTTTGTATTCACAACCTCTCATGAGTAATCTGTACCATATCACTTCAGGGTGTGAGTAGCTCAGTATTTTTTTTGTTCTTGGGGCATAGACCAGGCTACAATTTAGTGGGATTTGCATTTCATGTACCAAAGGCCAGGCTGTATATATGCTATATATATGCATGGCAGCTTCTCTGCTGTGGAGTTTATGTGGTTATTTAATTATTTGTATGAGTTAACTAACCAGAAAGAGATTCAGACCATGATTACTTACATAACAAATAGCACAATCTTAATCACAAATTGGAGTATTTTGGAGGGAAATATGTGATTTGCAATTAAAGTAACACTGTCTATGCATGTAGGTCATTTGGTGGAGCAATAGCATGAGCAATGTTGTTGAATTTAGTAGGCAATTTAGTGAATAGGATTTCTACACCAAAAATATTTTAACTCCTTCATATACAGATCTCACAGAGACACACATTTAGTTGAAAGTTTTCTAAGTAACTCTGTTGGTTTCACTGGGAATTGAACTGTTTAAAGTTAAACGTATATGATCCCAAGATCAAAGATTTTTTTTTTTTTAATAGCCTTACAATCTGACTGTAGAAATTTCACAACCAGAATAAAAAGAAAATTAGATGATTTATCCTCTGTTGCTTACTCAACAAAGTGAAACAGAAGCCTAGATGTAGCAAGACAAAGTGCTTCCTTTCCTTTTACATTTGTACTTCTTGATCTTGCAGATCCAGCTGGGAATGTACAGTATGTACAATAAACTGAGGCAAAATGTTAACATGTCAACCTTACAAAGGAATGGTTGGGAGAGCATAAAAGAAACACAGTCCCTTTGCTCACTCATCTACGAGTGTTTCTGTTCAACTAACATAAATCTACTTTCTGAAACAGCAAAAGAGCAGAAAGAAGATATTTTGTCTTTGTTCAAATATTTTGTGACTGTATTTTGGCAGGTTTATTTTGCTGAGCTGTGGAGAAGTGACGATGCATCTGGAATGCAGAATGATTTGGAAGCAGTTAAAGCTAAGATCAAACAGAATATTTAAGAAACCCAGTCCTCACTTGAAGCCTTTTTTCAGTTTATTTTCTTTTCTGCTTTAAAATGCACTCATACCAATAACCCCAAATTTGCAAATGAAGTTTTCAGAAGGCATAAAAGGTCTTATCCTGTATGTTTTTGCTTAAGATGTCTTCTGTCATGTCTTCAGCATCTTTCTGGAGTCTTTCTTGGGTTCTCTTTCACGCTTTCAGAGAGCTTAGACTGGAAGCCACTACTGAATCAGTAGTTTTGATTCTGATATATTGATTATCTACATACTGAGTCCCAACACTTGATGCCTTTATTCCATTCAATGACTCTTCACCACAAAACTCTGAAAGTATTGATTTTTTTTTTCTTTAATTGCAGCTTTTCCATAATATAATAAGCTAAGGAAATACAAAACAAGGTGGCCCACAATTCAATCATTTTGAAGGAGAAATTACTGATATTGCATAGAAAAAAAAGAGACACAATGCAATTCGAGCAATTTGAGGGAGTAGCCTATATCCGAGTAGATGGTTTTTATGGAAAATTAATTAATAAGCAGAAGAAATTTACTGTTAAATGCAGAAAATAAGATCAAGTTGATATTGCTTAGTGCAGAAACTATAAAAGTGGGGATTTGGCAGCAAGCACAACCGAAGGCAAAACCTTAGCCCAGAAGGAGGATACTACAGAAATTTCTCAAAAATCAGTTTTGGGAACATGTTCAATTTTGGGTCATGTTTAATGGTTTTATTTATGATCTTGGCATAGAAGCAAAATTGAGAAGCATCATTTGAAGGACAGAAAAGTATCGTTTCATCATAGTGCAGGAACTAAATGACCTTGAGAGAAGAAGTAATAGGAACGGGATGAAATTCATAAAGTGCAAGGGGATAGTATAAAGTAAACCTGGAAGCCTAGTTTTAAGCCTGTCCTCTATCATGTAGGAATATATTAGAAAAGGTTGGAAGAGAAGGGCCTTGGTCATAGGAGTTCATCAATGAAAGACTATTAATTTTCAATATGATACAACTGTGAAAAAGTCAAACATGTTCCTAGGACATGCAAATAATTTTTAATGCAGGTTTCCCAAGACTTATTGTACAAGGCTTTAAGGAGTTTTCACCTCAAGTACAGAGTACAATTCTGGTTATATGTATCCAAGAAAGATGTATTAAGCTATATAAGGATTTTTTTTTATTCTTTATTACACTGTTCAAACATTTGAACAGTGGCTGTGAAAGCCTCTGGGATCTTAATCTTTGAGATATTCAAAGTCTGACTGGATAGAGATCTGAGCAACCTGATCTTATTGACCCTGGTCAGGATTTGGATTAAATAACCTGCAGATATCCTCTCCAACCTTGAATTTTCTGTTGTTCTGTGATTCTAACTTTGGCTTCTCCAGAAAAAGATTTTTTTTTTTTTTTTACAGTCTAGTGTGACTAAAATTGTCACAAAATACAACACCTTTGCAGATAAAGTCTGATGAGCATAGAGAAAGTATTGTATGGCTTCTGGTTTTAGAAGTTGGGGACGTGCTTGAGCATGTTTCTGTCAGTTCCTGCTCTGAAGTTTCTCAGATGGTTGAGGAGTTCGTAATGTCAAACATATCAGCAGGTCATAGCAAATGAAATGCAGGAAAAATGTTTAGGATTTTGGACATTTTGATCACGACAAAGATCCTGCCTGATCCAAGATAAGGCTGTTATTCTGACCAAAAGCATTTGCACAACACATATTCATCAATGAAACAAGTCATTGACACTTTACAAATGAAAGTGAGAACCAATATAAATTTTGGATAAAAAATATTGATTAATTAGGTAGTGAGCAATTTCCTAAAATATATGACAGTTTGGGTTCTTTTAAAATACAAATGTCATATGATAGTATTTGAAAGCTGCAGAGATACTCAAGGATTTTAAAATCACTTATACTCAACCAGCTCTTCATCAGATTGTCACAAAAAAACCTCTCCTCTGTGAAAGATGCTGTTCATAATGCTTACAAGAATTAAGATTTTTTAAAAACTTTAGTTCTTTATTCTTAGAATCATGAAGTAAACTTGATTTTATTTACAGTATTTATACCAGTTAAGTAAGTTCATATTTCCGTAATTTACTTCTCTTCAGATGAGGTAATTATATTGATTATTATAAATCCTGCAGGTATTTTCAATTTACCGGTTTGCCAGTTCAATGTTACCAATTTAACATTACAGATTAAAAACTTAATTTCAGAAATCTCCTTTAGCTAGTTCTCTTGGAACTCTTGCTTGTAAGTCAACTGATTATGTTGAGAATCTTTATGCTCTTTTCTTAGAATTGAAAAACATCTTTATCCTTTAGATAGATAAGTTTTCATTCCCACTTTGTTACAGATAATAAGCAAAAATATCTGTAGAACATTTTGTCTTTGATTGTTCGTGGTAGATTTTTCAACAGCCTTTTCTCTTGTACCTCATCTTCCTTTTAAACAAAGGTGCCATACTATGAGAGACACTGGTAGAGAGAGGAACACATTATTCTAAACAAAAAAATAATTACTTAAGAATGAGTATATGAAAATAAGACAGGATGAAAATTATGGTAAAAATAACTTGCTTTTCTTTGAAGTACCTAAAATCTATGGTGATCAAAGAACTGAAGTTGTATTCAGTGTCATGAGAACAAAGTAATACATTAACAAAATTTTAGCTACTTTGCGCATTATGTATATTGAATTTTCCATTAATAGTTTCGTAATATTACAGTCCAGAAAGAGCCAGTAAAATATCTTGCTTCCTTTGATGTTGTAAGGTATACATTTCACCAAAAACATTACACAGAGAAGGGTGTTATTTATACTACAGCCTTTTTATTTCTTTTTCTTTTTTTCTACTTTTTTTTCTTATTTTTTTTTTTTTTCTTGGATAAATAAATGTTCTAGTTTTGACCAGGACAGAGTTAATTTTCTTGCAGTTGCTGTGAGGGGGTGGAGCATGCAGATGTGTGGGCAAGCCTAGGTTGTTATTCTATAGCACCCTGGTCATAGCCAGTTGGCAGAAACAAGTGATTCTCTCTTCTGCAAAGAAAGGCGGCGTGGCTTGGGGTGGAAGAAAAACGGGGCATGTGGACCCTCTGCGGTCATTTTGCTACTTTTTCTGGGGGAGCAACTGACAAATGGAGTGGTGTGGTGGTGCCAGTCTGACCAATGAGATTGTCTGCTATTGTTTTTCATTGTCTTCTGTTTTGGGGAAAAAATGCAGGCAAAGGCAGTTTTGTACACTATTTTCTTCTTTGTCTCCGGAACCAGGTGGTGCCATCTGTGACAGGGTTGGATTGGTCAGACTCTGAGCATTTTGCATGTAATCACTGTCTTTTATATGCTGCTGTTAGTATTGTTGCTGCAACTTTTTTTTCCTTATCTCAGCTCTTAATCTCTGCCTTTTGTGCCTCTCTCACCAGAAGGAATGGGGGCAGAGGAGTAGCTGTGTAGGGCTTAATTTCCATCAGTGTTTAAAGCATGACAATAAGAAAGTAGTTTTCATGGCTGAATGTACTGTGCTAAGATGGTAGCTCAAACATTGACACCTATTAAGCCCTAGTAACTTAATTATTAGTTGTCTCTGGAACAGAAATGTCTACCAGCCAGTCCAAGGCAATGCCAAGATGTTATTCAGGGAAAAAATGCACCAAAAACCATTTCCAAAAGCAATCTGAAAAACAAACAAACAAACACACAAACAAAAAATAAACAAAAAAACCCCAAACAACAAAAACCAAAATCAAACAAACAAAACCCAAACCAAAACAAACCCAACCAAACATAAAAAAGCCCCTTCTGGGCATTTGTCTTCATTCCTCCTCCTAAGTGTTCCTTTGTGCTTTCAAATATCCTAATGTAGCTCTGGCATACCTCATAGCATCATGGGATAATACAACAATTCAGGTTGGAATTACCTTTGGTTCATCTAATTCAGCCTCCTCCTCAGAGCCCACAATACATGGCCCCAGAGTCATACTATGAAAATTTCAGCCATATGGGCTCCAGTGCAACTCTCAGATTATTTCAGTTTGTGCAATCACACTAAAAGAGCTTTAGAGGAGATCCAGGTCAAATATCATGTAACATGGATAAGGTTAGTCTATGAAAGAGGTCTTTTGGCTAAAAGAGTCCCTGCCCTAAACACTCTAACAGTATAAAAGTATTCTATACATTTGGTATATGTATTGATAGCATAAGGCAGTTCTTTTAAAATTTTGTCATCATTAGTTTCGAGAAAAAAGTGTTTTCTAAGTGGGAAGTGTCAAACTTCCCCTTTTAGCACTGTATTAACTTTTACATGGAGATTTTCTTGATCACACTTACATGTGTTTCCCTCTCCATCATAATCAGATTCACTGTCTCTTACTAGTTATAATATGCCTCTGGTTTGCAATATCGATTTTGGCATTTTACACACACAGAGACAATTAATCCAGGAGAAATACCCAGAGAGACCATGTCAATATATAGGCAGGATAGATAGGAGCTAACCATATTTCTATTTTTCTAACATGCAACCATAATTTATTTTGAAAGCCAATCCTTTTTTAGAAATTTCACACTGTCTGAAAAATTCAGCTGGGTCTTAATCCTGTCCTCAGAGAACAATCTGAGCAGCCAACCTGTGCACTGAAGAACACTTCATGAAATCATACCCAGGGGCTGTAGATGGAAAACAGATATGGCTGTGTCCATAACTTGGAGGGAATAGAGGAGTCTCAGGAGGGAATAGAGAGTGAATCAACTAGATGTGGATGTAGGAAATGTCCACATACATCACCTGCAATGGTCCAGACTGTGAAATATAGGAAATTCTGTACCCATTTCCATGTGCAGGC
Source organism: Dendrocincla fuliginosa (assembly GCA_035047845.1). Lineage (NCBI taxonomy): Eukaryota > Metazoa > Chordata > Aves > Passeriformes > Dendrocolaptidae > Dendrocincla > Dendrocincla fuliginosa. The sequence goes on along the minus strand of JAWWMO010000001.1, from coordinate 31,944,010 downwards.
TGCAACACAAATTGCTATTTATACATCTGCATGTTCACAGTAAGCTTCTTTTTCTGCTTTAAATAAATACCTAAGTAAATATGTATGTATGGGTAACTAGGCAGTCCAACCTAAAATGATAAAAACTGGCATATATTTAAAACTAGGCAATTTCTATATTGACTGAATATTCTTTGGGACATTCTTTAGCAAAACCTCCCCAAGTACATCATACAAATGGACTAAAATTCTAAATAAAAAATATGTGTCTGTTTACTGCCTATATAACATATTATATTTATACACAATATCATGTTTCTGCATGTATCAGTGAACGCGCATAGTAATTGTTTTAAAGGTTTGTTTCAGATAGTTGGAATTCAGAAGAAACATAATATTGACATCATAATATTAGTGTCTATTTCCCTAGAGGTTTTATTATTTATGTATTTTATTATATAGTGTAGTTTAAGCATATATCTAGACATTTGATTGAAAACCACAGCTTTGAACTCTGAACAGATTGTTTTAACAAAGATCAGGGAGCCATACAAATTTCAACAGCTAGCCCTAAGGAGCAGCCACACCAGCGTGGTGTGTATGTACAGATAGATTCTGGCCTTTGACGTAATACCCAGGACTTAGTATCCTACTGGCATGCCTGTGCTGCCACTGGTTCTGGTGCTCAGCTGCACTTTGCAGTGTGTGCTTTAAAACTGCTAAATCACAAATATTAAGGGATGGTTATCTTGGGGCTTTAGTTACAGTCTAGAGAGCAGGGTGAAGTTATATGGGGTGAGGTTATCCCAGGGGTAACATCAAATGATACTGCAACTTAGAAGTTCAGATCATCTTGACATCTGCATTCTGGTTGTCAGAAATGTTGAGAATTACCACGTAAAGTACAAATCCTCTCTTCCATACAGTCATACATACTGACCAGCCCATGAGAGATGGTGCCATATACTATTTTCTTTCCCACTTCCTTGAAAATAGAAAGGTTCAGAGTTTGTTTTTTGCTGCATTTAGAGTCATAACCAAAGGAGCACTACCTATAGAAGGGTTCGGGAAATCATCATTAAACCTGCATGACTGACACATCTTTTATTTCTGACATGCATGAAATGGAAGGCCTTTTGTACAGTTTTATTCCAAAAGACTAGGAAAGCAGTTTGATTTATCATACAAGGAGCTGGTGTCCTCTGTATCAGAAAACAACCAGGTTGAAACTGTTCTCAGAAGTTCTAATTAGTTCCCATAAAACCTCATTTTCTGTATTTACAGAAAAAAAAAATGGTTGCTTGACACTTATCTAATTGTCCTTTCGTATACTTCTGCATTGGTTTGTCCTAGTTATAATATCAAAATGGTGGGTGCCAGAACATTTTCTTAATGGCTCTTTTATTATTTGAATTCATTGCCTTACTCTTATCAGCATCTGATATAAGGCTGAGGGAAAAAAGGGAAAAAAAAGTGCCTATTATTTCCCCTTGTTAATTATTTAACATTTATAACATTTAATTTGTATGTCTTCCGTGAACAATATTCTGTGGATGTCGGTTGCATTAATTATGTCCATTTCCATTATAGGAAAACTTTGACGTGTTTTATATGATTCTATAAAACACACAATGCTGAACAGTAAATAGGCTCCGCAGGCAAAGATTTGTTAATGAGTTCTCATTAGCTAAAAATCAGAAACCCTCCCAACAATTAATACTGAACACAGAAAAATCATTTGGATCAATCGTGCAAGGATTAGAGGCTTTTATTCTCTGTAGGTCTTGCACATGGTTGCTTATGCTTTGTAACACTTTCATTAAGTCTGTACTCTGGAATAATCACGGACCTCATAAAACTTCTGTTAAACCTCATTAAAATGTTGCTCATGAACCAAATTACTAAAAAATCAGTTAATGCAGAATATGACAGATTCATATTAAAATACATAATTCAGTTTGCTATAAAATGGACCAAAAGAAATTGACAAAAATAAAGCTCCCATTTTTCTTCTGATGTTTCAAAAAGGCCATCTTCCCATTCACTTTTAACCAACTGTTAGCTTTCCAGTTAGAGTCCTGTGTTAGAGCAGTAATCCATTATTCTACGCTCCCTTTTTCAGGTCTGGAGGCTTGTTTATGTAATCTGAAAAGACTGTTACTCAGGTATATTGCCCTCCCTAGACTCTGCTAATATTTCTTATGGCTCCACCCTTGAAAGTCCAAGAAAACAATACACATAAATGCTCTTTATTGTAGTCTTCTATAGGAATATGGGAGTTAATTGTTTTTTAAATGTGTGGTAAGTTACTTAAAGCAATCAGTGGCTAAAGTATTAAAAGAAAAGTATTTGAAAACAGAGAGAATGAAAGTCAATCACAAGCTCTTCTGTGCCTCTGCTTTTGATTTCACAGCAAGGCTGAGTGAGAGAAATTGTTGCACTTCGCCTCAGCTTTTGTATGGATTTCTATAAAGGAAACACTATTGAGCAAGCAAAATGTAACTACTTACATGGCTGAACACAGACTGATGTGTCTGAACATGGAACTTATTGAAGGCATGCATATCAAGACAAATGTAACTTTGTTTAGATGTTGTACAGGCACTCATGGAGAGAATGCTGTTAAAAAAACCCACAAACCTGCTAATGTGTTGGATCTTTGCACAGGATAATGCTTGTATGAGGAATAAAATCTCTTGTCAGAATGGTCAGCCACCATCTGGGTGATGATGAGAGTATCTGTTGTAATGGTATCTCCAGCAGCATTGGACAAGACTCTCCAAAATATTGTTCTGCTGAATTCCTACATCCAACTGGCCTGAAGTTCTGCATGATCACTTAACCACGAGCAATATCCATTTCTGTAGATAATCCTAAACTGTTTACAGCCAGCTCCTAATGATCTTAGCTATGCAGAGAAGACTACCTTGAATGATGATTTCTGCATGTTTAGAAGTTCCTATTGAGTATTTAGAAGAATCCTGACAACTTACCCAAAGTGTTTGCAAACCCCAGAAATGTAAGAAATTGTTTCTCCCATTTTGTTCTTGTTATATTTGTCTCAAATGCTGATTTAAGACTAATGATGGTTTGCCAGAGAGAGAGTCAATAACTTCAGGATAAACTGGAAAGGATCCATAATGAATTATTGTAATGCTTGTATTCACACTTTATTTTGGCCACAATAATTAGATAAGCAAATTCTGGAGCTGATCCAGGCTAAGTACACAGTCAGTAATAGGCCATTAAGATTTGGTTTATTTGTGCATTAGATAAAGGGACTGGACCTTCAAACTAAATCAGAGGGCTTTAGCATCTGAGAAACTCCAGTTATGTGCACATAAGCAGATGTTTAAATCTAGAGTCAATATTTAAGGAATTGGCATCCATTTCTAACTCAGCACACATTTGTTGTTCCATTCACAGGCATATTAATCAGAACTAACTTTTGCATCTTTCAAGTAAAGCTGGCTCCATTTCTGTCTGACACATTAGAGATAAATACTCTCTAAGCTGGTGGGACTTAGGTTCTGCAGCTGAAAATGTACGTGATGACCAGTAGAACTTTAGCAGATTCTTCTGTTGTGATGTTACTGCTTCTCAGTAAAGGGCTACTTTGAGCTCCTTTCTGAACATCCCAAATTTCTAGGCACTTGGTAAAAACTACATCCACAGATTTTCTATATAAATTAAAAATTTTAATGAGACCATAAAAATAGAGTCGAAAACTTAGTCTATAGTGACACTAATTGCAGTGTAGTAGAGCCTTCATTTTTTGGTGTCTTCATCTTGGTTGTTTCATCTGGTTATTCACTGAGATTTCTAGAATATTCCTTGTTCTTCTGGGTCTCTAGAAGTGGAAATAACACATGAAGATTTGAAGATTCATTCCAAGAACAGATATCAATCTGTGTTTGGGTAGTTTTTTCTGCTTAATTTCATTCACACATGCATGACCTGAAGGCACTAGTATCAAAGTAAACTGTTACAATAAAAGAGTGTATATTCACTATGGGGACTCACTGATTTTGTTTAAATGCTAGTGTCCAAATAATGTTTCTCTTCCTTTTTCTTGATAGTTTAGCTCTCTATTTTGAATATGGGGTTTGTGTCATTCACGTTTTACAATTATTTTCTGCTACATTGAAAGAAAATATGTTTTTCATGCTTCATTTTTCCAAACAGTTGCTCCCAAAGGCATTAACACTGGTAGAATAGTAGTAAGGCAGCCAAAATACTCTAGATAATTCATGCATGGAGTGAGACAGACCTTGGTCACAATACTGTGAATTACAGTCCTAGCACATTGTGCTGCATGCACAACCATCAAAGCAGCAAAATGAAGGCCTGTGTGAGGATACTGAACATGGTCTTATTTCATGGAGACTGTTTGCATTATTCTTTGTGTTACGGGATTCAAGTTGAATGAGAAAGGCAGAGTGTATTTGAACATGGTGTGACCATTAAGGGTTTATACAATCAATACAACTGTTATAAGAAGTTTGGTTGAGTGGTTCTTCTGCAGTATTCAGACTCTCTGCATGTGACTGGGCAAAGTGTCCCAGACCAAACTCTGCTCTGAATCCAAGCAAGGCTCTGGAAGCCAGCTCTGGGACCCTGACATGGTGTAGTAGTCATCCTTGGAGACTCACACACTCTTTGATATCCATCTCCCCTGGCTGCATTCACAGCCAGATTCATGCACTCTGAGAAGATGAAATGTGACTAAATGTTACAGCTCTATCTGCTCTTTCTACACTGGTCACTATAACCTGCTTTTGTCCACAGGGAGAGGTTGACATTTGTAGTGTTTAATCCCTTCAACATAGCTTTGAGGTCTACCACAAAAAACAGGCAGCTCTCTTGGGCTGGATGATCAGCAGAGATGAAATAAACCCATCTTAGAAGTCTTTGGGTGCTTAAATGGACCTCAGATATAAAGAATGTCTCTTAATTGCAATGGCTGAGGTCAGTATAAAACTATATCCTATCAAAATTAAAGACTAATGTTTTCATTGTAGAAACACAGAACTCCAAATGCTACCTAAGCATTTAAACCATAAAGCTCCTTCACTGTTGAAAAAGAAAATATCTTAAAATACATTTACAAGTGTTTTTCCATTCTTTTGAAGAATCCCTGCACATAGTGCAAAATGACAACTCCAACTGTGTGCTGTGTTATAAACAGCTCTGCCCTAGATACAGCGACTCACTTCCATTCGGGAAGGAACAAAACTTTATATTCACTACATTAAAGCATGTGTTGATTTACAGCCCTCTTTGATCAGATGATCAAAACCCACTTTAACATTGCTCACATAACATCCTTACTCCACGCACATGTATCATTCATAGATGGCACAGATACTCAGCATGCCAGTGCTTGCTAGAGCTGTGTTTCAGCCCTTGGCATCAAGGCTCATAGCTTGGGTTCAAGTACTTGTCTGAAAAAAAACATAGTAATGATAAAAAGAGTTTTCTTGGGACTAATTGTGACAGCTCAGCCTGAGAACAAGGATTGTGCCTTTTCCTCATGGTGCTAAGTGAAAGAGAAATAAATTTGAGCCTTAGGAGACAAGTACCTAGGGCCAGCTGGAATTACAGGCCGGTTGCTGGATTAGCAGAGATAGATGTGGGAGTTTAACTATCACATATTTTATTGCACAGAAGAAATTAAAACATTAGAGAAAGCAAGACTGTATAGGACAGAACACTAGAAAACTGTAAAGTAAAAGAATTTAAATTGGAATGGGTTTAAAAAAAAACTAATATATTGAATTTCAGCCATAGAAACAGATGCTGCTGCTGCACTTCTTGTCACCTCCATCTAGCTTATCCATGTCTCTTTGTGCTGGTCCCACCACGAAGATACAATTATTCATTACCTTTTTTTGGAGGACACATTTCTTTCCAGAGAAAAAAGAAGATTGCAGCCTGAATTTAGGCTTAAGTAGAGACTTCAGGTGCTGATCCCCAGGGTGGTATGGACTACAGAACTGTTTAAAAATTACTACTGTTTTAATTCTGTAGTACTAGAAGATAACAAAATGTAATACGGATAATAAAGTAGAATTATAGAGACTAATTCTATGGAATTATAAAGAGAAAATAAGTAGAAATAAAAGGATATTCAGTACACATAATGAAACAATAGCAGATGCAATGTCTATTATAAAAGGATTATATTATATTCCAAAATTTTAGATATCCATTTTAAGTTGCTTTTTGCCTTATCCAGCATTCTAGTGTGATTAATTTAAATGCTGTGTTTAAATCACAATAGACTCTAAAATGTGGATATTATAAGCATGTCAGCATTATAATAAATGAAAAAAACCCTAACCAAAACAAAAACCCAAGTAAACAAACAAAAGAATGCCAAAGCCCAAAAAATCCCAACCAAGAAAACACAAACTCCCTAAACCCAAGAAGCAAAACAATATTTCCACTGAGGCCTGATCTCGCTGCTGAATTGAAACAAAAGTACCCAAACTATTAATAAATAGGTAAACAAACGGTTACGTTTTAAAGGTTTGATGAAGGAAACCCATGTCTGTCTGGACACATCTGTTGTTTCATTTAATTTACCAGCACAGGTGCAGAACATCAGGGAATGGCTGCAAGGATCCATGTGTACATACTTTGTCTGCTTTGTCACAATCTCTGCTCTTCTGGTGGCACAAGCATGACTTCTTCTGTGACTGATCATATAACCAGAGCATCCCCAATGGCCACTGCCAAGGTATTGTCACTGTCCTTGAGGTATTTCAGATGATTTTGTCTGTTACTGGCCTGGAGGCACACAAATGGCTCCTTGCACCCACAGTGATGGTCTCCCCTGCTCCCAGCTGTGACTGTCCTTTGTGTGCCACATCTTGTTATTGAAAAAGCCACTCTTAATGGAAATGTCTGGATTGCAAAGTTTCTGCTGGAGTGCACACATAGAGCAGACTGGGTAGAAACGGATTGCAAAGTACAGATGGAAAATAAGCATTTTAATTAATGTTAACTTTTGTGTACTTGGAGGACCCACATGCCGTAGATGGGATTCTATTCCATTTGGTCATGCAAAAGCTAATTCTGATGAATTCTCTAATTCTGCCAAAGAGAATTCATAGCTCTTTTCACTCTGGTACTTTCTTGCAATTAGTTCTTTGACAGCTGTTGTTTTCATGCAAATTTGACGATGTAGTGTGTGAGTCTCTGTGAGGTGGTAATAACTGTGCAGATCACGCTTAAACAATAGATATAGGAGCACCCAATACCATCATATTTCTGAACTGCAATATGGTTTAAAGTATTTGCCTACTACTTGATTTTAGCACTGCGTACTACTTTCTTATTCTAATATATCATTGCTTCTGAAACATACGGAAATGTGAATAAGGATGCTGATTGCAAATCAACTTATTATTTTAAGAAATATTAGAATATTACCACTAAAAATGATTTGCACTAAATAAAAGCATTAATAGTTCAATGACTCTGTGCTGTTTCACAAAGAATCATTGATTCATTTAGGATGAAAAATCATAATTTATTTCTTTATGTAAAAAGAATAGTGACCAGATGCTGCATTTCCCATGAACAAGGAGATCTCTCTCCCTGTTGTTTTTATAAAAGCTTGTACATTAAAAGGAAAGAAATGAACTCACATAAAACCAGAGTCAGAGTCTAGCCCATCCCACTAAGTTTGTCAGGATCTACAAAGAACACTCTCCTCTCTGGCTCCAATTTATCAATGACTCAGTTTATACATATTATATGAGCTTATACACAGAAATAACACTTACATGCCATAGTAGCATGCTGAGGCCTTCTCTCCTCCCTCCAGAGACTGTGTGAGAGTGGCACTGGAAGTCAGATATCCTGAGGAGCATGCGGAACACATTGGGCATGGTCCTTCCTTAGTCACAAGTGGAAGAGGTGAGGAGTTTGCAGCTGCTTCCTCCTCTGCAGGATTAATGTTGTAAGTAAGGCCAGGACTGAAAATAAATTTACTTGCTGAAAGAATATTACTCATCCATTCTTATCCTGTTCTTGTGCTTAGGAGACTCAAGAGTTGTTCAATCTTCGTAGTATGAGACACCCACCAGCCTCTTAGGGTGAGAACCCTCCTCCCCAAACCCTCAAGATAGTGTCTTGATTTGCATTTCCAAATTCTTCTCTTACTGTGTGGAGAAATTTTTTGCCAATAACCTTTGCAACACAAATATTAGGAAAACAGTGTGGAAAATGGGACTATCACCTTTACTCCAAATACTTTCTATTCCTCCCATTTTCCAATGAATTTTCTACACTCATTGTTCACATGCCTTCATGCTGATGGAGGCAAAGCCACTGCTGATTTCTGCAATAACTAAACCCTGTGGCAGAGATCCTGCCTATATGAACTTTTATATAAATAGTTGTGGTTGAGAGGAACACAGAAACTTAGGCTTTTCTGCAGATGGAGCCAAAATGAGCCTGACTCAACTAATATCTCAAAGGGACACAGTTAATTATTTCCAACAGGGAAAACACCATGTTCTAAAGCCAAACCAAGTTAAAACCAAACCAAATAACTGGAAATGCTGAAGAAAAAGAAGCAGTAACTGGACGGAGAGAAACATGAGAGGTGAAGTACTTGTCACTAGGGGGCAACATGGTATCAGATACGGGGATGATGCTCCTCAGAAGACAGTGAAATACAGCAAGAAGAAGCCACCGTATAGAAGACAGACTTAAAAATAACAAAGCAGGCTGGTGAAGCACAGCAGAATGAGAAACTGGGTTTTCTGCTCTTGGTCATTATATTGACCCTCTGGCTCAGCCAGAGACGGGAGCAGCACTTGAAGAGGAGAATGTAGGTGCTGCAACCTGATAAGCAACACCAATTAAAATAGATCCAAGCTTGTTTTGAATAAAGGATATATGATGCAATTGTATTCATCATCGAGGTGCAAAAAACTGGGGATGGACGGGGGATAAGTATTATATACTGCCTGACTGGGTATCAAAAAAACCTCTGGATTTGTTGCATCTATAGCTTGTCTCAAAAATGCTGCTAGTCTCTCATAAAACAATTCTACAAGCTCTCAGTCCTTGAATTTTGAATTGATTCAAAACTCAGCACCATACACATAGAAAAGTTACCTCTTAAATCACTCCACGTCTGTCTAAGAGTGACAGAAAGAAGGGGAGAAACTACATTTCTGTAACTTCTGATATATATTTTAACAGAAGTCAATATGAAACTACTGAATTGGTGAAATAATACTGTTTTAAAACCTGTATAAATATGTTTTAAAGTTGGATCCCATATTTGATCAACTTTGATTGTAGAATATATGAAAGATGAAGCTTGGATAATGGACTGCTGAGGGTTAGACTTAAAGCAGAGTTTAAAAGCTTCTTTGCAGGGAATGTTATTTTTAATCCATTCAGGATGTGAATACATTTGCCTAAGCTGCCTAGCACAACCAGATGGATCCTTGGCCTTATGGCAAAATTACCAAAACAACCTGGTGTCTTTAACCAGAGCAGATTGGCTTGATCTACAATACACAACATATTTCTTCTCGGCAGCCGAGGGGATTCCAAGATAAAATAGTTAATTAGTGCCTGAAGTTGTGTATGAAATGCAATGAGGATTGTGTTGCAACCTGCCAGAAGTGCGCTTTTGCATATTTGTATGGTGTGGTTGTGTCCATCTAATAAGTTGTTGTGTATGTAAAGAGAAGCTCTGTTTTACCCTTTCTTCTCCCACACCCTCCTCAACTGTTTTTCCACCTGTGCCACACAGGAGCTGCTTCTGGTGCTCTTCTTTGTGCCATCACTGAACAGATTTATTTTGCTAAGTTTTCAGAACACACACACACTTGTTTGGAGTGTAAATTTTCTGGGTAGTTCAGTAAAAAAAAAAACCCTATGATCCCATAATGGAGGCTGCTGGGCACTAGATCTGGCACAAGCAAACTGGCAGCAGCTGGTAGAAGCAGGATGAACCATTCTCATTCATGGGGAGAGATTGCACGGTCTCAAATGTATCACCGAAGTGTGCCTTTATTCCTTTTTATATTAATAATTCATTGACATGTAACCTATGTGCACTGAGAAGATCTTAACAATCACATCTGACCAGGTTTTGATTTATGGGTTTTGACATTCAGAATTTGACAGAAACTGCTGATATTTTTGGGGTATTCCTACTTTCTTCTCATCCCAAATAATAATGATTTTGAAAAGTTGACGTCTAGTAAAAGAAAATCTGTAGTAAGATCCTAGACAGCTTTTTGAGTATTCTGCTTTCCCCAGAAAAAATCAGCTTCACCTTCTTGGATTTAGTCAGATGTGCATAGTAAAGCTAAATGCAAAATAGTTGAACATTGTTGGAAATAATAGTCAGGATCTAAAACAAGAATGAGGTGCTGTTCTGCAATAAACTTAGAGCAGATATTTCTAAGTGGAACTGAAGTGAATAACTAATTGCCATTCTGAAATGAGCTTTATTCTCTTGTTTACTACACTGCAAACCAAGAATAATTTCACTGTATTTTACTGTGCTAGTCATACAACTGAATCAGAATTTGAGCTTCTGCTTTATTACTGGATATGAAGAGTAATGAGTTGAAACAGCAACGTGCATCTCTCTGAACAAACAAAATTGTTTCATTTGGGAGGCCATTCTGAAGCCAATAAAATTGTGGTTGGAACTAATTTTCTCCGTATGCTACATGGGACAAAATTGCTCTTACTGCTGTGCATGCATTTACAGCCTTTGGCACAATGGGATTAAACTCTTTTCTGGGATACAGGTCACTTTCACTCACTAATATAGATAGAATCCATCATAGACAGAATCATAGGATACCAAGTTGGAAGGAGACCTGAAGGTTTACCTGGTTCAGGCTTTCTTGACAAAAGCAAAAGCACAGTCTAGACAAGATGGTCCAGCACCCTGCCCAGCTGAATGTTCAGTGTCCAAAACGGGGGAATCCACTACTTCCCTAGGGAGAATGTTCCAATGGCTGATGTCACTGTGAAAAATGATTCTCTTGTGTACAACTCGAATCTCCCCAGGAGTAACTTGTACTCATATTTGTACTCATCCCTCATATTTTTCATGGCACTCCTTTCTTTGTAACTACCTGTTACATATTGGAACGTGGTGATAAGGTCTCCCTTAAGTCATCTTTTCTCAAGATTGGACAAACCCATTCTCCCAGTCTTTCCTCATGTAACAGGCCTCCCAGGCTTTCAGTCACCTTTGTGACCCTTCTCTGGACCATCTCTAGCCCATTCACACTCATTTTGTATAGCAGGGACAAGAATTAAACACCATATTCCAGGTGTGGTATGACAAGTGCTGAACAGAGTAGTATAATGATTTCTTTATCTCTGGTGGTGAAACACTTCTTGATGAAATGCAGCATCCTGTTGACTTTCTTTGCTGCAGCAGCACTCTATTCACTCATACTGATTTCATGTCCTCCATAACTCCCGAGTCCCTTCCCAAATAGATTCTCCCCAGGTACTCTTGCTTTATGTTTTTCCAGGTGCAAGACCTTACACTTCTTGAACTTCATAAGGTTCTTGTTAGTCCACTCTTCCAGCCTATCCAGGTCTTCCTGCAGTGTGACTGTCCTTTCTGAAGTGTTCACTTCCCCTCAACTGTAATTATATCTGTAATTAAAGACGTAGAATAGTGGCTATATTTTGTAGTTCGACATAATGAAAACCATGAAAAAATTATCATAACTTGTGAAATGTACAGTGAAAGGACATCATGGAGCAGGGTAAGTCACTAACATTAACTCAGTCACATTTGTTGGGACCAAAGTTCTGACTGTATAGTTACCTCTGCTTGAGATTAAGAGCCCAGGGAAGATTTGCAAAACAAGCAAACATAAATTCTACTTTCTTCTGTTACTCTCCCAGGCATTACACTTTTACATGGATTATGTGAACCAGAAATGGGTTTTATGTGTTTAAGTAACACCCAATTGATTTCATTTCTATGTGCTTGTCCATTCATCCTTTGAACCCATGTAGACTTTTCTCACTGGTAGTATCTTATGACAAGGAGTTTCACATCTCCCCTCTGTGTTATGTGGAAACCCACTTTATTTTATTTGCTTTTAACTTCTCTTTCATTTGATGTCACCTATTTCCTGTACCTTATCAACCTTATTCAACTTCTTCATGTAAAGGTTTTTTATGCACCCGCAAATTATATCCTTCACAATTACCTATTTTCCCTCACTGAAGAATTTAGTTAGTACTCTGTTTTATGGAAGCACAACTACAACAGTCCCAGGAAACATTCATTTGTAGAAACTAATTCATAACTAGATAAATTGATCTTGTGTTTCCTTCATTTTAACCTAAAAAATAGGGAAAAATACACAAGATTTTTGTGATTTTGAATATATTCCAAGTCAGTCCTATGAAGTGATCATCATTTGTCTCATGTCACTTGTACTCTTTGAATGGAGGAAGTAGATGTATCATTGTGCTGAGCACTTTCTCAAGAATGTTTCAACCTTTTGTTTTCATATACCATTCACCCATCACTGTAGTAATCACACAAAGTAACAATTCATTAATGTCAAGTTAAAAAGCTGATAGAATACTGAGAAATAATACCTGGACCCAGTCATGTTGGTAAAGGATTTCATTGCACAGTGCTACCCCAAGTAAATACCGACACCAATATGACATCTACTTATTGCAAAATAAGTGAGTGAACTGGAGTTTATTTTTTAATTTTCTTTACATCTAGGAACCCAAACTACAAAACCGGAGTGAACCCAACTGCGATGTTGTACAGAAACTGTAACTTAGATGGTGTGCATCAACAATAAAGTTTATCAGGATTTTGCTTCCTTCATACTGGCTTTGAAGAGATAATCCAGTATGAATTTTTCTGAACAGATAACATTTTCTCTCTGCTAGAGTCCGTGTAAATAAGCAATGAAAATCAGGATTAATTTGAATTTGCATCACAGGTGGTGTATTGACAAAGGGATTTGAATTGCAGTGGGCTGTCAAAATGGCACATTAGTTGTACAAACACAAGTGAATCCAGCATCATGTCAGTGTGAGGCTGTTTGCTAATAGTGCTGAAATGGTGATGGCCTGCAAAAAGTCTTATGGTCTTAATACTTATATGCACTAAAAGGTACCTTTGCATTAAAAAAATATAGAATTGTCAAAAGTAAACACTTAAAATTTTATAACTAAAAAATATGTATTTGAGGTTGTCTATGCAGCACCCTGATATTACAGTCTCTAATGACATCAGCACGTAAGTTTTTTTCACTGTTTCCATCTGATAGAGGTTTATATTTTCTCAATTTCAATTATCACTTACAATGACTATAGGAAAACTAAAAGAATGTAATTTTTTTTTGTTTTGTTTTTAATGGGAATGATTATATAAATCAGTTTACATTAAACTACTTCACTGAACATTAGAAATTATTGTCGAGAAGTAAATTTGTGTTTCAAATACATTTGGAGACTGGGAACAACTTTCTGATAGAAACGTGTTTTTTAAACATTTAAAATACAGAATGATGAAAAAGAAAGGAAGGAAAAACATCTTGACAGAGACCTGGCAGACACTGGAGGTCACCTCAGCAAAAGGCCTTTAGTCTCAGAGTAGGAGTTAATTTAAATGCCTACATGTGAAAACAGTTAGACTAGATTATATTAAAGGTCTTTTCCAATCAAAATGATCTGTGCATCTGTGGTTTAGGAACTTAGGCATTTAGGCTTATGTAGACATCGATATTGAAACTCTGTCCTACCCTAGATGGAAGTTACTGAATTGATTCAGTTCTCAGTGTTCCCACAATAAAATCACACTTAAGAAAAAATACATATTATTCAATAGTATTCTTTTTTACTTTTTACATTTTAGAAAGTGGTTTAGCTCTTCGACATATCTCCTTTCTTCTGTCCACCATAGCACTGTAAGAAGATGAAAATGTTTTTTACCACTACATATGTAACTTATTTTAAATTATGTTGTTTTTATCACTCCCTAGTGCTTTTTAAAATTATTTGGGAATAAATACATAGTGAAGAAAGAGCTGGAGTGCTAGTGAAAGTGATGGGTTCTGTTTGATGCGCTTTATCTACACAGACTCTCTTTAAGTAAAATAGCTCCACTCATAATAAAAATGCATAATAAGGATTGTGCTTATCTTTAGGTTTTGGTAGTCTATAAGCAATTTTAAGATTAGGTGTATGCTAAAAATTGTCATGGAAAGGAACAACTTATAAAAATAACATTTCCAAACTGGGTTCATGAAATAGGTAACTGCTGGTGTTGGCAGGATATCAGAAATCTAACACAAAATAGAATAAAGGAACTTGACTCAGAAAATATGCTCCAATATACAAGTTTGTCACCTGTGTTAGAAATATGTATTTATTCTTTGGATGAAGCTAAGCACAAATTGTAAGTTCTGAGTCTAGTGCAATATCACTTTGCATAAAGTTTCCCTGTACCCCCTGATAAGTTTGTGAACAGGAAACTCCAGCTGTGTGGAAAGGCAAACACTAACCATAAAATGTAATGGACATGGAAAATAAGAGATCTGTTCTTGAAACTATGGTCTGGGGAAAGAGAAGCCAGAACCAGTTTTCTAACCTTTTTGTCTTAAGGACATATGAAAAACAATTCCAGTTTCAACAACAAGAGTTGTTGAAGCCAGACAGACTTTAGTATTAAACATCCCTCAAGAAGGAGAAGGAAGAAAAGAAAATGTCCTAAATCCATTGAGAAGGTGGACCAGTTACAGAGACTATATTGTCAAACATAAACTTGATAATTATTCTATAGTTTTGCAACTTGGTGTCTCATTTTAATGTAATATTCTTACATTTTCCCTAATAGAGTAAATCAAATTTACTGTCTTTTTTTTTTTTTTTAATCTCATTTTATAAACTATAGTTGTACAGAAATTTGGCCCAGTAAAGTACTCCATTCCTTTGGATTTACTGACTCTCTAAATAACTGGAAATGGCATGATCAGAGAAGGTCTACCAACTGTTTGTACTCTATATGGTACAAACCAGAAACTTAGCTTTAAAAGTAGTGCCTTGAGTTAATGAAGATTTATATTAATCTTTTTTTCATGGCAAGGAGTGACTTATAATCATCATTAGCTTGTTTTAGAGTATGTGTATTCTTACTGCCTAAAAATCAGTGTTGTATCTTCCTTTTCACCTGTGTTACATGGTTTGATGTCCCTGACCTCTTGCAAGAACTTCAAAAGACTCTTTCCATTAGTTTCATCTGGGATTTCCATTTTGACAGGGTTTTTTTTTTTTTTAAAAAAAAATTGCATTGAAATTAGCAGTACATTATCTCCAGTACAATAATGACAACAGCATGACAACTTGCAAATTAATGGCAAAATAAATTATCACCCTTTCACACTCATTTTGGAGATATTTTGCAACACTACTTCTTTGCACAATATAAAGTCAAAAATGTGTTAAACAGCAGTGTAATTTATTGTTATTTACCACAGACAGGATATTATATTGAGGTTCACAAGACTTCTATACTTTATCAGATATGTGAGGAACACCTGATAAAACATTTTTAAAAATGTTACAGATGCAAGCAGCCAGTAATAGAACCAAGAATGCTGAATCTAGGCATGTCTGTTAAACACAGGTGTTGATGGTTCTCCTATATAATCCTCTTTTCAAGTTTTCTTTCATAAGCCTGTTCGTGCAACTTTTACAAGAAGTATTCTCCCATGATTTGTTTTATTCAATTATTTTACTATAAGGATCTTAGTAGTAGCTGTACTTCACTGTCTTATGCTGGTGTTAAGAGGTTTCCATCAGAGATGGACTTTATGATACAATGTGTTATAAATGCTGTGTGCAATTTACTACAGGCTGTAAAAAGCTTATTTGCTAAGGAGCTCATGATGTAGAGGCGAACAAATGTCATGAGGTTCTTGTAGCCACTTACGCTACTGGAGTTAAAATAACTAGGATGGTCTGGAAAGCAGTGACCTTCCCCAATGCAAAATAGTTTGTTGGTTTTGTTTGGGGTTTTGTCGTTGTTTTTGTTGTTTGTTTGGTTATGTTTTTGTTTTTTTTCTGTCACACATAAAATAAGCAATAATAATTTATTCTCATCTCCTTGTCTCCTTTCATCAGAAAATGGAGACTTTGTGATAAAGGTAACTTTCATTCTTGGTGTCTTGAACTGTTCTGCAAGTCCTGTAAATCAGTTGTGGTAAAATAGCACACTAATCATCATCAAATGGTCAACACTTGTCAAAAGCAAAAATACATAATATCATTAGGATGTGGGTAAAAAATTAAAACTCTTCTAAGATTTTTCTCTCTGGATATAATCATAGAATGAAATTCCAGGATTACAGCTGGGAATTCTTTTACTTTCAGACAGGAGACAGAAGGGAGACAGCAGGAACCCAGAACTGAGTTATCATAGGGTTGGGAGGGACCTTAAAGATCATCTAATTCCAAGCCTCCCTGCCATGGGCAAGGTCAGCTTCCATTAGACCAAGTTGCTCTAAGCTCTATCCAGCTTGGCCCTGAACACCTCTGGGAAACTTGTTCCAGTATTTCACTACCCTCACAAGGAAGAATTTCTTCCTAATATCTAATCTAAATATACCCTCTTTCTGTTCCCCCTTGTTCAATCACTCCATACCTTTGCCAAAAGTCCTTCTCAAGCTCTCTTGTATCCACTTTAAGCACTGAAAGGTGCTATAAAGTCTGTGCGTCTCTAACATGTTGAATTTTGATTCTTTGTATGTTTATTTTCTGAATGTGCTGGAGCTATCACATTACAAAGCCTTAAATTTTTAAATTTTTGTCTGACTTTTGCTTGGTGTTGATGAGGGCATCAAAAGACTCACTGCAGCATAAGAGATGAGTGAGGATAATGAAGGGTGGCAGTCTGATTACCTGTCACATCACAACACAATTAAAGCTCATGATTAAAAAATACTATCAACGTTTTGAGAAGAAAAAGCCAATCCTATTGGACAGGTTCTGATTTCTTCTACCCCTAATAAAGCCATAGACAATTACTTTTCAGTAGGCATTGTGAAACAGTGACCATAGTTGGATGATTCATCAGTGACACTTCCAAGATATGCATCTTCCTGAACAATAACACAAATAAATCTTCCAGTATCATATCCACACACTTCTTACTCACAGTAAAATGCTAAAAGATTAACCAGATGCCAATAAACTGGTGAATTGTGGTCTCTGTATGAGCTTAACAGACAGTATTTTACAAGATTCGGCAACTGCTCCTATGTAATAATGTCTCTAACTACTTCGAACAATTAAAACCATTATAGAGATTGTGTGAAGCATATTTATTACCGTTGTTAATTGGAATGCCTGAATCAAAGGAGCAAAGCATTTATCCTGTGAGCTGAATCCATCTTCTCTGAGTACACTGAGATTTATGTTGCAAGGGAAACTGTTGTATAAATTCAGACAGTTGTCTCTAGTGTTTATTATTTGTGTCATGTTAACATAGTCCTGTGCTTATTTTTAAGAAATTCTAGTCTACTTTGTGACTCAACTGATTTTATAAACTCACCCAAGTGCTCTCTCAGACAATACATTCAGGGAACTCTGACTTATTTTAGAGTCTCTTGTGTCTCCTCTGCCAGATAAACCTTATCTGATCACGACATTAACTCTGTAACTCAAAAAGAAGTCTACTAGAGCATTAATGTGGCAACCCTACCTGTGAGGTCAGAAAAGACCAATAAGAGAAACAAGGAAATTCAAGGATCTGCATACCAGGAGATGAGACTATGATGATTTCCAGTCTAGAGGCAGCACCAGGTGTGGTCATGCCACATAAACTATCCTCTTGTATCTTGGTGCAGGTGTGTGCCACCAGCACCCCTGAGTGAACTCATCCTCTGGAGAACCCCTGAAGATCATAGCACCAGTACAGTTCATCAGGGAGCTCTTGGGCTACTGAGAGACAAAGCAAGAGACAATATTTATTTAGAAGCCATCCATTCCTGAGAGCAGAGCACATTATACAGAGGACATTCACAGAGCACTGAGGAAGAGGTTGTTACCTTTCCATGAAGGCTTAAATACTTCCAGGGTGCATAGGTCGAGTGACAGTTACTCTCTGAAAGAACTGTTGGAGTCATCAAGGAAGAAATGTTCTTTTGCAGGAATATTACTTTGTTCTCATTTATTCTTTGTTTTGGGCTTTGCTTACAAGAAAATTGAATGAGTATGTAAAGACCAAATATAGTTCTCTTTAAAATTCTCACTTTTAATAGTGCGTATTAAGATAGAACAGAATTCTGTAACTGTTTGTTCGAACAGCTGAAAATTACACACTTTTCTAGACTATATTTTCTGTTGTGGATTCTTCCACTTTATAATTGCAGTGCTTTATTGTTTTTATAAGTATGTAAAAATAAAGTGTTATTTTCATGTTCCCTTGAGTAACTTAAAATCTACCTTTTTGAGGTGACTGACTACTGTAATTATGTAATGCATGCTCTGCCTACAGGAATCTTTAGTCATACACTTTTAAAATACACTGTAGTCATTGAGTTACACTTTATCATTTTTTTCCTGTAAGATGTGCTTTTTACACTATTTTGAATATTTTGAAGAAAGATAGAAAAAGTAAACATACCAATGTATTTTTAATTTAAATTTCATTCTTTGTTTTATTCTTTTTGGCCTTTGAAAATCTTAAACTTATATACAATACTTTTTTAAAAAAAAATTTGCATTGTTTTGATGACAAAAGTATGTCCACATTTTAGAGAGAAAAACCTCCTAGTTTTTGAAATTAGTAGGACATAAAATGAAATCTAGGTTTAGTATTAATGAACTAGTGACAGAAGCAAAAGCTATGGAGATTTTAAACCCATGTTTTCATTTCTATAGATTAATGAATAATTGTATTTATACTTGTTTAAGTTATCTGTTTCTCTTCTTAACAATGCAATAAAAACTTGAAGCATAGATGCAATGATAAACAGTAAACCAAACTGACAGTTTTTACCACATCCAGACTAGGAGCTTGGTCTACCTTTTGCTTTGAGAGATTTTACTCTGTGGAGAAATGGACTCCAGAAAGAGATGTCAATTTCCCCACAGAAACACTGCCAAAAACTTTCAAACTTTTTCCAGTGACCAAATGGTCTCAGGTACTTCTTACCCTGTTGTCAAAGTCCTCACTGTATTTCATATTTCTCTATTTCAAGGAATGATATCTTGACAATACTGTATTATGCTAATTGTGCCAATACTGTATTCATAGCTTGAATTAATAGGCCTGGGGCTAAGAAGGTGAGGACAGATTGTTCTGTAAACTCAGACATATTTCTTTATAAATAAGCACTAATGTAAACGCAGATTAATGGGGCTCACCACTGTTCTGGACTGCTGTGCTCATTACAGCATCTAGCTAAAGCCATGGATGAAGATGAGTGACAGATTTTCACTCTATAAAGCAGACCAGGTGTAAATCTACCATCTAGACTAATAAACTCTATGGTGTGCAGGTGGGATAGAGGTTGAGACTGTGAAACAGTTGGAGAAAGTGGGTCTTTGACCAAAGTTCTTCTAGATAGACTCCTCTACTTGATTAGTCCTTCATCACTGCTCATCATGCAACTGGTCATTCTCAGCTTTTGATCCCTTATATGTGATCACATACAAGTGGTCACTTAAATGTAGCAATAATCCTTGGTAAATACAGCTTTGTTGGCTGGAGTGCTCCTCTAGAATATGGCTGAAGGGTGTATAATATTATTCATGTTAAAGTGATTGTAACTAATTGGTCCAGTTATAGTTTACAGACCTTCAAGACAGTATGAAAGATGCTAGTTACAATATAAAACCTCTTGTGTCCTGGTATGCTGCTGCCCCTGTTGGGTTTCATGATGCATCCCCTTCCACATTGTTGGGTACTGTTGTAACCAGAAAGCCACAGATCTTTCTGTTACTCTAGATAAATATATAAACAATTGGACAAAAGATGGGGAGGTTAATACAGATGGCTATCTCACATCCCTAAGGAAAAACATAGGCAAATCTTATGCATGTAAGAGTTTAAGGTTAATTATTAAATCTTTCTCTCATTTGCACATTCAGGAAAAACATCAATAATAATTTTCCACTATCATTTTCAAATCCACTATCATTTCCAGATGTCTTTTTGTTCCCATATATAAGGTGAGCAGGCTGGAGCTGGGACTAGTCAGATACCATCAGAACTACCCAACTTCTTGAACAGCTACAAAGACTAATCAGGCAGAGGCAACCAAAGCAGCAACATGTTGCCACCAATTCTTATAATTTCAATAAGCATTGTAGCTATTGAAGTTGTTGTTGGATTTATTGGAAATGGATTTATTACAACTGTTAATATCATTAACTGGATCAAAAGCAAAAACATTTCCTCTGCTAATATGATCCTGATTTTTCTGAGCACATCAAGATTTATCTTGCAGCTGACAGTACTGATGTACATCCATAGTCTCTACTTTGCAGATGTGTTTAAGTTGGCGCCGGTGTACAAAGACTTTGGTGCTGTATGGATGTTTGCAAACCATGCCAGCTTGTGGTTCAGCACTTGGCTCTATGTACTCTACTGTGTAAAAATAATCAATGTCACCCACTGGCTGCTGCTGCAAATCAAGCTCAGAATAGCTGGGATGGTCCCATGGCTTCTTCTGGGATCGCTGGTGATGTCTTCTATGACTTCTCTTCCTTTGCTATGGATTACGCCCAGCAATTACCTCTGCAGCTCAACAGGGAAATGCAGAGAAAACAGCACAGCTCATATCACTGACTGGGACAGTTCACATCTCTACTTGCTGCTTCTTTACTTTGTAGGTTGTTTTTTCCCTCTAATACTGTCTGTGGTAACCTCAGTTCTGTTAATTACTTCTCTGTGGAAACACAGAAAGAATATGCAATGTTATGCAGATACTTTCAGGAATGCTGTGATAGATGTTCACCTAACTGCTATCAAATCCATTATTTCTTTCTTAATCCTGTATCTTTCTAGTTTTGTACTCAAATTCTGTTGATACTGTCAACATCTCAAAGTAAAGATACTGTGAAAATTGCAGTATCCTTAGTTGTAGCTGCGGCATATCCTTCCATGCACTCAATTATCCTGATTGTAGTCAATTCAAAACTGAAACTGGAATTTAGGAACCTTTTCCAGCATTTTAACTGTCATTTGAAAAATATGTCTCCAAGCTCCAAGCTTGAGAGAAACACTCTCCAGTAAGAGATCTGAAATCAAAACTTACATGTATTGTTTCACTGTCTTTTTTCTTAATCAGTAACTTTCATCTTCCAGAGATTTCTGTAACTAGTCTTCCTTAATATTTCAGAACATCTGAAATATCATAATTTTTTTCCTTATTTGTGCACAACTCTAGATCCTTCCATGTTCCCTAATATAGAGTGAGAATAAAATGCACTAAATGAAAACAATGTACTTAAATAATAAACCAAATTGAGGTTGCTTTGTGATTTCACAAATTTTAAGACTGGCACTTTTATAACATGTTTAAATTGAAGAAAATGTGGCTAAAACAGAAAAAATATACAGAGCTCACAAGTATCAGCTCTCAGCTAAAGGACTTTTCAGTTGAGAAGGTTAAAATTTGATTACAGATATGTACAAGTCATAGCTAGTGTGACATAGAAACATTACGTCTTTAGGCAGGAAAATGAGGAAAAAATTAAGGTTTGGAAATATACAGTCAATTAATGTAATAAAATTACATTCTCAATCAGGTTTATTTGCATTAGGATTACAGTATGTCTATAATAATTTAGTGGTTAAATATCTCTTAAAAATAGATACTTTTGTTTGAAATATATTTTATGCTTATTTCTTTGATTTTCTTGAAAATGGATTACCATGGTGGTGATTAAAATGTAAAGAGAAATAGGTACATAGATCTACCTGTAGAAAATCTTGTTGAGTTGACCATTCTGATCACAAGTTTACCTTTTTTTTTATGATTTGCTTTGAGCAGTTGTAAGCTGTTTCTCAGGCTGTTGTCTTTTAATAAATTATGTTACTATGAAGTTTCACAGGAGGTTAATGAAATATATTCAACAAATCCTGTTGTGTTTTATCAAATAATGTGTTTGATGAATCTATTATAAAAGTCTCAACTCAAGTATTTTTATGCTGTATATCCCCTCTGCAGGAATTTAGATAATGTCTAGATTATAAATTACTATTGTGAGAGTTTCAGTCCCATCTATAAAATTAATGAGCAGAATTATTCATTTATTATTGGAGTGTACTGACTTCTGTGTTTGAAACAGAGTAATAAGTTTATAAAATGTTTTGAAATAACCATTTACAATATTAGATAAAGGGTGAATATAATGGTTTTAACTGATATCTTAAAATATTTTTCACAATGAAATATATGTTAATAGGAGACATAAAAGAATGTCTGGGTAATATGAAGTGATATGATTATTTACATAGATAAACAGTGGGGTCAAACTGCACAGCAGCAGAGAGAGTGACTAAACTCATAAACACATTTGGAGGCATGATACAACATAGTGTAAAACTGAGGCTTCTGTAAAAATGTCCAGTGCTGTGGTGTTGCACTGAGGGAGACCCAAAAGTCTCCCCAGGGAAGCAGATGGAACCATCATGCTCATTCCACAGCAGAACTCTGCTCTGCTCTACAGCTGCGTGCCCTGCCAACCTGGACCAAGATTATTTACACAGAGATACCTCTTCCATCTGGCAACATCATGAAAAGAAAGTATCCTGAAAGAAATGGAGGATTATTTGCTGCAGAGTTTGTTTGGGGCTCCTTTTTCTGTGGGGGAGGATGGGTTGGTTGGTACTGGCATTTGGTTTTTGAGTGGCTGATAATTTCCCCGATGAGCTCATTTCTGTTCAGATATTTCCAAAGCCATTTCTAGAGACAGTCTGAAGGAAAGGGATCAGAGCCAAGGATGATAATAATGACCCTTGCTCAGCTTTCTCACTGTCTTCTCACCTTCAAGAGAGGGAGATCTTAGGCAGGAGCAATCATTAATAAAATATCCTTCAGTGCTTCCAGGGGAGAGGAGGACAAAGCTCAAGGACTGAATGCCTTTATATTGTATTGATGAAAGTTTTCTTACACACAGCACAGAGTGAGATAGACGGGTACATAAATTAGAATTTTAAATGTCTGGATTGGTAAATAAATTATTAGCTTTGTCTTTTTTCATTCCATCCTTCCCTCAAGCTTCAATTTATTTTCATGTCTTCTTCCACAATATATACAGTATCCTATTTGTTTTCTGATGTCCTGCCCTTTGGATTTCAACCTATCCCATTCTAAAACCATTTTCTGTATTCTCTGCAGATCTAGCCTTCTTTTTTTGTGTGCATTTTAAAAAAGTTGTTTGGTTATTATTTTACAACAGAATATCATGATCCAAACTATAGCAGTCTTGTTTCTGTACTTAGTTTATTCCAGAAAGCAGATAAATAAACAGAATTAATCTTCTGGCAATTATTATTTGTACACCAAAAATCATAAAAAGAACTTTGTTAAGATTTCATGGTCCAAGAAGTGTTTATATGATGGCTGAAAGCAAGACTGAGTTCGCCAGTACATTTCCCGTGGAACTCTTCAAGTTAAACAAAATGGGGACAATATGAATGGGAAAAGAGTGTTTGCAGCTTGTATAAGTCCAGAAACTATGGCTGCACCAAGATATTGTAATTATAATGGACAAGGTGATTAGTGCAATTGTTCATTCTGACTATATGAAAACCAAACCTTGAAGAGTTTTTCTGTGTTGGGTTTTTTTTTTGTGTTTGTTTGTTTGGGATTTTTGGTTTTGGTGTTTGGTTTTTTTTTGTTTGTTTGTTTGTTTGTTTTTTTTAGTGCCACTGGTTTTTCTTTTTCTAGGTCAGAATTCACCATAGTTCTCTTTCCAGGAGAAACAATATTGTATTGTGTAGAAATTAAGTGACTTTTGCTTGCAATCTCAGTAGCATCTTCATGAAACTGGCAAGTTTTTCACTATTGGTCTTTCAGTACGTAAATCAGAAAGAACAACCATGGACGTTCTGCGCTTCAATTACTGGTCTGTTTTGTCATGTCTTTCCTTTTGCCTGGATTAATCACAAGTTCCACCTACCCAAATCAGCAGTTGGGTGGTGGATATTAACTTTGATATCTCTAACATAGCATCTCTCTTCTGCTAGTCAGGAAGTCTTCCCTGTTCTTTTCTGATAGGTTGGTGTTCTCCATGATGTATCCAAGGCAGCTCTGCCAGCCTCCGGGGCCTCAGAACAGATGTTCTTATAAATGCCCTTAGAAGTACGTTTTCCATGATTGCTGGTTTTCTAACATTAATCACAAAGCTTTTCACCTTCTTTGCATCTGACAGCACAATGATGCTAATTTATTCTGATTCATTTTAGATAATTTCAAAAATAAAATAACTGTCAATGTAGAGGCCACACTGTACTTATCTTCCCACCTTTCTGCAAGGTCTGGAGGAAAGTTCTGTTTTCTGGAAAAGTTTATAATAGAATTAAAAAGGGATTACTTTTATCTCTTATTTATTTATTGTCTTCCTATCATAACACCCAGCCTTTATTTCATTAATATCTCAAGGACAGTTTCTCCAATGTTACAAAATATTTCTGAAAGCTAATCTCTCTTCCCCTCTATATTTCTTATCCTGTTTGTTCCTTGCTTGAGAACATCTCTATGGGAAGTCATTGGAGCTTAGTTAGGCATATAAATAATACTTCTTATTAACCCATTAGACAAACTCTTCATAGAGACATGGGTCTAAATAAATGTGAAATTGGTTTCAACTATTTGCAAAAATTAAAAAAAATAAAATAAAATAAAAAAGTACATGTCAGTATAATTTTTAAGCCTATGTTTTTTTAATACCTATGTTTTTGCAGTGATTCAAAAGAACTTCAGACCAGCCAAAGTAATCATGATAAATATCAATTTCTAGGTAAAATACATCAGAGAACATAGGCACTCTTGAAAACTGAGTTCCTGATACTCATAAGCATTTCAGAGGTCAGAGGATTTTGTCATTCCTCAAGCTTTGCACATCTCTGCGTTAATAGGCCATAACCCCTCCCTAGTATTCAGGCCATTTCTGTGTAGGAGAGAGATTTTTTATGATCAGAAAACAAAGTTTTAGTATGAACAGTGGCTACAGTGTAATTTATGTGGACTTTTGGGAAGATAGGGAAGCAACGAAAAGTTTCATGGATCTGTGCCATCTACTTTGGCTGGTCACTTTTCACAGTACAGGTAAACAACTCGGGGCAGTGGTGTACCCTTTCAAAGCTGGTATTGGGATCCATGCACTGAATGCTCCACTGCAAAACAGGTTGTTTTGCTGTTACAGGAAAAGCAGGGAAAAACTGCTAAAAGGGAATAATGACTTGATATCAACATCCCTCAGCTGCCCGTTGGGGAGAAGGGGTGAAATTAAACCCTTTCTGGCCTTTAGGCACTCAAATGTGATATTGTGATGAAATTAAGATGGATGATATAATTCATAAATTTAAGAAATGATTGGTAGGTGATTATGCTATTTTTTTTTATCTTGTTACACCCCCTCTCCTCGATGTCACATTTTAATTCAATTCTTTTTCTAGTTTTATATTTTCTTTTATTTTTTCCTTCTCTTTTGGAGTCTGTCGTATTTTTCCTTTATAGAAAAAAAATATTCTTCCTTTATCACTCATCTTTCTTGTCACTTCTAAAAGTCTCACTGGTTTTGATGCTGTTGTTACTGTTACTGTAAATAAATGAAGTTAAATTGGGTTCATTCATATGTTTATTTAATTCTAATAAGAACATATTGCAGGGCACCTTATAGGTTTTGGCAGATTTATAGTTTTTCCTTTGTGACAACATTATAAATAAAATTTCTCTATTTCCTTATGAAGATGTTCAAAAATCTACAAACAAACAATAGACACAAACTCACATGCTGAGACCTCGAGATATTTGAAGTCTCTCATTCAAACTCTGCTTCAGCCAGTTCTGCTTTGTTGTACTTTCACTGTCACTTGCTTTCTCTTACTCCAGTGCTGATCCCCCTTTCTTTTACAGATTGTTGTATTTCTATTTTCTTTCTAATTTTCCCTGTCTCTTTGAAGATCATCCTTATTTTTTTCCCCTTCTCTTTCCTCTGTTCAGTTTTAATCCTCACCCATTAGTCCCTCAAACATTCTTGTTTGTTTCTATGTTTACACTCTTTCCCTTCCAGAGTAGAGGTGACCATCCAAATATTTTCATTGCCTAGGATTAAGATGAGAAATAAGAAGAGGAACTAAAAGATAGCTGCAATAATGCAAACTGCAAAGTGGAAGTTTATTCAAATATTGCATGTGTAAATTGCGTGTTTGAGACTAAAATTATTTTAAATACCTGGATCCTGAGAAACATCAGAAAGCAAGTACATATTTTTAGACTTCATCGCTCTCTTAAAGAAGACAACAGAAGTCTATTTATTGTATTTAGTTCTCACCATCAGAAAAGAAGTAAATCACTTTTTTTTTTTCCTGAGGAACTTCTGAGTCCCCTTCAAGAAAGATGCATAATAAGAACTACAATTTTGTATTTTTGTTATTTGTTGATCTCATTTGAAAAATCATAACAAATACATTATGAACCTCTATACAGGTGTTCAACCAACAGAGGTTCAGACCCCTAACATAACATGTAGGTGTCATTTGAATTTCAGTGGTCAAAGATATTTCTTCTGCATGAGGTACCCATGGCTTTCTCTACAAATCTGAAGTAATGTTATTGGACATGTAGAGCATCATGATAGAAATCTAGCTCTGGCAATTCCAGGACAGAGATGCATGTAAATATCACCCAATTTCTGCCTTTTTTCCTTTCCTTTCATGCTCCTAGTTTTCTATTTGACATCACACCGTTGTTATTCAGCTGGTGCAACTAAATCTCCAAGATTACCTACATTGTCTTTTGGGATCACTGTTTCTTGTTTGAATATTGTATACTCAGTTTATAAGAAATTTAAAACAAATCTATTCAGTGTTGCATATCATCCTTTAACTCACCATAGCACATAAAATTCCTTCCTTATTTTGAGGCATAAATTCTAAGAAGAATATGATATAAATTAATTCAAATACAAACAGTAAGAAAGCTTCTGATGTTGACATTGTTCTCATACACCCATACTTTGAGGAAAAGGTCATTAACAAAAAGTGCAAATAATTTAAAATTCGTTAATATGCAGTTCATTTTCCTCATTTATTTCTGAGGCTTTAGCTAAATATAATTCTGTATTTTAATTTGGTGATGAAGTCTACTGTATTCTTTCAGCTTCCAGCTAAGCAGCCAGAAAGCTTTCGAGTTTTCAAGAGCTAAATTGTTAAATCTTTTATTGAAATACTAGGAATCAAATAGCTCAGTCAAAACTTTTCCCCATTAGAGTTCTGGTTTTTTTATTTGTTTGTTTTCTTTTTTTATTATTATTATTTTTTTATTAATATAACTCATTTAAAAACTGACATCAAAAGCAGTACAGTTATCTATAACCAACTGTCATGACTTCTTCAGAAGATCACTTTTTGCATTGAATTGATGTTGTGATCATATACCTTTCTGTCATGTAGCTTGATAAGTGATTGCTTGTTGTGAAGAGCCCATGAGCTATTTGTAATACTTGAGTTTCTTACAATGTGTATGCACATATAGTTTCAAACATTGCACAATCATAGAGCTGGTTGAGTAATCTTCACCCAAATACATTATTCAACAAACGTTTCTATGGAATAGCTTCTTCACAGGCTGAATTTAAAAGAAATTAAGCTAGCTCTGATCCTCAAAAAGTGAGGTTCTGTGAAAAAGCATTGTAAATAGGGCAAGAGGGACTCATACCTTAGGTTCATCTCAGTTTAGTTCTTTTATCTAAGGGGCTTCTAATAATACATTAATCATCAGTGTGCTTCATTGTCCTGCAGCAATAAAAAGGGGTTTATTTGCCACTCTAAATTTGTTTGATATAAGTGCACAGAATTTGCTTTATAGATGCAGAATATTTTATTTCCTATTTTGATTTTGTTCACTTACATTTCATAGAAGGCAGTTTATTGATAAATAAATGTGCACTTCAGCCCATACCTGGAATGAAATTATGTTGCTATATAAATAATTGATTTTCTTGCCTTTCAAAAAAGTCCCCAAAGAGCCCTGAGAGAGAAACTTCTTTTGAGTATTTTTTACATAAATCAGGGAGCTTAAATAAACACCTCAAATACCATATTATCTATATAAACCCTATACTATATACCAACTATCTATTTTTGACTGAATGCGCTGTATATTTTCATATGACAATTTTTTGATGAAAACATACACAAGAAAATTCAAAATTTAAAATAAAAAAATTGAAAAGCCTGTGAGATTTCCTTTCAATCACCTCTTTTCCATCTGAGAAATTTTGGATGTCCAAAGACAGAAAAACTAAGAAGGTAGTGAACATACAGAATGATGGTACCTAAGAGTGGTGGCAGTAAATTCCTGTTCCATATGGTTATTTGATGACTTCTGCCCTGAAGAGGTCCAAGTTTGTGTGGGACTATTTTGGACTGGAATAACCAGGGAGAGGAAAGTTTCAAAAAATGTGGTTGACTAATTAAACATCAGGAACATTTCACTGGAACATATACATAGAAAACTGAAAGACTGAAGCAACTCAGGCTAAGAATCTTACAAAAAAGAAAGTCAATACGCCCTGCATAGGAAGAATTCTGTGGTATGAAAAGATTTTTAAACTAGTAGAGAGAAACACAATGAGATGCAGTACCTGGGAGGTGAAGAAAAACAAAATTAGACTATGAACAAGGTGCTAATTTTATCTGCAAGTGTAACTTACCCCCTGGAGCAAAGTGCATTAAGTTGTGATGGATTAAGTGCTGTGTGAGCTCTTTCAAACTAGGCTATAACTCAACATGAGGTTCTAATTTTGATACAGGTGTTCTTTAGTTCTTCTGCTCCAAGTGATATGCAGAGGAACAGACTAATTTTTCATTATCGCCACATACACTGATGCAAACTTCACTCATCATGCTCTAACACTGCAGCCCTGAAGCTGCAGGCTCATGATTTCTGAAAAGAATTTTACTTATATATATATATATATATATATATGTATATAAGGTTCTTTTATACCTTAAGGAAACATTGAAAGAACAAGTCATGGACTTGTTCCCAAGGAGTTTCTTTATTAATTTAGGGGAGAAAATAAGGGAACTTGGCAAAGGTTCAAAAGGGCACTACACAAGCTGGACA
>JAWWMO010000001.1:31833211-31908800 GCA_035047845.1 Dendrocincla fuliginosa | reverse complement strand
ATATCTATATCTACCATCTATATCTATATCTATATCTAATCTATATCTATCTATATCTATACATCTATATCTGTATCTATATCTCTATTATCTATATCTATATTTATCTATACTTGCTTAGATTGCATGACAGCCAACTAACCCTCATCTAAACCCAAAGCCTAACTAGACTGAGTTATTCAATTGACTGCACCAGAAAGCCCAGAGTAAAGCTTCATATGCACCCATTTGCTGCATGGATTCATGATGAATTCTCAGCGAAGTTATGATACCATACGTCCCTTTTGAGATAAACTACCTCCTTATAAAGCTATCTATAAATGTTCTTTGTTAGAAGTGTAAATCTGACAGATTCTGACAGTCTGTCATCCTCTTGTGTACAGCTCAGCTGGAGCCTGCTTTACTTCCATATTTTTTCATCAGTTTATTCATTATTTCTGAAATGTTAACATCTAGCTGTCTGACTTGAGGAGGCAATAATCAGGCTAACCTGAGAGTGATAGTATAGCCCTCCTGTTATTATACAACATTTTTATAATGAAGTTTGAAAGTTTTTATTATGTAGTTTTTCCTTCAGATAATTCAGATTGTCAGAAGTGTCTCATTATATCAGTAGTACAAAATATTGAAAATTGTTGCTAGACAATAATGCAAGCACAAATGAGATCATTAAAGTGGAGGTTTTAACACATGGCCATTATGTTATCAACCAGGAAGACCTGTTTTATATGGTTTGAACAAAATCAGAACACTGGTATTCTAGATGAGTTAAGAGACATAATTACAATATTAAAAGAAAAAAAAAAAAGAAAAAATAAAACTCAAACAAACATCAAACCCCATTACTATGAAATAGTATTTTACACTTGTGCCTTCTCTGACTTTGATAATACATTTTATGATGCTTCTTTTTTTTTAAATATATTCCATTGTATTTTTTATAATCAATCACAAAAATTATGCAAGAAGGAGTGTCAAATTCAGTCCTGTAAAAAGCATGGTGTTTTACATATGCTGAAAGAGCGGGTGACTATGGGTCGGTTAAACATGGAGATCTCCAGGGTTGGGCAAAACCCATTCAAAGGGTTTAGGATTGTAGATTTAAACATAAGTGGATACAACTCATCTGGGTTCCAAACAGATGTCCAAGATTGTTCTTGTGTCTGGATTTGTCTCTTTATTTATGAAGATCTTAAGTAGGATTACTTACTTGCTACAATCAACTTCCAGAAAGGATTAAAATACAACTCAAGAAGGAGTAAAATGCAGAATTAGTCCTTACAGTGTTGTAAAGTTATAAAAATAATAAAGTCATGTCCACTTTTTCTTGTTGGAAGAGAATTAAGCCTTTTGTATTACTCTTTTAGTTCTCTAGAAATGTCTTTCATTTTCCCCTCTTGTCCTCTGTCATTTGTTGCACTGATTTAGCAATGCAAAGGGGATTCAAACCAGCTGGGCATTTATTAATTCTGGGTAAATAGAAGTTTGAGCCAGTTTTTTAATGTACTTTCCAACCTTGTTTACTGTCCTCACGCTAGCTTTCAGGTAAAAATGTTTTTATTGGCAAGGAGATCTGCAAAAAACTCAACCTCTGTGAATAACAATGGGAACAAGAATTAAGTCTGCAAATTTTGCCCTGGCCATACAGAAAATTTTATGCACATAAACATATACATATTACACACTTTGCTGAACAAATGGGATTTTTTTTTTTTTTTAGTGGAATGTGGTATTGTGACAGTCACAGTTCTCTGAGGAATGATATTTGTGTCCAAGTTCTAGTCTTCTCTTCTTGATGTATCTATTAGCCTGATATAAGGAGCCTCAGTGTACTGTGATTTGAGTTCTGTCTGGAGAAATATTTGCTATATCTCTGTTGCCACAATTCCCAAGAAAGAAAGGTTTTAAGATTAGATATCAAATACACAGTGAGAATAATAATTGTGACCACCAGATACTAAGGCAATGTTGAAGTATCAGGATTCATACAGATGGGAAAACTGTACAAACAAAAAAGCCTGAAAAGATCCCAATAGACAATAAACAAGTAAACCAACAAAAAATACACTGCATTGACTATATGAGAAAGTTTAAGGGAATTTTATCTCTATGGAATGGGCAACATAGAATAATTCCAACTTGAAGTGGAATACCAAAAGTCTACGGAGACTAGGTTTGGGAATTTCTGAGTTACCCATAAACTTACTTTAAAAATTAGCCACCAGAATTAATGTAGGACTTTCAAAATCCCTTTCATGTGATTGATGGTCCGTTATGGGAAATACAATAAAACAATATAATAATAAACTGCTGTGTCTTAGATGAAGTGAACCTTGTTATTCCCAAACTTCAACAAATCAGAATACCACAGAGTACTAGGTCACTGAAGACCACTTTGGTAAGAAAAGGTGACCTGAAAATATTTTCCAGGAAAATTTGCCCTGGGAAAAAAAAAAAATCAATATAACTTACTGTCAGTATCAATTATAATAATTGGTTATTAATATATATAGACAAAACACTCTAAAGAGGTGAAATGCATCTGGCATCATGATCTTATCCATTAAATCATATCTAACAGAGGGAAAAAGGACATGCACTGAAACTACTTGGGTGAAATAAAGATCCTCCATGTATTTAAGCATACTTCTGAATTCTTCTGAGCAGTTAACTATTATCCCAAGTGTTTTGAGAGAATGACATTGTAAGGAAGTGGAGTCAAATCACCTAATACACATATTTATATTTGAAGTAAAGTGGTCAAAAGGAAGCATTTTCAGGTCAACTTTTCACTTTAAACTACCAAGTTATATTTAAGATACCTCAGCATCTCAAAGAGCAGATGAAGTGAATCTTGAAACTATTCTAAAGATCTTCCTTCTGTCCCCATGAATTCTTCTGAGTTACACAAGTTAAAAGTAAGATCAGAAACAGAAAACTGAAAATCTTGCTTACAACCACAAGAGATGCAATGTTCTGCAAGGTCCAAAAAGCCTAAAATCCTCAGGGTTTGAGGCTGGCTTTGGTTTACTTTTTAATAAAGATGAAGTGAATTCTGAAGATAAAGAGAGGAAACATGAGTTATAATCCATTTATTTTAAGGCTCTATATAAGCTCTCTGTAGAAGGTTTTAACTTCTCCCCTCCCAACCCTTTTCTTCCACTTCCTTCTGTAACTTCTGCAGGCCAGTAGGAGAATTTTGTTTTAACAGTTTATCCAGCTTCAGCAAATGAAGTCTAATTTACTAATTTATTTGCACAGCTTCAGCTTAACCTATCAACATCTAGCTGTAAATTTATGTGTGAAAACAACTGGGAGAAAAGTTAAACATTAACTCAGAGAAAAAAGGAGAAAGTTGATGTAATAAAATTCAGTCTGGTCTAAATGTGAAAGAATCTGGAGACTGATGAAAATGCAGAGGAGATTAAGACATGATTTTGACTCCAGTGTCATATATTGCAAGGGAACCCATTCTGCAGTAACATCTGGTATAGAAATGTCAGCTATCAGAAAAAAATACACAGAAAACCTTAGATAGCTAGACCCACAGTTAGTGGGAGTTAGCCTTTCATAAAATCATATCATTAACTTCCTTGGTCAAAGACTATTAATCATGTTGAATCATTTATTGAAAACCTGTTGCCTGCATACATGTAATCCTCAAGCTGGTTTTTAAGAACAGTCATTTTTATTCAAGAGAGAACACAACATAATGTAAATATTTGGTTTCCATGTTGTTTTTACATTGTGTACATTAAATACAAAATTAACTTCTATCATTTGAGAAAGTAGTTTAACAAGTGATACTCATTTCTCATAAGGTAGCTATTTTCCTAGTCATATCATTTGCTAAGAAAATAATACAGAAGTCATGCTATATGTTTGTATGGAAATAATAATAATCTATTAGGTTTTCAGAAATGAGATGGTTTGTTCCCTGGTAGCATTCATTAATGTTGCATTTCCAAGGTCTCAAGAGCCAAAGATTCTCATTCATGAGAATGGAAACCACTGCACCTGCTTTTTGTAATTAGATGCCTGCCCAACTGGAGTGGTCATTCAGAGATCCATAATTTGATTGTTTTTCAGTATTATTGCTCAGGCAACTGGGTAATTACAATTTCATTTACATTATCACCACAGACCTCTGAGTTTTCATGTCAAAAATTCAACAAATGCAGGAAAATATAAAGAATTGGTTATCTTTAGGATAGCTAAATCCTTATTGGAAATTTTAACACTGAAGAATTTAGGAAAGCAATGAAGTGTTGCTACAAGTGCCCAAGAATGCTTTGTCTTCTATCCAAAATTTAAGGACAGCATTCATGAATATTGCAGTATTTGCTTTACCTCTCTTTTATTTTGTCTTCATCTATGTTTTCCTGATTTATTTATCACTTCCTTTCATTGGAAGGAATGAATTGGAAGGAAGGAATGGAAGGACCATTCATGATCTGAGCTGGTGTTGTTTGGCACAGCCTTCAAACCATCAATATGTGCCCAAGAAAGACACTGCTTTTCCATTTTCAAGTTCCCTCAGCAAATGACATCTAGTGAATACTTTAATATATTCCCTGAAAGGAGTTATTAGAATCCAAAGTACCTAATGATAAAATGCCTTGACATATCTATTTCTATGAGGTTTTTAGACTCAGGTCCCTAGTGAAGCAAAGGGAACATGTTCTCCTTTCTAACACTGTCAACCTTCACTATCACAAGCACACAAAATTAATAATTATTTAGCTACTGAACAATTATGACAGATGATTAATTGATCACAAGAAGCTAGTTCTCCTGGTGATATTAATCACTATGTCATCAGACAGAAAGGGAAGATAAGCAATCTATATCTGTTATCAACCATGTAAGGGACACATTACTCAGTCAGCATGAAAAGGTCATTGTGGAGCAGAAAGCAAGATAAGTAGAGTAGCCAGATTGATGAGACAGAGTTATTTTTTGTATTTACTACCAAAGGAAAAAAACAAACACACAACAAACAAAACACCAAAATATTTCTGTCTGTACAAACACTGTAAATAACTAGTTTGCTGAAACTAAATGCTAAGAAAAGACCAGGTCCCTGAGCTGTCAGCAAGGCTTTAGTCATTTATTGCTCAAAGGTTACCAAATGGGTAACCTTCTAAAGTTACCCAAATGGGTAACTTGACCAATGGGGCAAAGGAAGACTCCCCTTCCACATCTCTGTGTCCTCTTGATAGAAGAATATTTTGCAGCTGTGACCTCTGGACATGACAGACCTCTATCTCCCCCTCTCCTGATGATGAGGAGGCAACTTATTAAACACTACTCATTGTCATCTGCTGCAGGGTGAAGTCTGTTTAGTAAAGGAGTGCAGTATGAGGAGTGGGTTGAGAAGAAAATACTAAAAGGGGGCTTATTAAAAAAACCCAAAAGTAGGAGTGACTTTTTACAAAGGCTAATCGAGAAAGACAAAGGTGAACGGTTTTAATTTGAAAAATGGTAGGTTTAGATTGCATGTTAGGAATTCTTCACTGTGAAGGTGGTGAGGCTCTGAAACAAGTTGTCCTGAGAGGCTGTGTATGCCCCACTTCTGGAAGTGGTCAAGGCCATGAGACTTTAAGCAACCTGATCTACTGTGTGGCATCTCTTCCCATAGCAGGGAGGTTGAAACAAGATGATCTTTAAGGTTCTTTCCAAGCCAAAGTGCTCTAGGATTCAGTGATTCTGTGGGAAGCAGTTGCGTATGCTCCACGGTGTGCTGGAATTGTATGCTGATGGAAGCAAATGTGGATGGTGTTGACCATACGATGGTTTCCTTTCTTCACTCCTTCAAGCTTCTTAGGTATCATTGTGCACAGCAGCTTTGAGATTTACCTGCAGAATTCCCAGCAGACAGATGTGATCTTTTTCTGCCTGCATTTCAAGACAACCAGAAGGTATTGTGCTAATTGCATGGCAATTAACAATAACCTTGTACCAGGAGGTAATAAAGAATCTTTATGAAACATTATGAAACATTAGAACAGGGGTGAAGAAGGCTTTGTATATCTGCCAGGTACTGACAGCTATAATATTTTTTACCTGGTGGGATCTCCAAGGACAGGCACAGTATGTATCATGTTCTTTGTGTGCTTCCCAGTCCAGTGTGCTGGGTGGCTTGGTGGTGGTATGGACACTATCCATGTTTTGTGCTGGAGGGAACTATCATTCAGAAAGGTTCTCCAGGGGTATATGTGTATAATTTCTGGTGGGTTAGGATGCCATTGTCTCCATGGCAAAATCTCTTTGTTTTCAAGTTTCTCTCACCAGGGAGTAGTGGTTTAAAATGGTGGAATCCATAATTAGTTACATTTTAATCTATGATTATGCAAGAGCAAACTTTCCCCTGCAGATGAATTCAATTCAGCCACATAGATATTGTATAGATGTCTTAGAGAAAAACTGTGCTTGAACTAATTTATCTTCCAAAGGAAGTTAATTAGCTCAAGTATCACACTGTTGCAGGTGTTGGAACAATGGCAGAAAGAGCCAAAGTCTGTTCACAATGGATTTGCAAAGCTGCCTTAACTACCTCATAATGTATTTCTTATATTGTTTTATACCTCAAAGTGACATTGTGAAAAAGTATGGACAATAAGTGGTTGTTGTAGATGTAGAAAAGCTTAGGTAGAGGTTTCCATGTGTGAAGGTCTCTTCTCTACAGATTAAAAGGCTGTTTCCTGGATTTCTGAAGCCAGCGTGGAAAGAGAACAAGGAAGCAGCAGGAAACTACAGACCAAGTTATTCTACCTTCTTCAGGTAGCTCAGCTCAGTAATTCAAAGATATCATATATACTTCCCTCTCCACTCTTCACTTATTTCAAACATTAGATTTAAAACAAAAAAAAATAATAATCCAGAACATTACTGCACTGGTTACCTTATTTTGAACTTCAGACAAGTAGACAATGCTTCTGGCAGGTATCTACTTAATCCATTTATTTAACATTCAAAAATATTTCATTGGTTTAATAAACACGACTTTAGATTTTTTTTCTTATGAAAATGCCAGTTTCACTGGCATTCTTTTTTCATGGAAAATGGTTGGTATATAGAAGCTGTATTTTTCATTGATGGAAAATTTCCAAGGAACTCTTTATTTGCTTATTCATTTCTATCAGACAATTTGTTTACTGTATGTTTTATAAATATTTAGATAGAGATCTATAAACATGACACTGTAACAATTTTAATCATCTTTGCACTAGGAAAAAATTTTATTTAACTGCCACTTTTCAGTCAAATAGCCTTACATAAAGAGTTCTTAGCCATTGTTGTCTATCTTGACCTTCTCTTGTGCCTCTAGTCATAGAGGTGTCACAGGGTTTGAAGAAATTTCAGGTGGAGAAAATGCAGTCACTTATTTCACATCTTCCTCTGGAACAGGAATATGCAAGTAAATTAGCAAGACCTTGACAAAAAAATACTAATGAGAAGTGTGAAAATACAAAATGTGACAGAATTTGAAAAATACAGGAGAGGATAGGAGAAAAAGCCCTTGAACTTTTAAAGAGAAGCCAGTAATAAAGAATGCAAAGTTAGGAGATGACCAGAAGCATGTCAGCTTCTGGCATGGCTACAGAATGATGGGAGATGCACTGAAATCCACAGGCCAAGAAAAGCAACAAGCAGAAAGAAGGGATGGGCACTGAGGACACAACCTGAGATTTGACAAGCAGGAGAGTTCACCATCATCTCTCCTACAGTTTTATGTGTGATTCCTGATAAAGCAGAAAAAGAATTCTTCTACACATATGAACAAATTTGAATGGGCAATTGAATTTGCACATAAACACTGAGCTAATCTGAAAGCTGAGAAAATTATTCCAGTGAAAGTGAGTCTTCATGATGTGTCCTAACCTAATACAGTACAGTGTCATCTGAAAATACCGTAATATAAATCACACAACAGTGAGCTCACTGTGATGGCAGTTTTACAAACTATCTTTTATTTCTTAAATATCAAGTGTCTACAGATGTCACTAATGGGAAATAAATATGGCACTGCTTTCTCCAGTTGGATATTTTAAATCTAATAAGATGACTGTATTATCTCTTTTAGTGATCGTGTTATCAGAGACCCATATGCATCTGCTTTATGCTGCTGTAATGAAATGAACGGGACCTAATTCACCACTTGGTTACTTCAGTCTAATACCACTGTGACTCCACTGTTATCTCTGTAATGAAATCAGGAGAGCAGAGGATAACACACTTGTTAGATTTGCTTAGGAAGAAAAAAATTTTGTGTTTTTGAGCTCTTTCACTGAAACTTTTTTAAGTTTTCCCAGTCCTTTACTTTCATAGATGTAAACTTTCCAGGTAAATAAAATGGTTCCAGAGTGAAACATGGTAATTATATATTTAACTGTTTATAATAAATACAGAATACCTTGAAGGTTATTTAGCAAAAAATGATGTCATGTTAGGAACATGTAAAAGAATTGAGATCATCTGCTTAGTATGCTGTTCTGATATGGGAGATAAACTATGGCTTCCACCATGTTTTTCTGAAATAGGTGTAAGGAAAACGATGCAAATAACATTAAATTTCTAGGGTTTGGAACTTTTTTTTTTTGGTGTGCTAATATAATTCACAGTATGGAATAAAGTGTTGCTATCTATGGAAATAAATCTGAATTTGATTCTTCCCCAAATAAACCTTTAACAGGAAAACAACCTGATAGCTATGTAAATGTTTGGAAAACATGATCTTATTTGCTGCTCATTTTCTAAAGGGCAATGAGGCTTGTGTCCTTCCTTACTTGCTAGGGGCAAGCTTATTTGAAAGCAAAAAAACCCTGCAGTTTATAATCCATGAATATCATAATCTTCTGAAAAACCACTAACTGAGATGCCAGAAACCCAGGGTGATGTGGCTTTAGGTAGGGTATAAACAGCAGGAGCAAATGAACTTTTAAAAAGCCAAGATGCTGTTTTCCTGCAGCTCAATTTGCTCCTTTCAGAGCCAGAGCATTGCTTTTTCAAAATTGTGTTGTTTTTCCTTTTTTTTTTTTTTTTTTCCTGAAACACCTGAGGGAGGCATTTAAATTTAATCACATTCAGGTTCAGCACTCATCATGGTGATAGCAAAACAGGTGTGGATTGGGAGGAAGGCAGGATTTGCTGATTTGTGAGATCCTATCACTCAGCATCTGCTAGCCAAATTGTCAACTAATCAGCTGTGGAAAAAAAAAAAAAAAAGTCTTGCTTTGACAAGAAAAGTATTTCATCACCTGTGGAAATTGCCTTCTCAAATCCATAGGCTTTTCCCCAAATCTCTGCAGGCACTGAAAGGAAAAATCCTTCTCTGTATCTCCTTCTGTTCAAAGTTCAAATCATCAAGTGGATACCCTTGTTGAAAAATTCCCTGTTTTTTATTAGCTAGCTTTGATTTCTGTCCTGAAGGTGGAATTTCTTAGCACCCATGAAAGAAAATGTCTGGTCCATAAAGGAAAGCATAGGGAGCTTTATCTGTTGTTTTGGACAAATCAAGACACACTGCTCTGTCTGCCATCCAGCCTGTCCAGGTATGAGGCCATTCTGGTCCAGCAGCCAGGCTGTACCAATGATAATGAGCCCTGCTGAGACAACAAGGTCATTATGCTTGTTTAGCTAGGTCCCCGGCTTGGATCTCGTTCATACATGTCTGGCAAGGAGCATGGGTGAACTTAGGAAGCAGCTGCCTGTAGGAAAACATCTAGAGATCTGAAGAGTTTAACATGTCACTATAAAGATATGGACAATTTTTTATGGGAAAGTGGGACAAGAACTGGAATATATGGAAAAAAACACCACCACCACCAAAAAAAACCCTACCAAAACAAGGATGTATGAAACACAACTCAGACATTTTCTAATAGGAAAGCTTTAGTAAATTTGTACCACACTAACACCTTCCCATGAAGCATTTGTTATTATCCACTGCCAAAGAGAAAATACTTCACCAAGTGTGGTAGAAATTTCTCTGTCTCCTTCTCCATTGGCTCCACAGGCACCAGCATCTGTGAAGAGCAAAGTAAACAGCAAGGGAAGTTCACATCTTATTAAGAGAGAGCAGTAGCAAATCCTCCCTCAGCAGCTTGCTGTGGTGTGTGCTTTTCTCCTCCCTGCCTCTGTGTTGAGTCTGAGGAGTTGGTCCAGGTCACTGGTCACCACAGTGCTTACAGTGAATGAGATGTACAAGAAACCTCGCAGATCCTCAGAAACACAAAGGCAAGCAGAAGAGCAGATTTAAGAGCATTGTGATGAAGTGCACAGTCTGCACCTCAGGCAAGTAGAGGATTGAAAACACAAAATACAGGGAAAAGGGACTATCTGGAGGGGGTTCTTCCTCAAAATCTGGGTGGATACCAATCAAACTGCCTATGTGAATAAGGGCAATATGTAAAATTCCTCAGCTAGTCTTCTGCAAGCCACCTGCTTCAGCCCTACTTTGGTAGATTGCTACAGAACCCAGCTCAGTATAAGCATGTGTCTTCTGAGAATAGGTATCTCTTTCAAGAATTAGGGGTCAGGCAAGGTAGCATTGCAGATTTGGATCATTTCCTCACTGATCTGACAAATAAAAATTGCCTGTTATTGAGAATATGAATAGTACAACCAGGTAAAAAAGTCCTTACTCAAAAATGACAGCTCTCTGCAGCTTTCAGAGAATGATTTGCAACCAAAGATTACTGTGTGGGACTCTGTACTGTCAAGCTTGGTATATCACTTAGGAGAAACAAGCTCGTCTTACATCTCACACCCCTAACCTTTACCTGTAATGGGTAGAGCTGCAGACAGCAGTGGTGCGGAACACGCACATTCATGAAATTCCAGACAAGATCTGCCATGAATTCAGTCACAAGTAGGAATTACACATGGAGAAGATCTCTGCTCAAAGCAGGTCACCTGAGCTGCTTTTCTTGCAAAGCCCTAGCTTTGGTCACTTATTCAAGATGCTTTCAAAGTAAGCCAAGTTTGCTTAAATATCAGGTTTTGTTATGTTCTTGTTTATAAAGAAAGACATTAAAAAATACTAAAGAAAGAAAATGGGCCTGATTCATTGATGTAGAGGAGTTTTGCAGCTGAAGGTAATGTAAGTAATAAGACTGACCTAATTAAGTGACCATAAGGAACAGATTGTTATGTGCTTAGCAATAATATGAATGCAGTGTATGTAAATATATTTATTTGACTGCTTCAAATATTTATCACTTTCAGGTTAATGGTATAATTTACACTGTAATCAGTCTTCCCCATTAAAATTTCTAATGGAAAAAAATTAAACTAATTTACTTTCTTGGTAACATTTCAGCAAGGAAAGGTTAGCATCTAAAAGGTAATGTTACCTTTAATTAATCTGTGTTTCTTTACATACTCATTCTCCACTTCCCCCTTTAATGAGTACAGGATTGAAAAAGGTCAGGTGTTATATTTTTTATTTATGACTATTATTTTTTTTTACTAAATATTTATTTATTATTCACAAAAAAGACCCACAAAACAAACCAAACCAACAAAAAAAACCAAACCCACAACACCACCACCCCCACCACCCCACCCCCCCGAAAAACCAACATAGCTTGGCTAATATGTATTTCAGATGACTAGATTTTGCAGCATGGAATCAATTTAATTCCTGAATTTAGCAGTGGGCAAACTTCATAAAGGGCAGATATTCTTGTGACTATCCTACTCATCAGTGACACTAAAAATCCGACTGATCATAGCCCTTTTATTTCTCTATCTGAAATATCTCACTTTTAGTGTCAAAATCAAAGTGTTTTCCAGATTCATCAGGAATTTTTTCAGGAAGCTGCTGGAGGAAAGTGTACATAAATATTGTGGCTATAGGCAATTGTAGAGATAAAATACGTAAACAGCAGTAAAACTGTATTGCAACAAATATGTTTTAGCACCATCTAGCAATCTTGTCAGGTAAGTCATAGTTGTGCAACACTCATGAAATCTAATCCTATCCTAGGTAAAAAGCAGCATGGAATTTTTTTTTTTTTCCCAAATTAGTTGCAGTAGTTGACATTGAAATACTTGCAAATATTCATACATTTACAAATGATCAATGGTAAACTGCACTAGTCCTCAAATTGTTGTCTGTGTCTTGGTTTAAGATGAATGATGTTGGAGTGTTATCAACTTGCCTCTCACAGTTGTAAGAATTTAGAAGATATGAGGGAAATACAAAGTTTTCACCAGAAAGCCCTGCTGCAGCTCAAACCATGACATTGTTTCAGCAAGCAAAATCAGTGTGTGCACAAGCTCTTTGAACTTGCTCACTGGTATCCTTTGGTATGAATTTGTTTTGATTGAACTCTCCCATGTGGCTGGCTGGGGAGGAAGAGGGCACGTGAGGACTGGTATTCACAGTAAGTGTAACCTCTATAAACTATGGAGTTTAAATAAGATTGCTGATAAGCAAGTGTAGCATCTAACATCAGTGCTTGTGAGCTTTGTCTGTCAAGATCAAAGGGCACTCTTAGAAAAATCATCAGAAGAACAGCAATTATCCACACTGAAAACAATAGTAATAGACACTGGGGTCAGAGACGTACCCTGGCCAGGAGCATAAAACTCATCTGTCTTTCCTTATGACTGTCATTGAGATGGCTCTGATGTTCTTTGTGTGCAGTGCAGGGGTTTGGAGGACAAAGGGAATTTAAGGTGAAAATATGCCAAGTTTATTAGTTTCCTGTTATGTGACTTAATGAAGATTATATATGAAAAACAGTAGAGCTAAGGACAATCAGCAGGTGAATAAAGATGCTGACACAAATACTACCTGCTGTAAATCTCCTTCTGAGAAGTTTCTTTGCTGATTTGGGAGTTGTGATGTTAATTGTTCTGGGGCCTGATCAAACACTTGCTATGTGCATCAAGAATTTCCAGAGAGACAAATGGTCTGTGCCTTCTGCTATAATTTATTCACTTGTTTCCTAAGAATTTATTCTAATTTAATAATTGAAATTGCATTGTTAGTGTTGGGACCTGGCTACAAAGCAGCTTTGAAGAATCTCTTCAGGCATTTGAAATATAACTGAATTTGTGAACAGTTGAAAAATAGGTCACGGTTCAAACACAAGCCATTTGAAATTTGTTAGCACTGGTTAAATGCACAACTTGTTTCAACTGATTTTTTTCAAATAATTATACAATCTTAGAATCACTGAATTGTTTGGATTGGAAGATCATTTACCTCCAAGCCCCCTGCCATGGGCAGGGACGCCTCCCGCTAGGCCAGGTTGCTCTAAACTCCATCCAGCCTGGAGTTGAACAATTTCAAGGATGGGCCATCAACAGCTTCTCTGGGCAACCTGTTCTACTGCCTCACCACCCTCAGTAAAGAATTTCTTCCTTATATCTAATCTAAACCTACTCTAAGTTTACAGCCATTCCCCCATGCCCTGTCACTACACATCCCTGTCAGAATTTCCTCTTCAGCTCTGTTGTGGCCCCTTTAGGTACTCGGAAGGGGCTTTAAGGTCTTCACGGAACTTTTTCTTTTTTGAGGCTGAGTAACTCCAACTCCCTCAGCCTGTCTCCACAGCACAAGGTGGTCCAGCACTCTCATCATCTATGTGGCCTCCTCTGGACTGCCTCCAACAGATACACTTTTTGTGTTGGGGTCCCAGAGCTGGATGCAGCACTGCAGGTGAATCTCACAAGAGCAGAATAGAGGGGAAGAATCACCTCCTTTCAGCTGAGTCATAATGCTTCTATGAAATAGCAGTAATGAATCAGTTCTTGTTTATTGCACTATTTGCAGTATGTGGGGGCAAAATAACTATAAATGAGTTACAATGCAGGCTTCAGTACTGAAGAAGAACTTTAACAAAGCTAACTTTCTGGTGTATTCCTCAGCACTTTGTACAGTTTATACAGCACAGAGATCCATCTGTGCAGGTAAATCATCATGCAAAAATGAATATATAAGCGAAAGAGTAGCCATCACTTGCCTTCATGAATAAAAACAGGACACTCAGCCATAACAATAAAATTACTTTGGATCAGAGCCCAGTGGTCTTACTTTCTGCTGGTATTTCTCTATCAACATTCTTTCAAGATAAATGTTTCTATTACTATGTCTTTGGTATGATTCCTTCATTTATTTATTTTATATTTGGATGTTATTTTAGTAGCCTTTTCTTCTCATTCCTTATGTAATTCTTCAAGTATAGTTCCCATTCTCAGACCAGGTGAGCAGGGACAATTCCTATTATGTCACTGTTGCTTTTTACCTAGAGGTGCAACAAGGATATTTTTCTTTTTTTAAATGATGCTGAAATTCTTGTCTTCTGTATTAGTTGCACTGTATTTGATATTTGTCATCTTCCACTTTATTTTTACAATTTTTTACATGTATGATGTCTTCCAGCTAACACTGATAAAGTGGAATGAAATAGGAAGTAAATCTCTATTCCACCATCAGGGATACCCCTCAATGCAGAGGCCTGATTTTTCAGTGTTGGCATAGTCCATTCGGTCCAGCTCCATTCAGGACAAAGTAGAATATAGGGGATTAATTTTATTTGGGGAAACAAATAATTACATTCAGATGTCCCTATTAACATACCATTAGGCAAAATAGAAGTGGTTTTTAGCACACTGCTGAGAGCCAAAATAACATAAATCCAACTTGATTG
This sequence comes from Dendrocincla fuliginosa, assembly GCA_035047845.1. Taxonomy (NCBI): domain Eukaryota; kingdom Metazoa; phylum Chordata; class Aves; order Passeriformes; family Dendrocolaptidae; genus Dendrocincla; species Dendrocincla fuliginosa. Next base: position 31,894,134 of record JAWWMO010000001.1, on the reverse strand, counting down.
ATGCTTGCTTTGCTTTAGCTCTTTCAAATCCACGTTAAACAACCTTTTTGTTAAGAATGGAAAAGAGACAGATTATGCAGCTTGAAGGGCAGTTGCTCTTTATTCCCTCTTACCTATTCAACTAACTTTAAGAGAATCTTCTCACCAGTACTCAGTGTTGCCATTGTTAGAAAATCTCAGTTTTGGACCTTTGAAATTCACTAACTTCAAAACTAAGAGCCAAGAGCTTTTTGTGAAGATAAAAACACCAGAAGCTACAAAAACTGAGATACCTCCTATTGCATGCAGTCAGTCTAGACTCCCTCTGAAATTAGGAGAAAGAATAGATGGGTTGAATTCTCCTATGAATGTGAATGATTCTCTGCTCTATAGTCTGGTACTGCTACAGGGTTACCTTAGGTACTTCAGACACTTCCTTGAACTTAGCTGAGATTTGGGTATTGCACTCCAAATCCAAACACCATCTATGGGGATAAAAGTGTTGTTGTTGCTCCATGCTTGCTCTGAAGGCAAAAATGTTAATAATATTACTGTGCCTTGGGCATCTTTTGAGGTGGTACAATTCTATTTTGTGCTTAAAATCAAACTTCACATCAATGGAATGGTATTGCCTAGAGAAACTCTGGGCTAAAGTAATTTCATGTGAGAATAGGTAAGAGCTGAGCTTTGTACAGGTCACAGAACTGATAGAATTACCCCAGTTGTTCTTTAGACAAAATAATTTCCATTCTTCATGGAATTTAATTGCCTTATGGTGCTATCATTTATGCCAGCTCCAATTCCAGTGTCATCAGGGTACCTGTTCCTCTCAGGAATCAACATATCTGAAAGAAAATTCAACCTTATGAAGTCCTTCTCTTTCCTCAAAGGGCTAAGATATTTAAATATGAAAGCTGTTGAAGATCTTAGAAGGAAAATATAGAATACATGGGTCACCTAAAAATGATTCCATGTTACAGATGTGTAATACAGAGCTCCAGTTGTGAATCTTTCTTTCTTTTCTGTGTATGTGCAATGTATTTTAATAATTTCCCCTGTGTAGATATTGTTATTGAGCAGAGATTCTCTGCTGCCAGGATAACTATAGGATTATATATACTCAAAATGCATGTAGTGTCAAATTCTTCAGCCACTAAAATGTTATGCCTGAGGCATTACAAGGCTCATTCATTTCAAATTTGGCGATTCACTCTGTTGCACTGCAGCTAACAGAATTTTGCCACATCGCATTGGAACTTCTGTTACAGCAGCAGATTCTGAGAGTGGAACTTATATTGCAAATTATTCTGATTTACTGAAGGTTAGAGCATGATGAAAGAGGGCAGTGTACTTAAAAAAGCACCTATTAAGCATATCATAGAGCCACAGGGGATATTTTCTGTGAGCACTGAATCAAGGAATGATCATTATTTGTATAGAAAGTGTTATTTATACAATGGAAATATTCTCCAAACACTTTAAGAAAGCCAGACAGATCTCCTATCTTAATATGAGACAGTGCTCTTTTGGGAATGGGGTAAGTGCAAGCCTGTATGTGACAGACTGACAAGCCTATATTAACTTTGAAATGGGTAGCTCTTATACATTAAAGAGATAAATCTTTTAAAATAACATTCATATTTATCATTCTCATATCATTAGTCTGGTGCATAGGAAAGCACTAAAGTAAACATACATCTGGTTAACAGTAGGAAAATATTTCATATGAAAGATCTCAAATGACTCAAACATTATTTGAGTGTCAGACTGTGTTCATTCATGTGGCAGCAATAGTTTAATTCAGTATTATCTATTTTGTCAGATTTTATTTGTTGTGTATTCTGATAGTATATAAAGACCCCGGCTGTATATGAGGAGCTGTGGCGGCTTTGTATTACTTGAAAACACTGCTTGACAAGACAGCATCTTAGCAAAATTGGTGCTATGCTGGTCAAATTTTTAGTGAAGGTCAAAGACAGTGCCAACACATTCACCTCCAATTTTGGGGTGAGTTTCCCTTCTTAGTGAGAACATACAAATCCCTACACAATCATGCACTAAAGTGATCAAAGGTCTATCTCATCTCCACACTGTACTTTCATCAGAGAACAATGGGACTTTTTAGAAAATTACACCAGACCGTCATTTTTAACAGTTGCTGCAGGATCTTTCTGCCACTGAAGCATTTAACAGCTTACTGAGCTGAAACAAGATGAAAACTGCCCATTCACAGGAATTTCATAATGCCTCTCAGTGTTACCCCCAGAACTTGTCTCAGACAACACTTCCTTCTCAGCACGTGCCTTTTAAGATTTTATCTTTGCTCATGTCAAATTTTCCTATCTGATAAACTCAGATCTTTCTTTTGCCTTATAGATGAGGGTCTAATTGGTGCAAATAATGTATCAAGAGAGAGCTGTTGCATTAGTGTGTGGCGAAGAAACTTTTAACAAATCAATGCCCTTGCTAAATAATTACATTCCCTCTCTCATGCTTACCTATACCTCTTCTGCAATTCAACAGCACAGAAGTAAGAGAGGGAAAGGTCATTGTACTGAGCTATAATTACATGTAAGATACACATTTAGTACATTTAGAATATATGCATATTAGAAAATGTATTTTCAAATTTAGTAAATATGTATAAGATACAGGTTTAAGTTTGATGGGATAATCTTGCTCAAAGGAGGATCTTCTAACCCAGATAGATAGAGGATATACAGGACATACCAGCCTGCAAAAAGTATTAGAGAAAAAAAGTCCCATGAGCATAATGAGGGATTAATTTATTTGAGGGGTTAGTTTCACTAGCTTTGTCTGCATCAAACTCTTGTTCTTTGTTGTGACAGACAAACTTGAAGGGATTTTATGGAGTGACAAAGTTCTGAGCCTGGCAGGTGAGTTGTCCAAACGCAAAAAGAAACCTTACTTGGTCCTCAAATCACACAACTGCTCAGACTAGAATCTGCTTAAAAATCCTCATGCCATGAGCTGTAACGGACGACTTCAGTAGCAGCACAATGGTCTCTGAACATCTGAAAAGAGCTTAAATTGGGGACAGGGAGGATATAAATGCACACACTCTAATATGAAAAATAGCCTTCCGAGCAACATTTTCAAAGTATGTGTGTCTCTCACATGAAATTGTTTTCAGTGCAAAGTATATTTATGCAAATAGCATTTCAACCAAGTGTGACCATTAATCAAATTGAGCTGTCGATGTAACGGAGTCACATGCCAAGTTAATACAGGACTGCTACACAAGTAGTTGCCAGTTGCTGATGTCTGCTGATGCACAGCAAGAGCTGTGCAAGCTTACAGCTATACAGCTTTCATGGCTTTTCACAGTAACCCCATGCTCAGATGTCCCTGGCCTTCTGCTTTCTTTCAGGGTTGTAAAGTCAGATTCACCTCCAAGCTTCTCTGTGGGTAGGAGAAGTCCTGAGTCTTTCAGAAAAAGAGCAAGCATCATCATAATGGCATTAAAGGAAACAAAAATTGCTTCCTTTGAGCAACAAATTATACCAACATTAAACAACATTTACTGCAATGAAAATTATTGAAGCAGCAAGGTATCAGACAAGCTGTGTACATCTGGTCTGTTCATCTGCTTCTTTAGAGAGTGCTTCATTGACAGAGACTATCACAGTGGTTTTTGTCATATTTTACTAGAAGGAAAGCAGAAGATGCTGCTTTCTCTCATAAAGATCAATTTTAGCCTCTTGAAGGAAAAAAACTCATGAAATGTAAACACATCCTTGTTTCTCTCTATGTACAGGCTAAGCATTTTCATGTTGTAATTGCAGCACATGTAAGTAAGGTTAAATTGAGAAAATTTAGGTACTGAGAGAATGTCTTTAATCTTTTATTAGTTGAGAGCATCTCAGAAAGTCCCATGCTGCTAAAAGATGCCATGTTGTAAATGAGATGTAAATTGGAGGTCCTGACTGTTTATGATCATTAAAGATTATATGAAGAATAGTGGTGATTAACTTTAATGTCCTGCCAAATTCTGGTGTGACAATTTTGTTTTGTTTTTTTTCCAAATGGAGAAATTCCCCTTAGAACTAAAGTCAGATTATTCATCACCTGTGTGCTAATGTTTAGTGGTGTTAATTGTTAGATTTTGCTCCTTAAATCAATGCAAGTTACTCTCTATCAAGTCACATGAAAGCCTTCTTTCTACATACAACAGGCTAAACAGGCCGTTTGGTACTTCTTTGGCTGGAGTTTCAGACCTTACAGTCTTTCCAGCCAGAGTGCAATGCTGGAAAACTCCAATAACCTGTAGTTTTTACCATTGTTAAAGGTAATAACTGGATTTGGACCAGGGCAGACTGAATAGTACTTGAACTAACTCATGCTTGTAGTTTGACTGCAGAAGCAGAAATCTGTGTCTGACAGACACTGATGAACACTGTGGCTTGGTGACATCTTGTGTGGTATTAAAAATGGTTATGTGTTTATGCCTTAGGGAAACCTTCAGGGGTAATAATTAACTGAAAAATATAGAAGGGGAAAATAAAAGACCCACCAACATCTTCTAGTATGTTTCATAGAATCATAGAATCATTAAGATTTGAAAAGACCTTAAAGGTCACCAAGTTCAAATGTCAACATAACACAAGCAACTTTGGCTGAATAAATATCAGACTGTAGAGAGCTTTATTCCATGCCTTAGATTAGGGGGGAAAATTAGCTTAGTCCATATGTGACTGGCCTTATTTTTTAAATTTCTTTTGAAACTGTTTCTCATGAAAATGAGTGAGATCTATGTATTTCCCATTGAGGTTTCTTTTCTTTTTCTTAATGATTTTCTCTTGTCCAAGCATGGTTAGTGTCTCAAACTGAAATGTCATCCTGTCACTGTCAATGTCACTATATGAGCCAAGAGCCTGACTGTCTCTGAGGATCTCTGAATTTTCTAATATTACCTCCAAATAAATTCCAGACCCTTATATATGTTTGAAGATAGTCACTTGATTAAATACTCATCCAAAGATCAGATATTTATGAGTTTTAAGATTCAGACATAGTTCATATTGAACTTAATCTAATTCAAATTACATGGAGTACAATAATTAGGAGCAGACAAAACCACATATATCCACCACAGAGTAAATTTTTTTCCTCATCCTGTAGAAAATTGGAAAAAAAAACAAATGATGTGCAACAGATGCACAAGACTTATATGTTCGAGATCAGGTACGACCTTTGGACAAGATATTGTCTAGCTTTCATTTACACAGATTGCATGTTTTAATCAAGTTTGTATAATTTCTATATTCCTTTTAGGAACATAATTCACCTGACATTACTAATTCCAAGAAAACCCAGGATCAACCTTTTGCGGATAACATATTCTAAATATTTTTGCTGCTAGAAAATGTGCATTTTTAGCTATTAACTCTTGTTACAATTTTGTCAGCAAGACTGAAGTACCTGTCAGAATTATCAGATATGTTTAACACTAACATTATGAAATGCTTTATTCATTTCCTACTTCAATAAGACAAACTCCTGAAATTTCACCTTCTAAGTGTGTTTTTCAATTCTGAAGTCACTTTTTGTGTCTCTCCTTTGATTTCTTTATAACATTGATGTAGTCATCTTCCAGGGATGATGCTGGTCCTAGATTCAGTATTCTTGCAAAATTTAATTTCCTGAGTTTTCCATGATGGTCATCTTTTCATACATCATGGTCCTCTTAACACACATCAACATTTTCCTCTGTTGTTTTGCACTGAAATTTAATATTAGAGGGATAATTTGTGGTGAGTTCTACAGTAGTAATGTTCATAACAGGCTTTCAAACTGAAGTACCATGTTTCTTCATCCTGCTCAGAAAGAGAGATGGGGCCTTTCTCCTGCAGATACCAAGAAGCAACTCATGAACAGAAACTTTGATCTCACCGTTGGAGAAGGCGGCATTTGAAGAAGTAACCCTATAGACTTGTCTAGAGAAAAGAGTTCAATACTCACAAATCAGATCAATGGGGCATCAGGCAGAAGATAGCCATAGGTGCTCTCACAGTGCTGACTTCACTGTTGCAGTTGGGTCATTTAGAAAACAAACATAAATTCCTAGAAAAAAATTATTGCTGTACAGATTAAAATAAGAACTCAGGTCAGGTATATTGTCAAGAACTAAGATTGTCTGACATGATCAGATCACAAAATACTGTGTTCCATTAGTACCATATGCGTATCTCCTTTCTCTGGAGTATTCAGCAGTTCCCTCGGCCAGTAATTTGTGAAATGAAACTTGGGCAATCAGCAGGTGCTGAAGATTTCTGTTTGGATTTTTTGTTTATTTCATTTTGGTTTGTTTCCTCTGAGCAAAATATTAACATTTTTACTTGCACCAGATCCTTTTAGGATTCTTACTCATATGCGGAAAGGAAATGTTTATGAAGGAAGGGTACGGTGCCTCCATTCTATGAGGAAGAGCTGTCTTTAACATGGGAACCTGTTGTTCAAGACAAGAACTTTGTCACTGATTGCAGTGACACTGACTTTTGTCACTGACTGCAGAAAATTGTGTTTTAACACAAGTTTATGCAGCAGACAACAGCCACATTTTAAGTTGGCAATACTCTTCTGATTAATTTTGTAAATGAGAATCTTCATCTCCTGATTTGCTTATATGGGATGATGAACAGGGTGGTTTGGTGTGGCTGATCTCTATGGAGTGAGGATGGAGGAGTTCAAATAAGATGCAGACTTACAAAAGGCAGCCTTTGTCAGGTTTTATTTTCTGATTATTTTTTATTGTCAGCAGCTTTGTAAATCTCTTTGTGGACCTTGAAATTTTGCATGGGCATCTATAAAAGAGGATTCAAAGACATTTCTTACCTTATGTAATATCTATTCCTGCAAAATGAAACTTTTAGCATACGGCCTGTTAGCTTTGACTGATATTTTAGTGTCCTTCACACTGCAATTCAAGAACTGGACCTTGAAGGTCTCTGATTGAAGGACAAAAGAAAAAAAAAAATAAAAGCTTTGTCTTTTTAGAGAAGTTATTTCTGTAATGTAGCTTTTTTGAATTAAATTATTAATACCTGCCTGTTTGTGTAAAGCCTTCTAAAAATGTTTGATGGTCTAGCATGACCTTGTTTATCCAGTTCCATGATTTTCTTTGTGCACTTTTTTTGTTCATCCCTCTGTCTCAGACTTGTCTTTCCCTTGCCTCTGAGGGCAAGTGTGCTGCCACCAAATGCTGCTACATCAGGTACTCAGCTGAGGGGTCAATTGCCATGACTGTTACCAGACTGGATCAAATAGAAAGTATATTGTACTGCAGTAATCTTTAATTAGAACAAGCAGTATGTGTGCTCTGCTCCAGATGAGACAACCTGATGAAAAAAATCAGTAAGTCATCACTATGAGACAGGTAAAGAAGGCATTGCTAGAGCTTCAAAGAAAATAGTGGAAATGCTTAGATATAATATTTTAGCATTACCAAGTGGGAAAGTGGAAAGTAATGTTTCTTCACTAATTTATCTTCAGGAGCCAATTAGTTAAATGGAACTTTATCTTTTTTTTTCCTACATTTTTTATAGACACAAATGTTTAAAATTGTGTCAGAAATTTAAAACACAAGCTAAAACTCAGAATTATGACCCAAGCAAATAGCAATTCATACATAAAAAGGAAAGATCAACATAGTGACAGTCAAAAAAAAACAATTGTAGCAATCCAGAGGTATTTCCTGATTAGCAAATGGGCAAGAGAAGAAGAGCAGGTTGGATAGAGGGATTAGGAGTTCAAAGCCTTGCTGGTGGCTGTTACCTGTGTCAGAGGCTGATACTGGTCTGGCACTGACCATCAGTGACCTAGACCATACGACATAAACCAGTCTCAGAAAACTCATGGACAACATCAAATTGGGAGGAAATACTTAATACATGGGAGGGCAGGGCAAAGTTTCAGAGGGACGTTGACAAACTTCAGTAATGCGCTGACAGAAACTACATGAAGTTTAACAAAAGTGAATGTGAAGTTCTGAAGCTGAGATGGAGTTAAACCCATACAACAATACAGACTGTGAAATAACTGGTAAAAAGGAATTCCTTTCATTAAAAGGAGTTCTGGTGGGCAACAAATGGAATAGAAATCACATTGGGCCATTGGTGATGAAAGACAACTCCATATCGGTCTGTTTTAACAAAAGTTTAGCCACCTAGTTGCAGGAAATTATTATTTTACTCTGATACTTGTGAGGATGAATCTGAGTCTTTTTTGGGGCTTCCCAGCATAAGAGACAGATTGACAAACTGGTGTGAGTTCAGTTGGCTGGAGGGCTGGCCTACATGATGTACAAGGAGTGTCTGGGGGAACCAGGTTTGTTCAATCTGAAAAACAGATGGTAAAGGGAAAGTTTTATCACTGTCTTCAAATACTGAAGGGTCAGAGAGAAAACTGTGCCAGGCTCTGAGGCAGGCACAGTGAAAGGATAAGAAGCAATACACACAAATCACAGCAAGGGAAGAAGGAAGGAAGAATTGCCCACAGAGATTGTGCATCTCTGGTTGTGGAAATAATTCAGAAGTGAAATGGAAAAGGACCTGAGAAACTCCATCTAGAATTGAAGTTAAGCTTAACTTTGAGCAATGATTGGAATAGCTGACATCACAGTTTCCTGCCAGTCTAAGTGAAATCTCGTCTTCTACCTAATTCAAATGCACCTTGTTCAAACAGCATTCTTGAACTCATGAATTAAAGGCTTCATGGCTGCTTTTGCCATCAGTATTGAATTCATGTGTGGAAATACTCTCATAAGCTGAGAAATAAGCTTTTATGTGCTATCAGTAACAAAATAGGCAGTCCTGTCCAGACATCATAGAAACCTTGGTATTTGAACTTGAGCAAAAGGATATGAGAAGAGATAGTTCTCTAATAGAGATAACTGAAGAGCAAAGCTACGAAGTATGTTTTGAGTGGGAAAAGTAGTCTCTAAATTTATTGTCTCTGCTATTTCTTATTGAATTCTGTTATCTATAAACCTCAGGAGACAGGGAAGGTGTAAATCAGTAGTCTCTGGACATATATACCTACTATGAGGTAATGACAGTGAACTGAAACTTAGGGTATCATGGAACGGTTTGGGTTGGAAAAGACCTTAAAGATCATCTAGTTCCTATCCCCCTGCCATGGACAGGATCACTTTCTACTAGACCAGAGTGCTTGAAGTCCCACCCAACTTAGCCTTGAACACTTACAGGAATGAGGCAGCCACAACTTCTCTGGACAACAAACAGTTGTTAATAGTTATTGTTTTAGAATAGTCCAAAAAATGAACAGAATCATAGGAGTTATCACAACCAAATCATGGATGGACATCAAACTGTGGGGCAGGAATAAATATAAAGATAAGATAAAGATAAATAGCAGATAAAGAGCAGCACCTAGAGAGGAAGACAGAAGGGAAGTAAGAAGGAAGAACATAATATTTGGCAAGCATAAAGAAGGAAACTGTTTAATCTAATGGACTGTTACATAAAAAATAAAAAAAAAAATGCTTTTGTTGCTGCATGCTACAGAATGCATTGAGAGTTTAGCTGGGAAATAAATTCCAGGAGTTGCACTTTTGATGTGGGTGGTATACCTTTATCCAGAGGGCCTGGAGGGGAGACCACATAAGTGAAATTGCTACTTTGCAGCTGGTTTTGGGGGGTTGGTTGTTTGTTTTAAAGAAGAAACAACCAACCCAACAACAAAACACCAAAAAATACAAACCCAAAAAATCCCCCAGCCACCATTTTTTTTTCTCCAGTGCTTCAGATATGCCGTTGGTCTCAGTGTATAAAACATGTCTGTATTTGTCTTCATTATGACTATGTAACACAGCACAGATGGCTCAAAACATTTGGGGTGTGGTCTTCTCTGCAGTGATCTTTAGTGTATGTCTTCTCTTGAATTAGACTGGCATGTGTAACCCCCCATGCTGCTAGATAGAGAGGTACTGTCCTTTGATACTGGCTTGACCCTGACTGTCTCAGTCAAATGACTTTCACCATACTGTGGTGCCTCCTGTTTCCTCCATATGCTTTTGTCTGAGCATACAATTCATATATATAACAAATCCCCGCTCCCCTTACTTGCCTTCAAAGTTCTAAATTGTATATATTCTCCCTACATATCCATCACAAGCCTCTCTTCATGCTCCTTTTTTTCTCTGCCAATTATACCAGGCTTTTCTCTTTCTTTGATGTCCATATAAGAGGATGTTCTCAGCCCCTCTAAAACCTATTCACTTATTAACATAGACTTCAGAACTTTATTTCCATCAGCCTATATGGATTGCTAGTCACTATGACATCTGTTAAAACCCTAAATATTTCCTCTTTCTAGTACAACTAGACCACATGGAGATTTTTTCTGAAGAGCTTTATTCCATAGAGTTACATGAAAGATCTTTGAAAACTATTACTGACTTTGTTTCTCTTCATCCCCATCAGTGGCTCAACAATACACGACAGTAGGTTTTCTCCACACCAGCTGTTTGGGGACTTACAAAATTGGGTAAGCCAGACTGCTCACATATGTTTTGGAGCTGCTTCTTCCCTATTTAACCTCCCAGCTAGAAAATTAGTAAACACAGCTTCATCCTTTAAGTTGCCAAGCACTTTGCATTTTAGATCAACAATTGCAAAGTCTTTGAGAATTGTAGCATTGCTTTTTCATTGGCATCTTTGTTACATATATGCAACTATTTGTAGGACTTAAATTATCAATGCATTCTGAAAAATGTGTGTGTGTCCAATTTATTCCAATGACAAAAATAAGGTTTGAGGAAAGGCATTTTAGACATTTTTATCAGGTTCATAATGGTTAAACATTATGGTTCTTCCTGGGGAGTTTGGTTGCAGTTGAAACCAAATATCAAAGTAAATATCTGGATTTTTTCCTTCAAGTATATTTTTAAAGATACAGCTTTTAAAATAACTCATTATATTAATAGTTGCTATTGATGATTCATATTGTATTAATCCTGATTTATTTCAGTCAAGCTAGAGTGTTATTGCAATTGAGTTATAAATGGGTATATGATTTTTTTCAATGTCTTTGAAGTTTTGTTAATTTTCTGATTTTCCAGTGTGAAATATTTAACATTTATTCCACTACCTTTATTTCTAGAAAAACTAAAAAGAAGAATACCTTCGTAGTAACCTTTTGTCCACACCACTTGCCTAGGATAACAGAAATCCAGTGAGTCAAATTTAGATCAGGGAATAAACCAGTTTTGTAAGTTTATTTCTTATTGGTGCAAAATTACTAAAATATTGGGAAACTACAATCTTATTCTCTGGCTTTCTTTTAATATGAATTCCAGTGGACCAAGATAGAACCTCTGATAAAAAAAGAATAATCCAAAAATTATATTAATGTAATTGCAAAACATTAATTTTGATGATCAGAATTTTCTAAAAGGAGACTTAGTAGTAAACAATTTCCAACCAGCTTCTGCAACGAACTCAATGATGCAATACCAAATGATTGACCTGTGCCCAAAAACACTTGTGGTTTCTAAATCAAATGACAGCTCAGTCCCATGGACGAGTTAACACAAAGCATCATTATACAAGTAGTACTGCAGTTATCTCAATAATTATTCAATTATAACAGTAATAAAGGGATTTTATTTATTTCTAGGGGAACAGGATCTGTTTGTTGAGAAAATGAAGAAGAAATTACAAGTAAAATATTTTTTTTGAAAAAATGTTACGAATTAATATAAAGAATTGCAAAATTAGCACTGAATTATTGTTGTATGACAACCACCTCAGAAATTCACAGATATGGAAGTACAAAAGCACATCATATTGTATTCTGTCTCAGGGAAAAAAAAGCTGTTTGTACTATTAACCGGTAACCATCACCAGTCTTGTAACACACTGCATGGATTACGAGCTCAGTGGGTTTCCCAGCTTTCAAAAATGCAGCAGAATAGCATTCCACATAAAAGAAGTATAGAAACATTTTTGGAATCCTGTCAAATACACTTTATGTGAGGGAATTTTGGAAGACCACCTCAAAACTTATACATAAGACCCAAGACCACCTTAATGTCTATATAAAACACAACACCTATTAAACACTCCTAAAGACCTAAGTGAAACTTAAAAATCTCACATGCTTTGTGAGTAAATTTTGCAGTTAAAGAACCAATGATGAAATCAGTACTGCTCCCACTGAAGTCATTGGCAATGCTGGCATTCCTGTAATTTAAGGTTTCTTTTTAACAGTAATTAAAAAAAAAAAATAGCTGCCTAGTTGCCTAGGAGAATATATACGGTTAAAATGATGTGACTTTTCATTATTATTTCCTGCACAAATTAATAATATCAAAGAATTTTTCTAAAAGGGTAAAAATGGTTGACTTAAAAAATACTTAAAGGGGACCCCTATTTTTCTAATTGAAACTGGTATTATTAGGAACAAGGAGGGGAAAAATCCCCCACATATTTTTGGACTATGATGTATTATTTCTCTAATGAGTTAAAAAGGGATAGATATGAAATTATATTAATATTTTAGATATTAATGAAAAGCAGAGATATCTTAGATAATATGACATTGCAAATTAATCTTATGCTGGGCCATCTATGATCTGGGAAAAATCAGCTGATAAAGCAAATGTTATTTGGATTACACGTGTGGATTGATAATTCTTCACTTAAGAAAGATAACCATAGATCACTGGTGGATTTCTATCAACAAGTGGTGTAATCATATTTTAAGGAGTTCTTTAGCAATCAACCTTTTAAATCTCTTAAATTTCACAAAATAGCAAGATAAAACTAACAGATTATTTAACATATCTCAATAGTTTGCATGACAATAACAAATAAACTTACAAGAAAAACACCATAACTAGAAGGACATGAATCACATTAAAGGACATATAAATATATCAAAATTTGCTTAGGGCAATAAAGGATTATGAACTAGATCTCTAAGTGAAAATGGAGCAATACTTACACCTTTTTTTTTTAATATTTTATTTTGATTAGTAGCTACTGATTACTGAAAGAAACAGGAAAAGAAACAATGTGATTGTTTGACTTTCTTTATCAAGCCAAGGATAAGAAGCCACATTCTTCTCATTTGTAAGATTTCAAATGAATATGTTACATAAAAAATGTAGCAGAGAAATGTTGTGAAGGTATTGATAAGATAATCAAAAGATTACAACATTGCTGTCTAAAAAAAAAATATGTATCTGTTTCTGGAAGCAATATGACCCTGTGCTATCCCTAAATTTATTGCATGATTTAATAAACCTACTAACTAAAGGTGTAACCTGAAAAATAGAGTACTCAGTTCTCATATTTGGATTGTTTCTTCACATGTCAGCTATCTATTATTGAATTGTAATATTCACTGAATTATAATATTCAAAGAATTATAGCAATTCAAAGTTGTTTTTATTTCATAGAATCAAAGAATCCTAGAATGGTTTGTTAATCGATGTTAAAGGTCATCTAGTTTCAACCCCTGAGCCATGGGCAGGGACACCTTACATTACACCAGGTTGCTCAAAGCCCTGCCCAACCTGGCTTTAAACATTTCCAGGGATGGGACATACAAACTGTAAATTATAAAACAATTCCCTAACTTATCGTATAATTGTGTGGATATTTTCATTGCATCTATCTCAAATCAGTAGTAGAGAGAGTGACTGGGAAAAGTAAATTACTACAGTTCTTCAGTGGATGAGCAATTAAGAGAAGATCCTGAAAAGTTTATAGGTGTCCAGGTTATTCAGTGGGTGACAGACACATAAGTACTTCGAAAAATGTGGAGCTAAATTAAATGCCCACAGACTGAATGAATGCAAGTCTACTCAATAAACCCTAGTTGCAAAAGTAACTTATTTAGTTTGATATTTTGATGTGTCCTGACCTTTACTCAAATTGGCTCATGTTCCTGTGTGCATACATCTGCAGAAGAAATGACTGATTGCTGATCCTGAACTGGTGGAAAATTATTATTGCTTCTCTTTCTGCATACAGGCCTCCCTAGACTGATTAGAAAGGAAAATTAAACTAGTTTTCTTCTTGGCAGCAGTCTGGAAGCACAAGATGTAGAGAATTTCAGCTGCTTTTTTAAAGTGATTATTCTTGTTTTAGTTGTAAAGAGAAGCACATTAATGCCTTTATTCTTCATGGAAATTATGGATTTTAGTGAGCCTGTACAACTTTCCTTTATAAAAATTTTCTTTATGATAGCTGGTGCTGTGTTTTATTTATTGTTTATCTATCTGGCCTCAAAGTATTTTTTAATCTTGTATCTGGTGAAGAAAACCAACATTCATCAAAGATCTAAGACAGTTTATTAAATTTATAATCCTGATTGACTACCACTTTGGAAAATTAAGCATCATCTTAGTGCAGTTGGTACTAACTAGTAATCAGAGAGCCCCTTTTTAATTAGCTCTAAGTATGGCTTTTCCTAGCATATTACTCCTGTAACCAAGGTAATTTAAACTGCAATTTCTTGAGCAGCATAAATAAGGAGAATACACTTAAAAAGGAAAAAAAGCTGAATATACAATCAAAAGTAACATCCAGTGGTTACTGCTGGTTTCCTATCCATTAATTAAGGGAGGGCTTCCATTGAATTATAACATGAGTCAGTTTTTTTTCTAGATGGTTCATTAAAAGCTGGATTTTATTACATATTACATGCTTTATGCTTTTCACACAAACTTATTATATTGCTCAGAGAAGGTGATCTTTTAAAGCACATTAGACTAATGTTCCTGAAACTCCATCTAATGTAAGTTTTATTGAATTGCTGTAACTAAAAAGGTCACCTAATGATTTGTTCAGATAATGGATTTAGTGAAAGGGAAACAAAATGAATGGGTTATTGTAGTAACTCTGACCTTGAGATACATTTATAGTTACTGAGATTTATGAATTTAGCTACAAATGAAGAAACTAAAAAGTATTTGTTATACTAGTGTTATTTTTTAACAGTGAATGCAAAGCAAAGCAAATTAAAAGGATATTTGTTCCACTCCTGTGAGGTATATTGCAAACAGTAATCGCTAATAACCTGGGGCAGCTCAGCAACATGGTTTTCTTAAGGTCACTATAGAAACTTGCCACAAATTCATATCTCATAAAGTAGCTTGTTCAGACAACTGGTCCTGACTTGCTTTTGCTCTATCCCTTTTCTTTCTCTGTAAAATGAGGACAGTTGTACATATTGACCAAGAGCTTGAACTGGGTAGAATCATAATCATAGCTGAAGATTGCAAAGACACAGAATCACAGAACATGCTGAGTTGGAAGAGACCCACAAGTATCATCCAGTACAACTCCCAGCCCTTCACAGAACCATCCCCAAGAGTCACACCATGTGCCTGAGGGTATAGACTAAACATTGAAATAATTACCAAATTCTCTGTGTCCAACTGGTTTTGAATCAAAAATGAGGACCTTGCTGGTGCAAGGATTTAGTTAAATGCAATTAATAGAGGTACTATAAGCCTACTGGGAGTAACTCTGACATTTAGATTTAATGATCTTTTTCAGTCTTAAAATTTGTGAATCTTCTAGGACAGTCATTTATTGTTTGAATATTAACTTGAAAGACAAATTGTGAAAGAGGTACATTATTATGCCTCTGTGTTGATAAGACAGAGGCTGTTTTCTGAGGGAGAAGAGCTAATCAGAGATGTTGAATGTATTGTATAGCTTACTTTTTAAGCACGTAACACTGGCTTTAACCTTAAAATAGGAAACACGTTAGGGTTTTTTTCCTCATTTTTGGTTAATCAAGAGTTAATAACCAAAGATACAGAGGTAACGGGAAGGTTTATCAATTAATTAGAGAGAATTCAACAGTTGAATGTGGTTATAGAGCTGCAAAAAGACTAATTTTTTTTTAAAGCAGCACTGAAGATTGAAAAAAGCTTCCTGTCTTTCTGCTGGGCTTTATAACTTCAAACAGCTGTTTGGCACATGGGTTCTTTTAGTATAAATTCACATTAAACCTCTGCATTTCCTGATGAAAGCACTCACTCTCTTGGCTTGGATCTTGTAAATGCAGAACCATAGCATGGACCTTGCTACATGGACCTTAGGTTCTAGAGAACCTCAAGGGTAAAGGCAATTCTTTAACATATTAATTTCATTTATTCTTCAGATCCCTGCAGCTTGACAGATCCTTTTGAACATTCACACTAAGGAAATGGGATAAAGCATGAGGTTTTATTCCTGGTTTTACTGGGACAGATGGATTTTCCTTTGGCAGTAAGCTTGGACAATGTTGCGATGCTGCTCATCAATACTTGTCCCCAGCTCATGTACTGGAAACAGCTGAGCCAAGGAAGCAGTGAGCAACACATGAGCTAATTTAATTTGTTTCTCAATAGAGAAAAAAATAGCCCATGGTCTTCTCTGGGTGCTTGTGGTATCTGAGACAGCTTGTTTAAAGCAAGCTCACGTCCTCCTATGATTCACTGGATCTGCAGTCAAAACATGCCTCAGGTCTCATGTTCTCTCCAGTTCTTCCCCTGCTCTTTCTTAGAAGACTGCCAAGTATTCAGGGTAAGGATTTTTCTCTTATCTTCTGTCTTTAAACTGGCTTTGCACAGACATTCAGTAAAACCCTCCTGCTAC
The DNA here is from genome assembly GCA_035047845.1 of Dendrocincla fuliginosa. Classification (NCBI taxonomy): domain Eukaryota; kingdom Metazoa; phylum Chordata; class Aves; order Passeriformes; family Dendrocolaptidae; genus Dendrocincla; species Dendrocincla fuliginosa. The sequence continues at coordinate 31,877,515 of JAWWMO010000001.1, read as the reverse complement.
CATGACGATAATTAAGAGGAGAACGATTAGGCCATTAACAATAGATAATCCTCTTATAGACAGAAAAAGGTGGGGATATATATATTTTATGGTGTGGAGAAAATATCAAAAGGAACAAATTATTTTATTTTTCTTACATAAAATAAGCAAACTCCAGAGATGCGTAAGGGCTTACAAGGTCAGGCAAACTTGGGATCCTCAGAGCCCTGCAGTGAGTTACCCGCTCCTGGAAACAAAGCTGTTGTACACTCAGCACTGGCAAGCCTGTGTGAAAAGCATAAAATATCAACAAGACACATACCCCAGAGCATCAGAAATAAAACAAAAACGCCCAAAACCAAACCAAACCAAACCAAAAAAAACCCTAAAACAAACAAAAAACCTGACACAAAATCCATCAAAGTAAGCAAGCAGCAAAGAAATCTTAAAAGTTTATACAGCCATAAAAAACAACCTCCAGAAAGTCCTAGGTGGTAGAATAATCTAAATAATAATAATAAAAAAAAAAAGAGGCAAAAAAGAAAAAGAAAATAAGACAAAACAAACAGAAAATGCCACCCCCCAAAAAAAACCAAACAAACAAAAAAAAAACCAAAATAAAACAAACGAACAAACAAAAAACAAACTACTACATAAATCAGGCCTTATTGTTGAGCAAACATTTTCTTTTTAAGCTATTTGCATCTTTTCCTTGCACACTTTGAAAGGAGGAAGGAAAGAGGTGTAAGAAACACTTCCATTGGCAAGATAACATCTCTGCTTCAAGGCACAAAACCAGATTTTGTGCATGAAAGAATTAAAACTCTAATGAAACAACCAATAAAAGGACAGGAAAACAATGTCAAGCTCTATTTCAAGTATTTTAAAATGTTGTTTTTGTTTTTTTTTTTTTAACGACAGTTACTTTTGCTGAAGAGGTTATCACACAAACTATAAAAGTGCCTTCTGTAGGATCATAGTTGGTTACTGAATTAAGGGCTTAAAAATAACTTACAGTGTCTCTGAGGATAACAATACCATCATTTACCTTCCTTCCTTCCTCCCTTCCTCCCCTTCCCCTTCCCCTCCCCTTCCCCTTTTCTTTCCTTTCCTTTTCTTTCCTTCCTTGTTTTCCTTCTTGACAATGTCCTCCCACTATAGCAAAGTATAAGTGAGATTTGGTCAGATGTGACCTGATGATTTAAGGAAAATTTAATTTCTCTGTTCTTAGAATCTTGGTTTGTTCCTTGAATAGGTGCTGTTCCTTAACAGTAGGTCTGAGCATGTTGTTTGGCTTTTTTCCTCCACTATGTTGTTTACATAAGCTATTCTGTATGTGCTTGTAGGTGCTAAACAGAAGCAATCAAATCAGATATTTTATCATACCTGCTGTAGAGAGCTGTTTTTCATTTTGCATTTCCTCATTCTTTCTGTAGTCTTCAAAGATTCTAAGTTTAAAATATGTTAATCTTCTATTAGTAAATGCAGATAACATACTTTACATAATTTCCTTTTTTGAAACCTTTCTGGCTGGGATGTTTCTAGGCTGATATTTTGATTTGAGGAACAAGACCTACTGTTGACTAACTGAATCACAACAAAACTTGCAATATGCTGCAAAAGACTGAAAAAACTCACTGTCTATGCTCCATCATACTTTCAGTGTAATATCTGGAGTTGATCAGATGCACCCTCACACTACAAAACTTTTACTTATAAATGGAGATTTAATGAAATTTAATTAATTTAATTTAATTCAAGACTAGCCTGAATGGGGCTTTGAGCAACCTGGTCTAGCAGAAGGTGTCCTTGCCCATGGCAGGGAGGTTTGGAACTAGATGATCTTTAAGGTTCCTTCCAGCTCCAAAGCATTTTATGATTCTATGAATGACAAAGGTTTCTCAAATTCCACTTTAGTTGTTTCCAGCTTTATGGGTGTGACAGAACATTGGAAGCCTTTCCCTCTCGTGGCAGCTGCTGGGTGGTGGCACAACCACAGCTGCCAACCCCTGTGTAGCACCTTAGTGGCATGGGACTGCAGTTAGACATGAGTAGCTTGATTCAATCTGCATGCTTTTTGATCTGTACCTTTGGAAAGCAATTGTAATTTTTTAAAAAATTCACAGTTAGACACATTTTCCCCACTCTGAAATCTGAGGTTTTGTTAAACAGTTGATCATTACTCCTATTTATCTGGTAACCCACTGCCAATTACTTATGAATGTTGGAAGTAATATGCAGAAATACTCCTTTTAATCATTACGCATTGATACATTTGCATTTTAGATTTCCATATGTGTGCTTCTGTAGCACTGAGAGCCCGATAGACTTGCATGAGGATCACTGACTGTCTGATTAGTACTAATTACTTTTTCTGTTCAGCAGAGGTGATTATTTAGTCTTAATACTAACCAAAAAACGATTGTAGTGGAATATCATGTCCCTTGCTAGCAAATGGACCAGGGCTCCCTCACTTTTCCTTCATGGTTTTATGAACACGTCTATTCCACTATCCTTATGAAAATGCTTGCAATTTATTTTCATCTAAATACTTAATGCTCCCTTACAAACACATGGTAGAACATGGAAGAAAAGTGAGACCTGTGTATTTTTAAAGTAGAATCAATCATGTCATATTAACCATAGAAATGTTAAAGGTCTTGTCCAAGTCAGTCATGAGACCAGTTAAGTGAGACAGGATTGCTCAGACAGTCCTTCATTTATCTTAGCTGTCTATTTTAGGATTGAATGAATCTGTAATTGGTTGTCTCTCTCCATCACTTACAGAAAGAAATTAGAATCCTAATTTAGACTAAAAGCCTAAGTTTTCTGTGACTAAATGTAGAGAAAATGAATCCCAGTTCTGTGGTCTTCCAGTTGCAAGTGAATAATCTCTGTGTTACATGGTTCAAAAAATGAATGGCTACTTGGAGTTTTCCCAATATCATCAAATTTTCTTGGAAATTCAGAATAATCAGATGAGCATATCCTATATCCTTATGTCTGCATAGTAGACTGGAGGAGTCACTTCAGAGCATCAGTAATTGGTTTATGCAGAAAAAAACCTGTGCAAAAATAACTGTGATTCCTCACCCTTTTTTGTCTGTGAACTGGATGAAGCTCAGGTAGTGCAATTCAGGACTTTTGTAGTATGCATGCACAAGGAGACTGCGTCAAGGTTCTATAAGCAAACAGAAAGACAGAATATTCTAACTGTAAACCCCCTGATTTCTTAACAAAAATGTTTCTTATGTATGGACAAACTTATGTTGGGGTGCTGGTGTTACAATACAGCTTTTGAAGCAGAACTAATATTGGGGCATGACTCTGACACATCATTTGGGTCATTTGGGCTCGTTGTACTCCTGCCCTTTCAACAGATTCTCTTGTACATGACAGACTCCACCAAAATGTCCTTTTTGTGATTTATTATCTAAGGTGTACTCAATCCAGCCAGCTGGCTGTTTCCTCGTCATTGCAGTGGGTCAAGGGCAACATTCTCTATTTTCACCTCCTTCATCACATATTTCTTATGTGGCTACTATTCTAAGCAATTTGTATGCCATTAGTATGTAACTTAAATCTTTTGGGCTTTAACAAAGACTATTTTAATAATTGGTAAAATCTGGGGGAAGAATATGATTTCCATCATTCTTGGTGAAACATCAACATTTGTCCTTCTTGAAGAAGAAGGTAAAAGAGGTGACAAAGTTTGTTTTGAATATCTCAGTAAAGCTTATCTTTATAAATAAACATGATATAAATTACTACAGCCAGTTAAATGTGAGACTGGAGAATATAATAAAGAAGCTGAAAGAAAAAGTGTAATAGTGGGAATTCACATCTTCTTTGCTCTGAGTCACATTTAATTATAGTAATAATCAAGAGGTACTTCAGAAACAACCCTTTCCATGGGGTTACAGGAAAATAAACCCTGACCCAAACACAGACTCCTCATGATCAGACAGTTAGGAGCTAATTTGACAGTCAAAATAATTTCTATTTTTTTTTTCTCTAATTATATTCATAGTAGTTTAAAACAATCAGAGACATAAAACACTGTTCGGACATTTAGGCCACTTGGGGAACAGCATTGTTCCATAAAACCCTGTATGGCTTTTTTTCTGCCTTATTTTTGAACACTCCATATGGCTGATTGATATGCCTTTTGGGAAATATTCCATGACATACATCAGCAGCATAGAATCATTGAATCATCAGGGTTCAAAAAGACCTCCAAGATAAAGTCCAACCTTCAATCAAGTATCACCACGCCCAATAAATCATATTGTGAAGTGCCACATCAACTTCCAGGGCTGGTGACTTCACCACTTCCCTGGGCACACTGTTCCAATGTTTGACAGCTCTTTTAGTGAAGAAATTTTCCCTAATATCTAACCTGAACCTACCTTGGTGTGCCTTGAGGCCGTTTCCCCTTGTCTTACCACTAAGACCTGGGAGAACAGGCTGACTCCCATCTTGACACAACCACTTTTCAGGTAGTTGTAGAAGGCAATAAAATCATCAAAACCATTTATTTTTTCTTATTTTTTTCCTATAAATTGTATCTTTTCTGCCTTTCATATCTCCATTCATAGCTGTTCTGTTGTATTAGATGGTTCTTCCTTCTGTTTGTTGCTATTCCTATACCCTTCATTTCAGTGTGTGGTTAGCCATGCTGAAAATAAGCAGCAGTTTTCCTTGTAAATAGCTATGTAGTGGAGGTAAAAATGGAGAGAATTGCTTGGTGTGAGTTACAGAAAAATTCAGGCTAATAATGGCACACATTCACAACCATCTCATAAGCAGATGAGGCTTCAGAGCAGGTTTTGGAATCTGAACATAACGAATAGTAGGAATAAACCAAACAGCAACACAAAAACCTCCTCAGACTGATGTTATCCTTAAACTTGGTGTCTCTGATTCTGATAAGAATAAGCCATCACTAATAGTAATTAATCAAACTTTAGCTCTAGGGTTGATGAGAAGCCAGAAAACAACATATTTACATGGATTCATTATGTTTATCTGCCTGTTTTTATGAAGTGATCAGCTTGTTAGAAGGAAAGAATTTGTAAAAAGCTTGAAATAGACAGTTTAAATAGGTACTTATTTGACGTTCTTATCCCATAGAGCCTCCTACTAGAAATGAGATCTAATTCATTAAAGTTCTGAACCACAGAAGCATTAAATGATGTTGGAATAAAATCCCATAGTACTTACCAGTGTTTGTGAATGACTAATGCTGTTAGGAATACTTCCTGTCATTATCTGCTTGTGGAGGAGACTGAGTGGGATTTCTTCAGATGAAGTATTAAGCCTCTCTACACAGAGTACAAGCCTGATGCAGTGTGTGGTATTAAAGGAAAACAGAGCTGAGATTACATTCTGTGGAGTGTTATTTTTTACTGTTGTCACTATTTAAAGTATCATAATGGTTTTAGTGACAGTTTCTTAAACTCCTGTATATAGAACATTTCATCATCTCATGTAACAGCCTTTAAAATTAAAAAAAAAAAAAATGGGTTTGAAGAAGCTCATTTGGGCATTGTGTTTACAAATAATTGGCATTTCAGTTCAATAACATTTAGCATCTTCATTGGCCTCATTAATTTTATTTCATTTAATTTAAATATTTCACTGCAGCCTGAAGCCATATCGAGTTTACCTGTGATTTCTTGTCTGACACATCAATTTTGGTTAAGCTGATCTGTTTTTGAATAGAAGATCATCTGACAAAACAGAGAAATATCTTGATTCTGTCTTTGATGCCTGTGCACTACAATGTACTAGTGCCCAGCAAATTAATGGAATCTTATCTTTATCATTAATGTAATTAGTTTTCTTATTAAGAGAATTGCCTAACTCCCCACAGCTTTGTGGTGAGTTAGATGATGCCTATAGGACATAAAAGAGAGATAAGACCAGTACCTTTGTATATCTCCCACAGGACAGGAATGTCTTACTTTTTAACTATAAATATTTATCTTTATTGATCAGAATTTAATTGTAACCAAATATGCCATATTTCAAACAAGAGGTAAACATCTAGGTTTTGTGAGTTTTTGTCACTGAATATAGTATAAAATTTTTAATATGTCCTGGCTCCTCATTTATGGCAAAAATTCTATAGACAGTAAAATATTTCTTTCCTAAAGAACCTACAGTTTAGATATTACTTACTGTTCTCAAAAAGAGGATTAGTGCCTCCAACTATTAAAGTCAGTGGAAACTCTTTTATAAACTTTTTGTACCAGTTTAGTGTCTTTCATTCTTTACGCTCTGTGATTATACACTTTTTTGTAATAAATTTCTGAGTCTAGAATTAAACAATGTGCTGAAATTTTTCTACTCAGATGGTGTGTTTATAATAAATTTTCAAATGCTTAATTTAAGCTTGAGAAATTACATCTTTTTCCAATTTTTTAAAATTTACTACTTCAGATTTGATAATGCATATATATAAGCAATATATATCCATACATAAATGATTGCATACATATAAAATATAAATTAATACACACGTGTGTGTATGGATGCATATATATATCTGTTTACATGTCAATGTGTTTCAGTGTATGGCATCAAGGGAAAAAGTTAAGTGCTCTTTATGTTCATGACAGTCTTGTTACACACTGGTTCGGAACAAGTGTTATGGTTTTGACTGAGAAAGAGTTAATTTTCTTCCTAGTAGCTTGTGTAATATTTCATTTTGAATTTGGAATGTGAATAATGACAACACATTAATACTTTCATTTTTGCTAGGATGCAGGCAAGGACACCTCAGCTCCTGACCTCAACCCCCCAGCTAGTAAGTTGGGAGTGTACAAGGAGCTGAGGTAACTAGCCAGGATAGCTGACCCGAACAGACCCAAATAATATTCCATACTTTATGATGTCATGCTCAACATATAAACTGGAGGGAAAGCTGACTTGAGGTTACTGCTTGGGAAGTGGCTAGGCATCGGTCATCATGTTGAGAGCAATTGCATTGTGTATCACTTATTTTGTTTCTTCTCCTTCTCTTCCTTCTTCTTCCTCTTCTTCCTACTCTTTCTCGTCTAACCTGAGGCATCTGATTCACTGACATCCTCCTCTGACTCCTACCTTACTGTATAAAGCAACTGAGAAGAATTTCTTTGTTTCCTCTGTCCCCCAGGCTCCAATCACTGTTAGGACTGGAATGAAAATATTACTGACAGATTGGTAAGTTCTTTTGTTTTAATATTATAGTTATTATAGTTTAATATTTTCAACTTGTTTTGTTTGGATGTTTGTTTTTCTTGGATTGTTCTTTTACGACCATCATAACAAGCAGTTTAATTCAAGCATTGATTTGATTAATTGTAATACCAGCAGAACATTGAGTCAGGGCCTCAACAGCAAGTCATTGCAAATGGGTGTCCTCACTGGAGGAAAGTGATTTAGCTTTTGCCGCCTTCTTTTGCAACATAACTTGGTTTTAAGTCAATTGAATGTGTCTCTGAACATATTAGAGATGAAGCTGAATAACTTCTCTCAGTGGTGCAGTTCATCCGTCATTCCTAAAACTCATACTTCTGTGTTGGCAGAAATATATGTGGTGTCAATGTCATGGTACATACACAGAATTTCAAAACAGATGTATTTTAGAGGTGGTGTCAAGGTGTCAGGATGTTTTTCAGGATCAGGTTCTTTTCCATCACGGTCACAGGAAAGCTTTCTGTCGACTTCTGTAGTGGCTTGGTCATTCTGTTTTAAAGTAGACACAAAAGTTGCTGAGTGTTAATGTAGTTATTTATTATACTCAAACTATTCCCATTATCTCAAATAAATTTTTTCTACTGGAGTTGGCACTGAGGGATTAAGCCATTTATTTCCATATGGTTTTCACTATGTTTTTTTCTATGTTGTTTTTTTCTATGATGTAATGAAAAATAAAATAAAGATCATCAAATTGATATCATAGTATTTGACAGAAACAATTTTTAAAAAGCCTAGCAAACAGCATATTTAGTAATAAATGAGAAACTGCACACATATAAACCAAATTGTTTTTGCAGGTTAATATAAAATACTGTGTGTTACCATTCCAAGGTACAAAATAAGTTATTTTAAGACTGCTTTGGCACCTATAACTTAAGGTATCTGTCATTTCAATATGTTAATTCAAAAAAATTAAACATGACTGTCAAAGCAGCTTCTTTATGGATTCTTAAGAAAATATTTGCATTGAATAACATTATGGGACTTTGCTGTGAAAAATGTACTCTATAGTAAATGAATGTCATAGAAACAAAACAGATGCAACATATTATACAAAAAATCTTAGATCTACTTCTATGAAATTGCTTCAATTGGGGAGCATTTTTATTTGAAACTTCTATTGTTTTATTCACCTTTTATTCAACTCTTTTACTAGTGAAATGATAGGTGAAGCCAGTCAACCAAATCAAAGGAATAAAATTATATGTATGTTAAAAAATAAACTAAGTTGAAAAGGAAAGTGACACAGATGGCTCTATTAAAGCACACAGAAATGCTATCCAGAAGATGCTCATTTTAACCTTTTTTTCCTATTAAGTTTAGCATCTGTACAAAATAAGATTGCAATCTCAAACTCATCTTGCAAAAGGATTATATTTATATGAAATTATTGAATGATAACAAGAATAGCTCCTCAGACATATTTTTAAATGCATAGTTTTTTTCCATTTTTTCCAAAAGAGAATCGTTATGATTGAACTGTATCACATAGTTGAATTGAATTCTTTTTCTTACATTGTGTACAGAGCTAGAGGTGGTAAGCATTTTCCCTTGTGGCAGTCCTGGGTTAGCAGAATCCTGTTTTCTATGCTGAGGAGGCAGCTGTAGGAAATGTCACAGTTCATTGTGGGAAAATCACACCACTGACCAGAAATCAAATCAAGCAGTGAATAATGTAGTGTTATTGGGTTGTTCTCTGCTTCTCCAGACTACACTGTGCTCACCTTCACTTTATAAGCAGGTACTGTGCAGCTGCGGTACCTTTATATAAGGAACCTATTCCGCTGGAAAATAACTTACAAATTACTTCAAGAATGAAGAGAAAATATTGCCAGAATAAGAATCAGAATAAGAAAGTTCCTTTGCGAAAGGGATGTTTATGTAAGGACACTGAGCCTTTATCTTGTTGAATAACATTTAGTATCTGGTTAAGGCGGTGTACCAAACTAGATCTCACAGCTCATCTCCCTTAACATTGTCTTTATCCAGCATAATTTAGAGAAATCTGTGTCAGAATGCCATCTCAATTCTAAAACCTCTGCGTGTCAAACTAGATTTTATAATCCATCTGTGTTACTAAGATAGAAAGGGTATGAACAGGGCCTATGTGTTATATGCTTTCTCATGCATTTTATGCTCCCAACAAATGTCCACTATGGTCTGAAGAATATCACAAACTACATGCTGCTCTACTCTGGCAGACCTGAAAATAATTTAGCTGCATGTAGGTTTGTTCTCAATAGTGGAGAATGGCCCTTGATGCATTGCATCAACTGATGGAGATACACCCATATGTATGGACTTAGATAAAAGATCAGATCCTGGTTCTAGTCCTTGCTGTGTCAAACATTTTTGTTATAGCTCTACTCAAGTGGTTTTAATGGCATAATTTTATTAAATAATGTTGTAGGTCTCTACCAATAATTTTTGTGTAATTAGGCAACCATTTCAACTTTTATCCCATTAATATTTGTAGAGTTGCTTTATGCTGCTTCTCATTTCAGTTCTTGAATCAGAAAAAGGCTATTTCATATAAGTTAATCCTGGATTCGTTTCAACTAACACAGGAATCCTAAGTAAGGAGTAAATTCTTGGTCAGTTTTAGCTACTTAGCTTAGTACAGAAGCATCTCCAGAGGGTAATTCATTCTCCTTCTGACATGAACTGTTTACTGGAGTTGTGTCTCCCACATTGTTGACAGTCAGATAAATAGGAAGATTCTGAATACTACACTTTGTTAGAACTGCTCCTAAATCTGACATGATGATCAGCTGTTTTTAAGCACATCAGTATATTCATAAAAACTTTCTGTTTCTCAGTTTCTATTTGAACTTTATCAGCTTTGTACATCTCTCTTAAGGCCTTTGTAAGTTCATGTTGGAAGAGAAACTTTGCATTATCTCAAAATGGATTGACTTTCAAGAATTGTATTTATTTTTTGATTTTGTATAAAGGGTCAGTGATTGTGTTTTCTTCATATGGTTTAGCTTCTGCAAAGCAATTTTTAATACACTATAGGAATTCACCACTGGAAGCTGAAAAGAGGAAAATGAAAGTTTTGGAAACATGACTGATAGAATTTTAGCTTAAAATATTAGAAATATTTGCATATCAGGAAAACACTAAGATTTGCAGCTGTTTTTCTGAGAGAGAGGAGTTTTGTAACCTTCTCCAATATTTTTCAGAAACATGGAATTACTTTTGTGACCATGATGAGTTCCAGTTCTCCATTATTATCCCTGAAACATCCAACTTTTCTGTTTGTTCTTAACTTATTTTATGCACTAAAGTACATCTCTCAGTAACATTTGCCAATCACTTATTTTTTTTTGAAAGCTTTGAGCAGTTTCATTACAAAGAATTCAAAATAATACAATCTTAGGGTAATTAATTTCCAAATGAGTAAACAGAAACTTGGGCAGCCAATTAAAAAAAAAAAAAAAAAAAATTAGATGGGAAGGAACTTCTGGAGATCATGTGTTCCAAAGCTGAACTCAGCTCAGACTACCTTCAGGGACAGGTTTCCTTGCTCAGCATCTTGTTTAGGTGAGTTTTGCTTATCTTCAGGTACGGAGACACTACATCTGACCTGGAAACCTTTTCTAGAGTTTCATCACTATCATTGTGTACTATCTTTTTATTCACACTTAGCTGAAATTTCTGCGGTTCAGCTTGTCAGTATTGCCTATTCCTCTTTCACTGTGCATCTCTACATGGAATTTGATCCCACCTTCTTTATAAACATAGTGAATTTACTCCCATTCTCTATAACCTAGATATTACAACAGCTATCAACAACCAGCTTTGAAATGCTTTTGCCTGAAAAAAGTACTATTTCTTAAAATAAATATATGCAGAGATCTTTATTAATGGAATGAGGTGATTTTCTGATACATCTGTATGCACCTTTGAACACGGGTTGTGGGGGATCAAAACTAGATTAGGGATGATAGTCATTATTTTAGACTAATAAAAAAGCAACATTGAAGAAGTATCAAGTCAATATTATGACACAAAGCTTTCTGATACTCCAGATTACTTCATAAAGTAGTTGCCCATCCTATACAGTGCATTCAAGAGGGAAAATAACATTATAAATCAGTAGCAATTCAAAAGAGACAGGTCAGTGCTGTGTGTGCATTTCTAAATCCAGGTTAGCAGTGAAAACAGATTTTATATCCTGCTGTTTCTTTGTTGCATCCACAAACAGTAGTGAAGAGTACTATTAGCAGTGTTTGACCTAAAAAGTGTAGCAGATGAATGTTGTCTTATCCGTGAAAAGCAGTAGCAAACAAGTCTATCAATCAATATACATGAAAAAAGTGTTTCCAGTGCAAAGTGAAAAAAGGTATTTTGTAAAAGAGACAATGTGAATTTTAGCTGGTGTACTTATTGCACTAATTTTAGAGAAGCAAAGAGTTGCAGATGTAAAACTCATTTGGATAATATCATGGTCTACTAAAACTTCACAGTCATATTTGGGGTAGAACTGTATGAGATAGTGTCTCTGTCCCAGGTTGCTAGGACTGAAGTCATCAAAAAAGGCCCAAGATAGGTCCTACCTATCTCAGTTTAACATGGTAGATAAACAGTATAACATTTGAGGCAAATGCTCCTGAAATCCAAATTGTGTGTTCTCTGCCTTTGTAAAGGTTCTCAAATAACCCACATTTTCTGCCTTTCTAGTGAATCTGAAAAATTCAGGATTTTGAAAGACAACTCTTGTCTCTCTAAATATTGTGAAATCAGAAGGTTTCTCTGGCTGAATAATCAGTGATTGAGATTTTTCCAGATTCCATTCTCATTTGAAAAAAGTTGAGTGTCCTGTGTGTTTTAAAAATGCCTTCCTTTCCTGTAAATAACTTAAAATATAACTATAAATAGTATTTATGGATTTAGGACCTTGTGCAGTAACATACTATGAAACAGATAATTAAACTTTCCTGTTTGCTGTATATATATTTAATTTGAAATGGGAATGCAACATTATCCTGGGAAGACGATTCAGAGAGCATTAAAAATCAAGCTGCAATTCTGTATTCAGAAGTCAACATGCACATTTGGATCCAGAAAAGCTATACAGTTTTTGTCTAATCTTTTTAGAAGTTGATCAAAATATCTTAATTGCCAAGATAAGACAACCATTTGCAAGAAATAAATTCTTATACTTGGAAGTCCTGCTTGTTGCTTGGAGTTGTTTCTTTTTTGTTGTTGTGAGGAGGTTTTTTTTTGTATAGGTCTTTGTCTTTTTCTTTTTTTTCCCCCCCTCAGGAGCTTGTTTAGGAAACCTAAATTACGAGTACAAAATTATTACAGAAGTAATACAGAATTACAGAAGTATTACAGAAGTCCTACTTGAATTTAGGGTCTTAGTATCTCATTAAGTAATAAATTCTCCAGAGGAGAGGTCCAGTGGGAATACAAAGACAAAATGACTGGCCTGAGATTAATAGGACAGAGACTAGAAGATGCTCAAAACTCCTGAGTCCTAGTCCCAGCTACTGTTGTCTTTCATGCTGTTTTGTTTGTTTGTTTTGTTTTAGTTTGCTGGTTAAGATCATGTAAGTAGTTTCTTAAAATCCCCTTGTTATTGTCTTTGTCCAAAGCTAATCTGTCCCTTTCACTGAAATTTAAAATCTAGAAATTTAGGAAATAATATCAGTCTGCATTCAGAAGTACTTTAATGCAAAAGGGGAAAAAATCCTGTCTTTTTCCTGTAATGCTTTAAACAGACTCATTCTGAAAATAGAAAAACCGCCTTTCAGACCAGGAATTGATGATTAACTCAGAAAAATCCCTACATTGGTCATTTGCAACACTCTTCAGTCAAATTAATAACTTAAAGGATCTTACAGGAAGAAAATTTAATGCAAGATTTTTATCAGAGGTAAAAAGTGGCACTTTAGAGAGTAACAGTTACAGACTGATAACAGCACTGATTTATCACCCGTTACTGCTACATGATAAGGAGATTACTAATAATAATATCATAATGCAAAAAGACAAGCATAAGCTATAAATAACAAACACATTATGTTCCAATGAGCTGGGAATGTAGATGGAACTATTCAACACACAATAGCAAAATACAGTATCTCAGTGTACAGGACTTCAGGGCAGAAACTCGCAGACATATACTTGATTGTAAGGAAACAGACAGGGAAGATCATGTGTGTTTGGGGTTTTTCTGTTTGTTTGCTTTTTTAAGAAAAGTGTATAAACTCTTCATTTCTTAAAGAGACTAGAGGAACAATTACATTGTTAAAAAATGCTTGTGGGAAACTTTAAAATCTATATGATAACTGGCTCTGATAACTGGCTCTAATTGCTGGCTGATACTCAGTATATTATCTACTACAGTTAAGCGTCTTTAATGATACTCCATAGCCCTTGTGAGGGACAATCAGCATGTGGCTTCCCTTAGCTCTTGGAAACTTTGGCAGAGACTCATCTCAACAGAAGATTAAACCCATTTGCTATAACACTTAAATTATCATGGAGTATTAGTGCACATGAATATTACTACGTTGCTCAGTGTGCTTATGCTAGATTAGACAAAAAATCAATACTTTTTCCTCTCAACCTCTTCCTTAAATAAAAAAGAAATAAAAATGTTACATAACGTACCCAGAAATACCAGGTGGAAATCCAGTACCCAGTGAAGCTGATAAAACATGTTGACTCTCATGGTGCTCAGATCTTGTTCTGAACACTTCCAGTGGCTGTATGTAATACAAGGCCTGGTTGCAGACACATATTGATATGTCTCACTAATTACTTAAAAATTAGTACACAAGTAGATTTGTATTTCATGTTATGCTTCCACTGTACGAGATGAGTGGTAATGAACCACTGCAAAAGGTTGCTGGGAAAGATTAAGGCTTTTTGCAGCATCTGGTCATATCTGAGAGGACTTTTACCACTAAATTTCTGTAAGATAATGGAAACAAACAAAAACCTAAGAAACTTTGGTGGGGAGACCTTTGAGACCAAAACTGTTTTATAGCATCCCGTTTCAAGAAAACTCTAGTATGTAATGCTACAGTTTAATGCAGAGCAGACTGTGACAATATATCATGACATATCTTATGTGTCAATCGTTTTCTCCTTCGGGAAGCAGAGCAAGAAAGGAAGTGTTCCGTGTGCCACCTGTTTAAGTTTCTATGTTTGTTGCTTATATCAACCATATGACCAGTCCATGTACAGATTGAAGAAATAACTCTTTTGCAATGTTCATTTGATTGTGTTCCAAAGTCTCCACAGACTTCCTTTAACGAAGAATTTTCTGAAATAAATTGCATACTTCTAGATTTTTTGCCCATTTACTTTGGCCCCTGAATTCATGCCTCTAAATATGCATCAGTAAGGCAATCTTCTTCCACTGGAATGTGTTTCACTTTGCTAGACTAACAACTGAAATATGATTAATCACTTTTCCCTTGAGGTAATTTATTATGAATGACTTATGTAGTTACTACATAGAGCATCCTTCTAGAGTGGTGTGATAAAGTGAAGGCTTTTACAAATTGGATTCTTGCTTGACTGGTGCCTACTGCTATTACCTGTGAAATTGCATGGCTGACTCTCGTAGACTAATATTTTGAGAATCCATTCTAATATATCTAAAAAAAAAAAAAAAAAAGAAAAACCCACTTAGAGCCAAAACCCACCAAAAATCCAAAACAAAGAAAAATTCTCTCCAAAATCCTCAGCAACCAAAAGATTCTGTACTACCAGTCTCAAAATAACCTCCCTACCCACTGCAATTTGTATTTGCAAAAGATAAGATGATGTAAACAAAAAATTGACACAATGTCCTAAATGTAAATTTTCTGGGTTTTTTGGAGCGCTGCTTTAAAACATGTGATAGTACAGAACACTTTAATTTAGGCAACATGAATGTTAAAGGAAAATATCCTTTTTTATGGGCAAACAAGAAGATGAAATTGCACTTCTATCTCAAAGACATCACAATAGACAAGAAACATGGGTGCCTGCAAATCCAGTCTATTTTAACCAAGTTCAAATTCCTCCCAACATGTAAGAAGTTGTCATTGAATCTGATGGAAGTGATGTGTCCATTGTAATAAGACAAATCTTGAGAATCATTACAGTAAACATCTACATTTTTCTGTATATTTTTTGCACCCTCTCTTTGCTTTTGCATCATTATCTTCTCAAGTTTATTTTTATTGGAATGCATTTTCTCAGTAACGAAAGGTCTTTGTTTTATTCAAACTTGCTGAAGAACACTCTCATAGAACGAATTGGCAGTAGTGCACCAAGCTGGACTGCGGCAAACTGGTAAAATGAAAAAAATTAGAAAAGTTTTTTTCTAAATGGTCTCTCCATGGACACACTGTTGTAACTGTTTGAAATGTTTCCTCAGGATATCAGATTCTTGGAAGTTCAAGTCTTTGTTTTTAAGGCAGCAACTAAAACACAAGTGTCAATGCCTGTGGCCTTTGATCCAAAGTAAATCAGTTTTTGATTGAGCAGAATGAAAATAAAATCAATGCTTGAGGGAAAATGTACACAAAGTATTGAAACTCCATCTCTAAAACACTCTAATATTTGTATTCCCAACACAATTTCTTTTTTTTACATAAATAAGTTTCTCCTGCTGTTTTAACTGCAAATCTGAAATGCATTAATTGGAGTAAATTAAGAGTATAACGAGTGTCCTTTTAGTTTATCATGACCTTATGCTGACTTTCACCACATTTCTGAAAACATCCATATAATAGCACTTAAAGCTCTTTAGTAGTAACACACAGAAACATCCATGCTGTTAATGCTATTAAAATAGAGCAGTGGTACATGGCAAATAGCACAACACATCATATTGTATATTTAATAACCTGATTTCATCTCTCACTTTGAAATAGAATGTCATATTATGCTTTAAGTAACTCTTAGGAGCTGACTTGCTGTGAGCGGCAGTGGTGCTAATATAGGATTATGTTGAATTAGCACAAAAGTGAAGTCAGTCTGTGCAGAGCAGTAGTACCTCTAATAATTACCCAATTTAAAGCAAAATAAGTACATTCTAAAAGTATTTGTACTGAAACTCAGAAATATGTAAAAAGTTTACTCAGTGTGAAAAAGAAGGATTAAAAAATATCCCACTGATTTCAGATCTCACTGGAAGGCTAAAATAGATGAGGCTTCCCCTCAACACATATTTCCATTTTTTTTTCCCCCAAGAACCTACATCAAACACATTGAAGAATGCAGGTTTCCAAAACTCAACATGAACGTAAGTAGGTTGGATGTGGTTGCTTTGCAATGCAAAATCTAGCTTCCTTCTGGGTTTTTGAGCATCTCTTTTCTTGCAAAAGGGATCTTTTCAGTTAGAAATCTCTCAGTATTAACAAATCTTTGTCCCTGGAAACCTCTTCTGCCTTGTAGTTAGTTTACCACTCCTACTTTTATAGCCTGATTATATCTGTATTGCTACAAAAAAAGAAATAGATGAATGAATTTTCTCTGATTTGTGTAATTCCTTAGCATAGCTATTGGAATATGTGATTTATGAAAATATATCATTAATAAAAAAAATCAGTTGAAGCCAACCCTGCCCAAAAGCAAAGCAGAGAGTTGCCTCTATCTCCTTGAACTTTCTAAACTTATCAGTAATTTAAGTCACCATAAGAAGGCATTACCTTCTGGAGAAGCCAACAAAATTGGTGCTGAAATTTGGTGTGGTTACTTTGCTGAAAATTACCCAAAGCATCAGTGATGCTGAGTAAATATGTTTAAGAAAAGATTTTTTTTGCCAAAGCCAAGTGCTTTCAGAAATCAGACTATTTTGATTCACTTTAGTCAGTCTGTATTCCTGTTTTTTGGGATGATTTTTGTGTCCCAGTAAAAATTCCTTTAGATCCCATTTTTCAGCATCTGTGCAAACACCACAGAATCTGATAATGAACACTTCTGCATCCTTGGAAGTGTTCAAGGCCAGGTTGGAGGAGACTTTGAGCAACCAGGCCTAATGAAAGTACTCCCTGCCCAAGGCAGAGGGGTTGGAACCGCCTGAAATTTAAAGTCCTTTCTAACCCAAACTGTTCTATGGCCCTGTGATTCTGTGATCAGATATATTAGACAGCTTATATGAAGAATCAATGGGACAAAACAAATGAGTTGGACACCAATGTGCCAGATAGTTCAGAGTCTGCTTTGCTTTCATTTGATGCTTTCATTGGAATTTCTCACTTCACATCCTTTTTCTCTCCTGTTAGACAACCAACTTAATCTTCCTCTGATTCAATTCTCCATCTGTAAAATAAGTATAATAGTATTTCTCTATCTCTACAGGTCTTGTGCAGCTAAATAAAATATTACAAGAGATTTTCAGATGGTGCAGCAGCAGTGGATAACAGAAACAGGAATGTGATGGAAAATGCTTCATCTTCAGAGTTGAAGTATATGCCTATTTTCTTACTGTTTCCTAGGGAGATGCGCTTTGCTTTGATAATACTCACAGGATTTAGGAGCATTCATTGGGGGAATAATACAATGACAGACAAAAAAACACTGCTGTTACTTCCCCTTGAAACCTTTATACATACCAGTACTTTGCTTTGGCTTTGCCTCCAGTGGATCATCACAAACAATTTCCTTGTCTTTTGATAAGATGAAAAATATATTCATTTGGAGTTGACTGAAGCCTAATTTGCTGCTGAATTCTCTATTCTGCATGTGGCTTTTGACTAGGAGATCTTCAGCTGATGATTGTTGCCTGTATCTTGTCATCATTTTCAGGAATGAAAAGACCTGAAGTTTTTCTGAATGCTTTGCTGTTGCCAAGGTGATAAAGCACCAGCTTGGAAATTAGTGGCGTTGTCTCTTGGTCCATATGTACAAGAGAGGGTCTGAGTGCCCATGTTTACACACATGGGCTTTTCAGTCAATAGACTTCACACACATTCAGTTTTACAGGACAAAATGTTATTCTAGGTGACCTTTAAGGTCCTTTCCAAACCAAACCATACTATGATTCTGTCATGGCATCTCAAATTTTTAGGTAGATTATGTCAGATTGCAAGCAGGCATGCAAGTAAACATTAAATATCTCTCGACTTAAAGAGAGCAGCAGTTGTATAAAGGCAAACAAGGTAACATATATTTTATGAAGATTAAAAATTTTATTTTTAAGATCCTTCTATTTCAGTGCCACAAGATGTCAGTGAAGTTTAAGCAACAGCGGAGGATTCTAAGAGTGTGAACAGCAATGAAAATGGGCAAAGGAAAAGAAAGAGAATAACCACAGTTAAATATAAGACCTGTTCTCAGAGAAATAAGACTACAATGTCTATATGGTCTTTTTTATTTTTTTACTTCTGGATCGTGCTGTGTGTAATTACAATTATAATGAACATAAATGTAAAAATTCCAAACAAGAGCTAGTTTATACCCATGCATTTGTGCATTTCATTTTTCTTCTAATTCAACTGTTAATGAAAAAGCTGCATCTAAATACATTTTATTGCTCAGCAGAGCAGCGTTTTCAGCACAGTGTTGAATTTTGATTATATTTTCCCAAGCTTTTCTTTCCTTTGACTTTGTGAAAGTTCTTTCTTTTTTTTGACTTGTGAAAGTTCTTTCTTTCCTTTGACTTTGTGAAAGAAAAGGGAAGAGGCGGGAAAGGAGGAGGAGGAGGAAGAGGTGGAGAAGAAGCAAAATAAAAAATCAAAACCAGCTTACTTATACTAATGACACATCCACCTCACTTGTAACAGGAACTACTATGTTTCCGTTACAATGACCACATAGAATGGGTAGTTAATCATCAAGAAAATTCATTAGCTGAATGTCACCAAGAACCTCTGTAATGTAGCAAAGGAACAATGGACAACCATTTGAGCTTTAATTCAGCAGTGAGTTCCACTCACAGGGCTGCTTTCATCTTTGAGAATTTGGGTATAAAGCTAATGGCATGATAAATGGGTGTTTGAACTGAGTAAGCTTCTTTGATTACAAGGACAGCAGTTCTTCCTATATAGGTGCCAGCAAATATCTCATATTGGGTATTGTTTCATAATGCTTTTGAATTTTCATAACAGTGGAACCATCACATGGAAGGCTGATGCAGGAGCAATCTCCCACTCCAGAAATATTTGCCTGATTTAGGCTTTTGGTAAATATCTTTCACTGATGTAGATTGGTCCTTTTGCATGATACTCAAAGCAATGAAGAGGTTCACATGGTTTGGTCTGTGTCCACATGAGCTTTAGTAGTACTTAAAATGCTTGTACCACTCCCAAAGTGTTTGGGAACTTGGTAAAGAATATTTTTCTTTTTTGAGAATCAAAAACCCACTTGTATGTTTCAAAGTCATGGGACACAAGGGCAGACACAGCTCTGAAGTATAAGTATAAATCTCTGCCTGAAAGAATCAACAATTTAAGAGCAGAGATAGTGCATATGAAATGACAGCATTTAGATGTCCATGTTGGAAAATGAATAAGAGCCTGAAGGAAAAGCATTCATTGAAGGTGCTGTTGGGTACCCACAGCCTGTTTCTGTACAGACTATCTGCTTGGGCTTACAGGGGTATTTTAGTGTGTTCAGACAGATGCAGTGCTAACCCTCCACCTGTGCTCAGTTTGCTGAAGCTTGAAAACCCCCAAATGAACTACCACTGCCATCCCTGGCAATGGAACACCACATAACAACTGCCTAGCAGAGCAGTGAGCACCAATCACCATGTCTTATTCCCTTAACTGGGACCATTCACCAGAAAAGGGCATCAATAACCTCTTGGTAAGCCAGGAATCAAGTTGTACTCAATGCCCTGTTTCTCTCCTGCCTAAGTACTGTATTTATAAAAAACTGTAGGGGAAGAAGTTCTTGCTTCGTAGCTCACTCAGCATCAGCCAAGCCTTGCACAGCAGCCAGAGCTTGTCCCTAATACTACTGAACATGACTTTCTCTCATCTGTTACCTTTTTTTTTTTTTTTTCTCCAGATACTAAGTGAAGAAGTAAATTGTTTGCAGGCCACATTCTCTTTTTCTCTGCTGGGTGCTTCAGGTGTCAGCGTGATAGAAGAGCAGGGGATTTGCAGTACATCTTTGTACTTTGGCCACGGATCTGTGGCACAATCCGCAATCGCTGGGGACATTTGCATGAAAACAAGGGCATCCAGCAGCTGCTTTCATAGGTTCATATATGTCCATGTAGAGAAATAGCCACAGTCTCAGCAGTAATAACCTTCTGTGTTGTAGCCTATACATTTCTCCATCTGCAAATGAGGTGGGTGATTTTGGGGGGAAAGTTATTTTTGGCTTGAAATACATATGCTGCAGAATGTTTTTGGAGACAGAAGCAATTTTTGCTCAATAAAATTAAATCTATATGCAAAGTGCAAAACTGACCCAGACTAACAACATCAAGGCAGAATCTGCCTCTTCTTTGTATCTTATCCAATTTAAAGCTGAGACAACTAGCAGTAACTAGTCGACTAATTTGATACAAATAAAAGAATGGCACAATGTCTTGTTGAATTTCTCTGTTTTATTAACCTCTGATAACTCCTGTTATTTTTTTTTCTATAGAGAAGATTGAATTCTTGTCTCTGGTTTGGAACTACATGGAGTAATTTGGATTATTCATTTTTCTGTGCCTGAAGAAGTAATTGTATGTGCCGAGATGCATAGGAATGGACCTTCTTTTAAAGGTCTCTGCCATGATATTTACAATCCTAACATAAAATCAGCCTCCTTCCTCTTAGAAGAGAAGCCAACAAAAAAATAAAAAGTATTTGCAAAAGAATTATTTTCTCCCTGCATTCCCTATCAGAATAATACCTCAGGAAGGATCTAACTTGTTTATATTTAGATAGGGGGTCTAAATTCACTTATTTCAGTAGTCAGCAATAAATATATAGTTCTTGGAATTCCATTTCTGAAATCCAGGATTTTTGAAACTCTTTCTTTTTGTTCAGTTCTGTTTACAAGAATTTAACTTCTAAAATATATCAGGAAAATGTAGTTAGAGCCAGACAAATTAGTGTAGTAGTGAATAACTTGGAAAACTCTTCAACTCCCACATTACATGAATATGTGTGAAATTACAGTAGTGATGGGAATAAGTTTCTGTGGATAGCCTCAAAAGCTGTAAAATAGATTATTTACTTTAAAACCCAGGAGAACCTTCTGAGTTTTATGATTTTGTCACATTGATTAAATGCTGGTGAATGAACAATGTTCATTTCCAATTGAAAATCAATTTATTATTACAAAATGAAAAGTTTGAATGAGGTCACAGGTCTGAGAATGCAAATCTTTGTCTTCATGATGCAAAAATTTTCAATTAATTTTAGGAAAACATGCAGAAGACATTTTTCCAGATGTCTCTTTATAAATAATTTTTCTAGTTGCAATATATCACACCATTCCTCTCTGTATCCAAGTGATTTCTTCTAATTTATGCAGCATGGGGCTTTACTGCAGAAGGTCACTGAAGAAATTTAAATGCAAGACATCCTTCTTTGTAAATGCCTTAGACAGCTCTCAATATTTTACTGGTTTACAGGTTTATTTTCTTTAAACAAAGTGCAGTTGTAGTTTATCTGTTTCAAATATTGCTCTCAATTATTTGTTTCACTCTCAAAATAAGAGATAAGTTTTTACAGCTATCTGAAAGGCAGACTGAGACAAATTCTAGCTTTTGGGTACTAACACTCATAAAAATGTAAGAATAATTAGTTCCTATTTCTGTGCTATTGAACAAGCCTGAATTAGTCCCAGGTTAAATCAGTTCTTATAATAACACCAGGTTAAGTGGTATCACACAGTGGGGGACTTGAAACTGCTAAAAAAATCAGTTGAATATTTTTCACATGCTATCACCACCATCTCTATCTGTTTCTACAGATTCTTATAGGAAAGTAGAACAACTACTGTGAGCCTAAGAAAGGATTTTAACTTCAGAAGAAGTAATACAGTGCTCAGGCAGCAATGAGGATAGGAAGAGTTATTATACATACATTTATTTGGTCTTGAAGCAATGTATTACACACGGTTTGGTCAAACCCTTTGTGTGTGTTCATGCATGCACTTATATGAGTGAAGTATCTCACAGAGATTTATGTTATGTTAGTTGGTTTTTCTAGCTTGCTCTTTTTGAGATCACAGAACATTCTGAATTGGAAGGGACCCACAAAGATCATCAAGTCCAGCTCCTAAGTGAATAGTCCATACAGGGATCAAACCCACAACCCTGGCATTTTTAGCATCATGCTCTAACCAACTGAGTTAATCTTAGGGTCAATGATAGATGCTTTTTCTGACATTATGAAAAATAGATCCAAGGGGAAAATCTACAACTAGAGCAGAAGGGATTAAGGCTTGTGCCTAACAAAACAACATATACCTTGAATTTGTGGATGATGATGGATTTTGCGCCTTGTATAGAAATATTTAATATTTGTAATTTTTCTGCCCCCCCACCCCATGAATAGAAAACCAGTATATAGTTTAGTACTGGAGATGCAGACCATAAACTACTTGAATTCCCAGTGGCTAGGAAGGCTAATTTCTTTCTGTAAGCCACTTTGTCCTTTGAAATATCTTTTAGTTCATTTTTCATCAGGTATACCAAAAAGTTGAAAATTGTCATACAACTGATGTTTCACTTTATTTAAGTATTTACCACAAGAAATTGTGTTTTTTTTTGTTTTGTTTTGGTTTGTTGTTTTTTTGTGTTTTTTTTTTTTTTTTTTCTGAAAGGGCAAGTAATCCCCATAATCTTTGCTTATGCTGTAATACAGTGTGTCATGGCTGAAGACCTCAAAAACACAGCAACTGTAAGTTGAATTCTCCCGCGTCTCACCAACTTCACTTCAGTCTACCAGACAACATGAGAAACAAAACTGAGATATGGAGTGGTCAGAAGGTCATTCACAGTTTCACTGCTGCTATCCAAAGAAGCAAAGTTATAAAGCAGAGAAAAAGAATATTTCCTTCATTGTTTTGGCTCTCAGGACTTTCATGATCCTATTGCACTGTTGATCTTACAAAAAAGTCAGAAACCCATCGTAGCTGCAGTGGTGTGATGGAAAGGACTTACACATAGCCACTGGATTTCAGATAAACTCTTGTCTGAAGCCAAATGCATGCTCAGTGAGCAGGGTTTAGTACACATTCAGTGTTAATATACTGGTTGATTCCAGAGCACATTTTTCTTCTCAGAATTTTTCCATACAGAATATTAATTTTCCTAGTATGTTAACATATTGAATTAAGATAAAGTCAGGTATATAAATCAATAACAACAATGAGAGTTTTCAAGAAAAGGTAAACATATAAAGTAAGTTACATACATATATATGTATGTATATGCAAAACTGTACAGATATTTGTAAAGGCAGAGATATGAAAGCACATTTCTTCAGAAACGTCTTCACAGCTGGAAGTTGGAGTGCTTTGGTGTCTGCAAGTTATTTGCACAGTACTTTATAGTGTGAACATATTTATTATTCTTCACTGACTCCAGAGTCATCTTGTTAATTTATAAATCAAAAAGCAGGTTTTAACAGTGCAATATTACAAGGTTTTTCTTTTTTGTTTCTTAGTGAATGGTTGATTTTTCTTCTGTTTTTCTCAGTCGGCAACCCTGCAAACTCAGTGAGGATCTGATCAGGAAATGTTAATGAAGCAGTTACTTTGATTTTGCTTTGTTTATACGCCAATAAAATGAAACAAAATGTAGTTTCTTGCTAGCATAGCAAAACAAAACAAAGCAAAAATAAAGGTTCATTTCTTATTAATTTTAGTAGTTTTTCTCCTAAAGAAATATAAACATCACAGTAGGTTAGTGTTGTGTTCATTTCACTAATCTTGTTCTTGTGGCCAAAACCAAAACAAATTATTTTTCTTAATTCAGACAGATTGTCAAAACAAATGATTTTTTGGTGGGCTTTTTTTTTTTTTTAAGTTGAGGATGGTCTGATAAATTCTTCTGTTTGCTCTAACTTGGTGAAACTAATGTTGAATAACTTTTAGGTTTGACCTTGTACATGCCAAAATAATCTAATGGATTTTAATAAAAGATAGAGTGAAAAAAGATTGAATTTATTGTTTCATCTACTCTTCTGTTAATACATAGGTAGGGTGTATCAACTTGTAAGTGTAGATGCTAGGAATTTTTTATTAGAGATACACTATGTGGGTCAATATTCCATCAATAATTCAAGATGTAATTTAGAATTATAATTAAATTCAATATATTACTGTTCTTTGCTGCTTTGTTTCAATAATATCTTAAGATTCATAGCAAGATGTTTTTATTTTTATATTTGAATGATCATAAACTTATCTTGAGCAAACTGAAATTCTTTGTGACTCAAATAGCTAGTCACTAGAATCTCTTTGTTTAATTAGATCTTTACAATAAAGGAATCTCCTATTTCACTAGATAACAGGAATATGAGATTTTGTAATCTCCAGTGCCAAGATCTGGTAGAATCAGTGAGACAATAAAAATGTCTTGCATTTGCAGAGTAAGAAAGAAAAAATCCTTACTCATTTGAGATTTTATTTTCCAGCTATGAATTAAGCTTTTCAGAAACCTGTGCACAACTGGTCTAATTTCTTTATGACCTCCTTCACCAACAAATTGCTAAAGTACCACAACAAAATGAAGAACTGCATGGACTATGACAGAAAGGAACCATATTGTGCTTTTATTCAATTCAGTCATTCTTTTCCAGTTGCTTTTCCCCTCACTCTCCATTATGTCCCCTCCCTTGTCACTCAGCTAGTCTTCATTATTGTGGCATAATTTTTCAAGTGGAGGAGGAGGAGGAGTGTTCTGCTCCAAAGATTGCCAGACTGCGGCTGACTCTGTTTTCCTGCGATAAGGAGTTACACTCTGTGTATTCCACCACTAAGCTGTTTCTGATTCAAAATTGTGCCCTGTCTTCCATCTGTCTAGATGACTCACAAAGGAAGGAGTGAATTCTTGGTACCTCAGCCTTGGAGATTAAAATAGCCACACTGAATTGGGTTTGAATCTTTTTAATTGAGAACCAGTGGAGCATGTATGAAACACTATGCTTTGCTTCTGTGTGATGTGCTGCACACTCTGCAGTTTGCATGCTATGTTTAAAGGCAATATCCAGTATCAAAGTTCAGTTTTGCACCCTCAGATATAGGTACAAAATGGCAGGGACAACAGTATTTTCAGCCATTTTGAGGCACAGCTTCCTGGGAAACTGCAAGCAGGAGGTGACATCATTCCGCCAGTTTGACCTACCACTGGAATATATCCAGTGATAACTTCTGCTTTCCCCCCTCCCCTTTGTCTGTTCAAAATATCTGTCTTGGAAAAACATCAGTGTTAAGCATAGGCAGAAATGTAAGAGACTTCCCATTTAATCTCTCTACACAATTACAACCATTCTAAATTGTGTGAGGTTTTTGATTTTAAAAGTAATATTTTCCCCCAAATGTTAAATTTTTAAAGATTTTCTTGGAGTTCTTTTACCTTGTTAGAACAAACATTCTTGACCTGCTTTTAGCATCCCTTCAAAATGCAACAATTTATTAATAAATTTCCCCAGAACTGCTAAATCAAAAGTGTTTGTACATGAATTAGAAGAAAGAAAGAGAGAGAGAAGAAAAAAACTCAAACCTCAGAGTTTTCTCTCTAGGTCTTCTTTATGACAGTGAAAGTTCACAGATGAAAAAGATTATATGAATGATATGAGAAGTTTCTATACAAAGGGAATGTACCGATAGTATGAAAGGCATTTGTTCCTCTAGGAAATTAGCTCCTGTTCTGAAATAATGTTGATTAAATCCTTTGTTTCTTTTCATCTAGTCTTGCTCTCTTTGTACCAGTTCTCCAGGGAATGAACATCTATTCTGCTGAGGTATTTAATAAACCTGAAAAAATAATTTTATTGTTCTGTGACCTTTTTAATGCTATAGACTCAATCCTTTTAAATAATAATAAGTCTGTGACATAAACACTAGATCCTGAATATCTTGAAATTATTATGGCTGACTGCTCTAACTAGGGAAAGTCAATATTCCCTGCTTATTGGAAAGATCTCCCTGAGTTTCAGTTCCAAGTGTAGTTACAACCTTGTCAGGGCTTATGGCTGATGTAACAGAGCATGGTATGGTTTCTGTCTACATTGCCACCTTGTCTGAAACTAGGCAATTCCTCCTTGTAGATTCCAAAGGATGTGTGGGGTTTGTTACCCTTGGTGGAGAGTGCTGACATTGTCTAACAGCTATATCTGCTGTAACGAGTCATTCAAATCTCTGCTGAATGCATGTGTCATCTTTTACCTAGTTGAGTTGGACACACAGTTTCTCTAAGACTGGCAATGTGGCTTGATTTCTAAAAGCTGACCAGCAAATATCTGGAGTTATTAAGGGAGTTCCTATTCTTTTGTCTTCCTCTTTATCAGTTCTTTAGAGATCTCAGACTCCATGTTTAGGTTTTAAAAATAATAAACTATTTCCAGTGGGTTCAGGATTGGAAAAAAAAAATACACACCAAAAAAAACCCCACCAAAAAACAAACAAACAAACACAAAAACAACAACAAAAAAAAAAAAACACGAAACCCCAGTCTGAAATGCTGGGAGAGTTTTGTGTTTGTTAGTCTGTTTATACCATATTACTGTAAATGACCTGACTCCTAAGGATTTGATTTCAGTTTCATTAGTGTTTCTTAAAACCATTTGAAGAACTTTGTTTCCATCTCTTTTTCTGTCTATCTAAGATCTTCTAAGATCTTCTCTTAGTGTTTCATGCGTTGAGACAAAATCTAGAACATGGGAGATCAAGGAACATAATTAAGAACTACTGGGAAGCCTCAGCTCTCTGTATTCTCATGTGAAATTAATTCAAAGAACTCTTGATTAAGTTTGTTCAGAGCTGTATGGGAGTAGAGACTGCATTCATTTAGTGCTGTAGAACTGTCATGTAGTTGAAGAAAATGTTGTGATGTATTTTGAAGCACCATATGATATGAGTGTTTCACCATAGTTTGCTGCATTTATTGTTTGTAGATTATTATTATTATTATTATTATTATTATTGGTGGTGTTGTCATTGACTGGGTTTCAAAATATTGTTCATATCCAAATCAATTTTTTAAATGAGAAGTGTCATATTAACAAGTGTCTTGGCTCTTTGAAAAGTTTGTGAATTGTTATTTTCATGTTCTTTCTGTCATTAGCCAGTAAATGGCTTTCAGATGTTGAAACTCTTACTGAGATCAGTTAGTGGCAATAGGCTTTGCCTTGAGGTCCCTGGTGTTCAGGAACTTTGAAATTATTCCACCCGGATAACAGTAATGAAATTCTCATTACAACATTGTGATGAACTGGAATTGTTGAGCTAATGAAAAGAATGGAAAGTGACATTTGACGTTTGTCTGTTCTATTACTTCTACTGTTAGACAGCTACCTCAAAAACGTATACAAAGGCACTTAAATCAACCTTCAATATCAAAATATCTCCTACAGTGTTTTTCTGGAGAAAAACTGGCTGCTCATGGTTTGTTTTGCGTGCACAGCTTCCTGGGTGTTATAGCTTCAAAATCTGTCATGGATTTTTTTTTTCTTAAAAACACAGTGGTTTGGGAGTTGAAAGCCTGGACAAGATGGCTTGTTGAAGACGAGTTCTCTCACTACCTGCTCCCAGAGCCAGCTAGCTAAGGCTAAGCAAGGGGTAGTTAATAGCTTTACACTCCAACACGATGATTAGGGAGAGGACTGGAAGAGCTGGGTTTTTTTTTGAAGGGGGAGAACCTCACTTTTGCCCTGGCTTAGACACTGGTGAAAGAGGCTTCCCCAGTGCTCACATTTTTTGACACTATACTTCTGTCCTTTGTCTGCTTGGGTGCCAGCTGCCACTTGCTGAGCTGGTGGAAGCGCTGTAAGGGGGATCCTGGCTCACCCACCCTGAACCTGTGCACCCTATGCCATTCTTCTAAGAACAAAACCATCTTGCCTGGATTCACTACCAAGGAACCAGTGCCATCTGCAGAGGAGTTGCTAAACGCCAATGCTTTTGGACAAAGGACAGTGAGAGTGCCCTTGCACTGCCCATGGGAAAGGTTTTAGCCCGTCCCTGTGGCCTCCATTCCCACATGAGCTTTGGGATCAGCACCTCCCTACCCATGTCTTTGCCTTGCCAGAGCCCGTGAGTCACTGTAGGCCCTGCCTCCCAAGGCACAGCATCACCTCCTACTGATTGTAAACATAACTGCACTAAAGGGGCAGATACAGGACTTGATTTGTTTGAAAGCTTCAGTTATGGTGTTGCTGTTTGTTCTGTTCTGGTTTTGGTTATATATATATATATATATATATACACATAGATTTGTAGCAAAGAACTCTTATCCTTTTCTCTATGTTTTCTGATTAATGTCTCTTAATTTCAAAGGTTGTGGTGTTTTTGAGAAGATAGCCCCTTCCTAATCCAGAAGGATTTCTCACTTTCCTTGATAATGTTTTGGTTTCTTTTTAAACTGAGACACTGGGTAAAAAACTAGGTGAATGACCTGGAGAGTGGTGATGAATGAAGTTAAATCCATCTGGTAGCTAGTTACAACTGGTGTTCCCGAGGGCTCAGTACTGGGGCCTCTTTAATATCTCTATTGACAATCTATTGGATGATGGGATTGAGGGCACCCACAGTAGATTTGCAGATGTGTGGGTGTGTTGATGTGCTGGATGGCAGGAAGGCTCTACGGAGGGATCTGAACAGGCTGGATTGATGGGCTAAGGCCAATTGTATGAGGTTCAACGGGATGAAGTGTTGGGCCCTCCCCTTGTGTCACAACAACATTGTACAGTGCTTCAGACTGGGGGAAGAGTGGCTGGAAAGCTGTCCAGTGGAAATGGTTCTGGAGGTGGTTGGGTGACAGCAGCTGAACATGAGCCATTAGTGTCTCCTGGTGGCCAAGAAGGCCAAGGGCATCCTGACCTGTATCAGCAATAGTGTGGCCAGTGGGACCAGGACAGCGATCGTTCCCCTGTACTTGGCACTGGTGAGGCCACAACTTGAATCCTGTGTTCGGTTTTGGGGATCGTCATGACAAGAAAGAACTTGAGGTGCTGGAGTGCGTCCAGAGAAGTACAATGCAGTAGGGGAAGGGTTTGAAGTCTGATGAGGAGAGCTGAGGCAGCTGGGGCTGCTGAGCCTGAAGAAAAGGATGCTCAGGGGTAACCTTATTGCTCTCTACAACTACCTGAAAGGAGGTTGTAGCAAGGTGGGGATTAGTCTCTTTTCCCAAGTAAAAAGCACACGAGGAAATAGCCTCAGGTTGCACCAGGAGAGGTTTAGATTAGATATTAGGAAAAATTTCTTCATGGAAACGGTGGTCAAGCACTGGAAGAGGGTTCCCAGGGAAGTGGTGGAGTTACCATCTCTGGAGGTATTCAAAAGACGCGTAGATGTGGCACTTGAGGGCATGGTTTAGGACTGGGCTTGGCAGTGCTGTATTAGTAGATGGACTTGGTGATCTTAAATGTTTTTTAAAACTAAAGCAGTCTATGATTCTGTGATTCTATACTCAAATATCTATAATTATCTTATCTATACACTCAAATCCAGAGTTTACTGAATCTTGTACTAATTACAAAGGATTGTATTTAAAGCCTACATGGAGAATGTCACAGAAGAATTTCTCTAACATCAATAGATCTAATGAGAAGCTCTATAAAAAACAAAGACTGTAGTTTCTATATATCAACATGACATGGTGAAGAACAAAATCACAGTTTGAAACAGTGTGTGTAACTACTCTAGAGATTGCTTGTAAAGATAGAAAATCCTAGTACTTATTAGAAGATAAGTTTTCTAGACTTCCCTACTGTTCCACCGTTGTTCAGGTAACCAAATACCTTAAATAAAAAGCTTTTGTTTATAGTGGAACAGTTTACAGGCAGTTTTATATCAAATAAGATGACATGCCTGTGCTGTTATGAAACCTATTAGAAAGGTCTACATTGAGTTTTAAAAACGATATCACAGTAATCACACTTAAATTGACAATTAAAATGTGTTTTGCTTATGGCTGGCTTCAGACACACTCTGCAATTTACTAAGTAATAGGAAAAATGTCATTTGCTATATGCAAATTTCTATTAGTATTCTTTGCCAATTTAAGTTTATAACTATGAGAAAGACCATTAGTGATATTTTCTTAGAGCCTTACTCATTGTTTCTGAAACTACCCCTGTACTGTCAGAATTACAACACAAATACTTTATAGCATAGTTTTTCAATATGCTGTAAAAATAAACATGGAGTAATTTGATGTAGCATTGAGTAAATTAGGAAAGACTTGAGAGTAACAGTTACGTCAGTTTATAAGTTTACAGAGACAATGAGACTCATGTCTTTTCATTGTAGAAAATCGTAGGTGAATACAGAGTACATCTGCTTCTCTCAAAAACATTTCCACTGTGGAGGTAAACTCTTTGTGAAAACAGTCTTAATCACCTGAAAGTCATATAATAATTTATTTCTAAATATGGCATTTCTAGGATCTAAACTTTCTGATTAGGCATTTGCAAGTTGCTCGAGGTGAGCCTTGATGGTAATCCTACCTTGAATTAAAGAGGACTGTAGTATATAAGCAAACAAAATAGTTACTTCCTAGACTATTTCTGTTTTCTAGAGTAACATGAAGAGCAATTCTCTCTGATACGTAGGAATTATGAGTTACCTATTCCAGATGTTATCATGAAAGAAGTGTTAAAAATGCCATAAAAGAAATCAAGTTAAGTGTCAATGTTAGGGACTTGACTAAAACAAAAAAAACCTCCCCAGAAAACCAAAAAAGACGTTTTTCTTTCCTTCTGCAGTTTTTTGCTTCCCTTGAAATAAACAAAAACATTGTATTATCTCAGAGAGGTTTTTTTTTTTTTTTGGTGGATTATATGGGGTTTTACCAATATTTTATGAAAAATAAAAACCTTTTGTACAGTTTGCAAATTCTTTTATTAATGTATCAGTACATAATTTTCACGGCTAGAGTTTTTGTAGGAGTAAATACCCTTTCTCCAGAAGATTTTGCTGCAAGGAGTTGTTTTGCTTAGCAAAGGCTTTCCTGTCACTTTCTCAAAACAGTTGCTGTTCTCTCCTTCTGTTTTCCAAAGAGGTTTCTCTCTGATATGTGAAGAGAGAGACAACATTCAGACACGTAACAGGGCCACTGTAACACATAGAGAGATGGGGGGCCAGTGATAATAAAGCTGGGGAAAGGATCAGGAGGCATTTCTTTCTGAGGTCCAGTAATTGTAGCTGGTGCCGGTTTTCTTTGTAAGTTTTCAGTGTTCTTGACTTCAGAATAAACTTTTTGGATTCTTTCCACTGCCTTGGCATTTTTGGGGGTACCTGTGTGTATTTTATCACACAGGTTTGTAAGAAATATATGAAATATCTTATCAGGAAGAATGTCGAAGCAGTCAATACAATCCGATTGCTATAGCATAGTTGATTGTGATGGTTATGCAGTGTTGTAATTTATTTGGACTATATTCAAATCTACACATAGATTTCATTTTACCAAAATTTTAAATATTTTTTTTTAAGCAGCTAATTTAGTAAGGTGACTTGAATTCTGTCTTCAGTTAGTGAGGAGACAGGAGCACTACTCAAAGATGCCACAATGACAGTTCTCCAATGAGAGGTTTTTTTATTATTTTTGGATTTTTCTGTGTAGTTGTAACTATGAAACTCCTTAATTTTATGCAATATTTTGCTGTAAGGAGTTGGGTTCCTATGTCTATGGAGACATTAGTCTCCTTTTTCAGAAGGGGAATACCATATCGTCATAACACTGCATGTGTGTTAGTTAATCTTGCCTGAATTAAGCTGATACTGCTCATATGCCACATTCCGAACCAATTCAGAATGTTCTATGTCATTATGTTCCACTCTACTCTGCACTGGTGCAGCTTCACCTTGAATATTGTGGGCAGTTTTGGGCACCACAGTATGAGAAAGTTATCAAGCTCTTAGCATCCAAAGGAGGGCAACGAAGATGGTGAAGGACCATGAGGGGAAGCCCTATGAGGAGACACTGAGGGCACTTGGTCTGTTCAGCCTGGAGAAAAGAAGACAGAGGGGAGACCTTGTTGCAGTTACAGCTTCCTCATGAGTGGAAAAGGAGGGGCAGGCACTGATCTCTTCTCTGTAGTGACCAGTGACAGGACCTGAGGGAATGGCCTGAAGTTGTGTCAGGGGATGTTTAGGTTGGATATTAGAAAAAGGTTCTTCACCCGAAGGGTGGTAGAGCACTGGAAGAGGCTCCCCAGGGCAGTAGTCGTAGCACCAAGCCTGAGAGAGTCCAAGAAATGTTTAGACTATACCCTCAGGCACATATTGTGACTCTTGGGGATAGTCCTGTGCAGGACTAAGGGGTGGACTCAGTGATCCTTATGGGTCCCTTCCAACTCAGCATATTCTGTGATTCTGTGATCCTGTGGGGAAGAAACACCTTGGAAATTCTTGTAGTCACAGAAAGTCATCACCACAGACAGAAGCATTAAGCAGTTCATTACATTTGTAGTGTGCTCTTTAAGTGCTGCTGTCTAAAATAGCAGGATACTGAGATACACCACAGGGCGTACTTTCACCTACACAGCTGTTGAACAGGTTTGTTACCTCCTTGCAGATATAAGGCGACAGTGCAGGT
This sequence comes from Dendrocincla fuliginosa, assembly GCA_035047845.1. NCBI lineage: Eukaryota > Metazoa > Chordata > Aves > Passeriformes > Dendrocolaptidae > Dendrocincla > Dendrocincla fuliginosa. Next base: position 31,844,616 of record JAWWMO010000001.1, on the reverse strand, counting down.
GCTAATCAGGCCTGTGGGTTTGAGCAGGATAACAGTTGGCTCATCTGCTGCAACCTGACAGCTGAAATTGCTCAAAGAGTTTTGGGCCCTAACAGAGACACACATTGCCAAGAGAGTGCTCTAGTGCCATTTATCTGCCAATCTGCTTGGGGACCATGTTGTTGTTTTCCAAACTGCATGGAGAGCGTGAAAAATACCATATCTGTATTCTAGTCAGGTTCTGCTTGTTATAAAACAGCACTGAGAGTACTTGGCACTGCAAAAAGGGTGACCCAAAGCAGTTTACCTGTTACTCATTGGAGGTTCCAGGTGGATGAGAAAAATAGAAAGCTCCTAAGCATCATGAGAGGGTGAACTCTTGCAAACAGGACAAATTGATATTTTACTGGAGCATTCCTACTGGGAGGTGCTGGCTCTGACTTCTCCATGATTTGCAGTTAAATTTTCATTGTTCAAACATAGCAGGTTCTTAGTTTTCAGGTTTCTGTTTTAAATTTAAAAAAATCCCAGATTCTGATTTGCTGTGCTGCCACTTAGCTGTGTGTTACTCCATAAGTATTTCTGCTGACTTCTTTAACTCTTGGGATAATGACACATTTCTCATGATGATTATGAGCAGCAGGATCTGGATTTTCTTTCTTTGCAGGGAGTATTTAGTTTATTAATTCTATTTTGGACATTTTCTGATCTCTCAGTTAGACAATAATAATCCAGAGATGTCTAATATTTAGGGAATGTTCAGAAAAGTTCAACGTTTTCTCTAAAATTCTGAAAGGGTTTCAAATGTTTTTGATGAAGCTGAGTTCAGTGGTTCTATGTCAGAATAACACATATCTGAGGATTTGGCTTAGTGAAGACAAATATTTTGAATAAGATTTACTTCACTCAATTTTCACCAACCAAAATTTGGATGTCCAGTCAAAACTAAAGAGCTGAGGATATTTACAGAGAAACTAATATCTGATTTCTTAGAAGTCCATCCTGTGGGCCATAGCGTCCATTGTCAGTTGTTCAATTCACATTGTCAATGCTTGTCTTGTTCTTGACTAATCTACTGGAAACCTTTTTAATGCAGATGATGATCATGTAGCTTCAGAAACAAGGTCAATATAAAGACTGCCAGCTTTGTCCTTCTCCTCCCTCTAAAAGCATGTCAGTATAACCCAACTTCAAGAAACAGAATAATAGCCTCAGTCCCAAGTGGAGTGTTGGCTGCAAAAACAACAGGTGCAAAACCAGATCTAAAATCCCTGGCTTCTTCATACTTTTGTCTTCATGATTTAGGTGATCAACACATTTGCCAGCAATATGTCCTAATAGAAAGTATGTCTTTCCAGATAAAAAGTTGAGTTAAGGAATATAGAGAAGAAAATAAATCAAGTGAAAAATAGGATATGGAACTTTAACAGGATCACAGCATTAAAAGGCCTTTTCATTTTTAATTAGTTATTTTTATGTGAAGTGAAAAATATGAGAGTTCCCTGTGTCAGTTATTGATTGTGAAATACTGTAACTTGCACTCAGCCTTCTGCTCTATAATGGAATAACTGAGCATCTAAATTGCTTATTTATTATAAATTCAAGCTAAACCCAAAGTGTTAAAGTTTAGCTCAAGAAGTCTGAGACCTCACACCAATTTTGAAAATATTAAGTAGGAAACTGAAACCTTGTCTAGAGCTAGAAAGCTGGGGAAGCATGAAGTGTTAACACTTCCTCCATTAGGTCTTCAGATTTTTTAGTATAGCATAATCCATTTCAACATTTTTAGCATTTCAATGTGTACTTCAGTCATTTTCTGTGGAATACCAATAAAGACAGGTCCCTTACTCCCTACTTTTCTCTTCCTCTCTCTCTCTTTCCTTCATCTGCCTCTCTCTTCCTCCCTGTTTGTTTGTCTTTACTTCTCACAATTGGCTGTATGTTGGCAGACTCTCTCTGTGGTGTGGCATAGGGTGTGCCAGGAGCCCAGGGAATGGTGGAATCACCATCTCTGAAAGTGTTCAAAAGGCACGTGGATGTGACACCTGGGGACATGATTTAGTCATGACTGTGAGGGTGCTGGGTTAACGGTTGGACTCAACCTCAAAGTTCTTTTCCAGCTTTAACAATCCTGTGATGAGATGATCATAAGAACCTGACTATCAAATCTGACTTCAAGGAAACCAGATTTTTAGAATGGTATAAATTATCATAGCTCCATTTAATTCCATTGATAAAAAGCCCCTGGAAATCTTAACATATGGGATTTTTTAATAGAAATGCAAGTATTTTTTGTTGTTAGTCTGTTTGTTTTTTCTTTCTGAGTAGCCGAAGGAAGAAAAAAAGTATTCAAAAAATGTTGAAAGAGGTTTTCAGAGTGTTTCAAATTATTAAAGATGGCTCCTGACACTTTATCATATATTAAATTTTCATATGTAAAAAAGAGTAATCTGGGACTTCTGTTGTTTTGCTAAGATATATTTGTGTGCTGTGTTGCATGTACTCAGGGTGTGACTATAACATTTCAGGGAAGCTGCCACAAATTTCCTCTACGATTCGGACTAGACTGCACCTATTCTTCACAGTATGTAAATCAGGTGACACAAGGCCTCTTCTCCCATGCAAACAGTGATAGGACAAGGGGAAACAGTCATAAGTTGCACCAGGAAGCTTCAGGTTGGATGTTACGAAAAATTTCTTCACTGAAAGAGCAGTTAAGCATTGGAACAGGCTGACCAAGTAGGTGATGGAATCACCATCCCTGGAAGTATTCATAAATGGAGTGTACATGCCTCTTTGTGATATGGTTTAGTGGCTGTGGTGGTATTCATCTGAAGGTTGGACTTGATGATTTTTGAGGTCTTTTCTAACCTTAAAGATTCTATGATTTTATGATAATTCCTGGTAACAAAAGATGGATTGAATCAGTTTTCTCATCAAACTCAAAGACGAAAAGCAGCTGTGTAGCTGTGCACGATATATTTAACTCACTTTTGTGGAGTTATAGGGTAGAAAGCTTCCCTCCCAGATGTTTATTCTGGCAACTTCATCAAAATGCATCTTCATCAAAATACAACACAACAAGCAAGAGATTTAATTTAGACTTAATAATTTTAGTCATTAGAGCAAAAAAAGTGCATGTTACAGAAAGGACTTGTGTGGGCCTTAAATGCTATGGTACCTGAAATTTTTGGAACTGATGAAGATGTGTCAGGTATGGTCTGCCCATAGCAGCTGATACTTTCTCCAAGTTACAAAGGAAAGCAATCCCCCTTCCACTTTCTGCCAACAAAATTCCTCAGAACTTACAGTAGACATTTTCTGGATCCAGTGTGTCAACTTGGTCCAGACAGAATGATAGAATGACAGTAGCCAAACCCCAGAAAAAAGTCAGTTTTCAGTGCCACAGAAGGGTGTGCCTTCACTTGCTGATGTATTACCTCTAACACGACACAATTTCCAAAACTGTCAGAGAAATCAACTTCCAAATATGTATATTTCATTTTAAAATGAGAGAAAGGAAGGAAGAAGGAAGGAAGGAAGGAAGAAAGAAGGAAGGAAGGAAGGGAGGAAAGCAGGAAAGAAGGAAAGAAAGACAAGAGAGTCACAATCCTGGTAGGAAGCCTCTGAAGAAAGAGTTGTGCAGATCTTCTAATTCAAGATTTATAAATGTGGTGAAGGCAGCACAAATGATTTTACTTTTCCTGAGACTCCGGAAAGCAGTAAGTAATAGGAAAACTGATAGATCAAGAAATTCTGTAGCCAAAGAGATTATCAAATACATCTGTTTAACCGTCCTTTTCTTCATGAACCCAGAGACTAGGTTAAAATAAATTTTTCAGTCAGACAATATAGTTTCATTTATAGAATGCTAAATTGTGGGAGAGGAGTTCATTGACCAGTTTGTTAATAAACTTTTGCACTACTTGTTTATCGCTGCTCCCTAATATGGACTCTTTTTTCATGTTTCCTTTTGTCTCATTTAGAGGAGAAAAAAAAAAAAAGGCCCAAAAATAGACAGTGGAATATCTTCCTATGTATACTCAGTAGAGCTGAAAAATCTACTAGAAAAAAATTGGCTATAGACAAATTTAGAGAGGAAATTAGAACTAATTTTTCAACTCTCAGAGGGATGATATTCTGCTGCTTTTTGTATATCCAAATATCATACTTTTTCCTGAGTGTTTTTGGTAAAGCATAATGACCCAAAATGTATGTCTGAGGCACTGTTTCTGAAAACAGAGTTATATAGTGTAGACAGAGCCTTCACTATTCCCATATATATTTTTGATGTATAAAATATTTTTTTTATACTGGAAATCACACCATGACATAAGGTTTTTTGGTTTTTTTTTTGGTGCTTATATTTTTGTTTTTCGGAGATGTAATCTTAAACAAGCTAACTTGAGATGCATTGTTAAAAATTGTCTGTGAAAAACAAGTCTTAAAAATAAAAAACAACCAAAACCAAAAAACCAACCAACCAAACAAAATCAACTAAGCATTTTTTACACATATTGACTTGGAAACTTAAGAACTAAACCAGACAGAATAAACACTAAACCAGATCATACAGGTCACTTTCATACCTATTAAGTGTCATTCTGTTGCACAGAAATTGACTTTCCTAGATCTCCTACTTTTTCAGTCTTGTACTATTGCATTAACAGAAAGACCACATTAAATTAAACATTTTGCTGCTTTCTTCAAATGCCAAAACAAGACAGATTTCTCCTAGAGGCAGATGAATGATAAAAATATGCAATTACAATGTATTATCCTTCTTGGAATATTTCCTTAGAATCACTTCTCATGGATACTGCAAAATTTCAGATATTAATGGCCTCTGATCACTGTTCATTGAGATAATCATAACTCAAAATTGCCTTCTGTTCCTGTCTTGCATGTGTATTTTTAATCTTGCTACAGTTGTGTTTCATGTGTTTGGGTTGATTCAAGCTGGGACATTTTTGCATGTGTAGGGTGCAACTGCATAACACAGAGTTTGCTGGCAAAATGAATTATAGAATATCCTGAATTGGAAGGGATCATCTGCTGGACAATATTATCCACTGCCTACCACAATAGATTCTAAGAACTGAATGTGGCCTATATTCAAGCACTGCCCAAAAGCAAATGGATGTGCTTTTCTCCAGGTTTGGTGGTCCTTTTGCCTAATGGGAAGGGAGAATAGTAGCTACTCTGTGAATGAATACCAGGAGGCCTAGATGAGCTTTCTACCAAGGGTCTAAATACCTTTAGCCTATAATAAAGACATTTTTATTATAATGCATATTTTATTGATTGCTAATAGTAATGAAGTGTTTCTCTCCCTGGTTTTCAAGTTGTAGTGTCTTTTTTAAAATTATACTTTCTTTTTCCAAAAGGCTATTCCAATTATTGCTCCCTTTTCCCTTCGACCATTCTTTATATTTTTCTTAGTCTGCTTTTTCTCCTCCCGTTCTTCAACAAAATGCATGTGAGGATTTTTTTCACTAGACCGAAGAAGGAATTAAACTGCTGTGTGAATCACTGAAATACCTCACAAAGAGCTACAGTTTCCAGATTCCTTTGGAAAATGGGAAAGGAAGAGGCATAAAGGCTTTGTGCATTTTATAACAAAGTATATTTCTGAAATCATAACAAATTCACTCTGTTACCGGGCCACCAGGTCCAAGGACAGTCTTTTAAACGACTGTCAGAAATACAGATTTCAAGTAACTATTCTTTTTCTCAGTACTTTTCATTTTTTATTTTGCCTTTTTTTTGTGTGTGTGTGTGTGTTTAGTAATTAAGCCTTTCAAGTTAAACTTTATACAATTTGCATGTATTTTTGCTTTTTTTCTTTTTTGGGGGTGGGGGAAAGATTTGTTTTAGGGTTTTTTTTAATAAGTATTTTCATTTTTATTATTAACAATAAAGAAATAAAACTGTAACCAGCCCTTTGGGGTTTAGTTAGAAATAGGGGAATTGGAGAAGGAAAGAGGTAATGAAGAAAATGAAATTATTTAATCTTAAAATGCCCAGGACTCTGTTTGGAAATTAGCACATACCTGGAAAGAGGGTAGGATCCAACAGACTTTATAGATAGGCAGCTCCCTTCTTCTGTTTCTGTAGGAGACATAGGGCTTTATCCTAGAGGTAATTAGATTAGATTAGATTAGATTAGATTAGATTAGATTAGATTAGATTAGATTAGATTAGATTCCCTAGAGGTAATTAGAGCCAGATGACTTTGTTGGCCTTTGGTTCAGTAAAAATCAAAGTGAGAAAGGAAGAATTTTGGAAATTAATAAATGGCAAATATTGGTGAAATTTTATTTATTACTCTTGTTGCTTATTTTGCTTCACTAAATGTGGATAGCAGCACTAATTCCGTTTGTTCTCATTACTTGTGTCAATCAAGGGCAACTGTTGCATCAGCAGATTGAACATGGTGTAGAAGTGAAATGAGTGAAAAATCTGGGCAGCATGAAGCTGGACAAAATCCAGGAGCATAGGACTTTTATGTATATTCATCTCACACCCACAGGCTGATCATTCTGTAAAACTTAAAATTTCGTTTATCTCTCTGATCCTTAAATGTTTAACCTGTTCACTTACATACAGTTGTTCATATTTGCCAGTCACACATACTTCATAGCTGATAGATCTTCAAAATATGCTGTCTTGTAGTATTCCCTGAGTCAGTCCACAAAACTTGATAACATATTTAGATAACATTATAATTTATCTTTCTAACTATATAATTATTTTAAAGCTCTTTGATGTGTGTCATTAACACAGTGTATGTCATAGAATCATAGAAACATATATATCATTGATATTATCAATACGAACAGTTTGAAATGGATAGAGCTCAGTGAAAAAAAAAAAAAAAAGGTCCACCATTTCTACTTAAATAGGGCTCTAAGGCTTTTGTATATTACCTGTTCATTGAAACATATACTAGTCTTTTGAACACTGACCTCTCCTCATTTGCAAGCTGCCAAGCTTGTTCTTATATTGTTCTTATGCTATTAATCACATGCAGAACTGTTTTGGATCCAAATACGTAACTGATGACTATAGTACAAGATGCTGAATTAAGATCTGTAGATGCTTTGGGTTAATGGCGAAGAACATTAGTCACATTTTGAGGGAACAAGAAAGATTTGGACTGGAAGGTATGTTTGCACTGATGGAGGCTCCTCTATAACTAGTGAATCTTCCTAGCCATAAAGTTAATGCTTTTCTTTTGAAAACAGGATGAGTATACAGGTAAATTCTTGATAAAAAAATGTAGCTAAATGGGTAAGGTAACAAATAAAAGGGTAAATTAACAAGTAAATTTCATCTGTTCACTAGACTAACAAAGTGTCAGGTTTGTGCAAATGAAAGAAGAGATTTTGATGCCATGTGGAACAAGAACTTAGAGTACCTTTTAAGTCATATGAGAAGTCATTTAAAACAGAATAACATATGGTACAGCAGGTAATACATTCTTATTAATTTCTCTATACCTTTTACAGCATGACATCAATATTTCTTATATTGTCCATATGCAAAATAAGTTAGGAAAACATTTGTGTGCCTCTTATAAAACATTTATAAACTTTTCTGTGGAGAAGTAATATTTTACTTGAGATTCACTGATTTTTAAAACATAATATTCTGAATGTATGTGTATACTCTGGTGAATCTTATTCACTAAGTAAATTCTCTGATGGTAAAATAAGGGGTTTGGTGTACAGTTAGACCTGAGTTAGACCTTGCTAAATCAGTGGAAACCTCTACACTACTTTCTTGGTACTTGCTCTAAACATTTCTCTAGTTAGTAAAGCTCAGTAGTGTAATTAGGCTCTCATAGTTACTGTTATTTACATTTCTAGAACTAATTTATTCAGCTGCAAGGTTTTAATAGATGAACTGCTGCCTTATTGTGGATTCCTTGTCCTCTGATTATCCACGTAATAATCTGCTTGTGTTTGGCTGCCCAGGATCACCTCTATAGTAAGCCAGCCTGTTCATTCCATAAAGACTCAATCTCAGCCATTTGTTCAAAGAGCCTCTCCAGCAAAACAATCTGGATACCTTTGGCTCCTTCCACACAGGAGTCCTCCAGCTCCAACCCAGAAGGACACAGATACTGATATATTCAATATGCTTCAGTAGCATGAGTAGGTAATGAAACACACCTTCAGCATCATTCTTCAAAATATCAAAGCTAATGCAAGAGTGCCATCTCATTGCTCTGAGACCTTTGAGGAGAACTATATGCAAAAAACAAATTAAACAATTTCATTTAGGCTACAAACCTTTAGTACGAAGTTAAAAGGAGATAGATCCAAGAATTAATGTAGGGTAACTTAACTGCACAGAAACTTCATCTTGGCATTGATGCAGCATAGGCCATTCCACTGGGACAATGATCTGCCACTGGTGGAGGCAACGAGACAATAAAAATGGAACCTGCTGTTCACTATTATATGGCTTCACATAGCCTTGAGAAATGATTTTCCAGTGGTAGATAGCTTTTAGCATTGGGATTCTGGTAATAAGAAAGATTTTTCTGAAAAATAATAAAATAAGAACCAAAACCAAAACATACACAACCCTGATAAAAATGTAGAAAATGCAGCCATGAAGATGTTTAATTTGAACTAAATTTTCAAGATTTTATAAGGAGACCTAATAGCAAAAACTGCAAAGGATTCTTCAAAAGGGTGTTTGAAGTAGACTTGGAAATGGACTTGCTTGGCAATTCTCTCCCTTAAATCTTTTTAGTGTTTGTCATTTGACTCCTACCAATATAAATCTGATGACTCACTGTAATGATCCTTTTATCTAGCTAAAACGCATCTTAAATCAAAGCTCAGTGTGATTGAAAAGTTGTTAGGTGGGGATAGAACCCTGAGACTTGAATCAATTCCCTTCATTCTGCATATTTATTGTTTTATTTTGTATACACACTGCATATGAAACACCTCCTAGTTATGGTAACTCATCCCAATATGCTTTTCCTATGCTTACCTATTCATTACTAGCTCCTAAACTTCTGTGGAGAGCTGAAGTGCACTCCTGACCTTTTAATGGCCCAGAGTGTTATGTTGGGTGCTACACAGAGTGACATTAATTTGATGTGATTGTTCCAGAATAACAAAATACATCTTTGCTTGCAAGTTGTTCTGAAATATGCACAAATAAAGGCAAATAAGAGGCTTATTATGTTATTTGCAGCCCAAATACCTGGAAAATAACGACATCAAAGCAACTTGAGGTATACGCAAAATAAAACTTTTGCCTCATTTAATCCGAAAAATAGCCTAATGCTTTTGAATTAAAAGACTTCTATTGTCACATATAAATATGGATATAGCCAGTTAATCTGTCACTGAATATAACATGCAATCATCTACTTCAGAATGATGCTTTTAAATTTTTAGGACCATTCTTAAAGCATATCCTTTAAGGATCTTTTTTTCTCCTTTTGAGAAAATGTTCTCTGAATTATTCCACTAAAATTGCAGAGAGAACTGAAAACACGAGATAATCTGCATACCAAGGACTAGCCTTACCCTCTAACAATAATAATGCAGCTACTAAAAATATAACAATTCAAGAGGAAAAGGTCATCTTTCCTTCTTCTAGCTTGTATGTGGATTGGAAGGGATCGAAACCTTATGATAGAGGAGGTTATCTTACTGAAGCAAGCGAACATAACAAAACACAAAACCACAAAAAGATAAGCAAATGTGAGCATTGAGTTAGTAATGTCTTCCCCTGGGCACAAGCTAATCTAGGTTGCAAAGAGGTTCTGGTTTCCATCATTAATAGATTTAACAACGCTAAATATACTATGGGATTTGGGTCTCTGAATACGTATGTGCACTTAACAGCTAAATTTCAGTGAAACCTGCCAGATGAAGACACCTCAGTCAGCCCTGTGAAAATAAAGAGAAGTTTAGCTTTGTCCTAAGGGAACAGATCAGTTCTGTAATCAAATGCATTCCTCCTCAGTACATAAAAAAAGTGGAGTTTACTGAAGTGAATTGTGACAGCCTGGTATCAACAACTTCTTTGCTCTTTAGTACAAAACATAATAGTTGCATTTGGAAAAAAAAAAAAAACAAACAACAAAACAATAAACCAATAGAACAAAAAATAAACTAACAGAAGACTTAGAAGAAATATTTGCCAAAATATTTGTCTTATGTGCCTAGTAACCAGAGGATTATACACTATGTTCACAGAAAAAAAAACAAAGAAATTCCAGACTAAAGGTGGTGTAATATATATAGATATATATAGAGATATAGATTTAGATATAGATATAATAGATATAATAGAACGTCTTACATATAAATAAAATCTCTAAGCATATTGCTGGTGCAGGGAGCTGATGCTATTGCAGCAATAAATGCTTAAATCTCACGTGAAGACATAAGAACTATGCTTTTAAGTCTGACCTAGGCAATAAGAAGCCTTGGAATGGTTCTAGTCAGTAGCTATATAGTGAAGTAGGGACGAATAAGTAGAATAACTTTAATTGTTTGACTCCTCAGCACTGGTCATTTCTGTGCTGTTCAGCAGGTCTTGTCTCACCTTGGATATAAAAGATCAGTATCTGTTCTTGCTTGGTCATTGAATTCCCTATATATCAATGAAAGAAACAGCCTCATCCAGACAACAGTTCATCCTATGCACCTCAAATACCTACTTTTGAATGAAATTACTAGCTCTCTGGAATTAGTTTTAACTTTAATGGGAGCTTCAGTGACTAGCCTGGACAGGACACTGCATTTCAGACAATTGATATCAGATAATCATATAATCATAGAGTAGTTTGAGTCAGAAGGGACCTTAAAGATCATCTAGTTCTAATACCCCTTCCATGGGGAGGGACAACTTTCACTAGACCAGATTGCTTAAAGCCCATCCAAGCTGACCTTGGGCACTTCTAGGAATGGAGGAACCACATCTTCTCTGGGCAACCTTCAGAGTAAATAATTCCTTCCTAATATTTAATCTAAATTTATGTTTTTTCAGATTGATAAGACAGATAATCATGTGTTTTCTTCCTAACTCATGATCAGACAGTCAGACATCAAATTGCAGGCTCCTTCCCATCACATATTTTCTCAAAAAATAGCTAATATTTGAGGCTTTGAAAGAGGGTGCAAAAATCCTAAAACATGTTTATCTGTGTTAACTTCCCCATGGAGGGCAGTCTTTCTCTCACTGAGAAAACAGTTAAAGAGCTAAAACATAAAATTATATCTCTGATTAAAAAAAAGTAAAAATAAATTTTTGGGGGTTTTTCACTTTTTTTTTACAGTAAATGTAACAATGGGAAACAGACACATCTTAAACTTTTTTTTATTCCAGTTTTAGTCAATGTCACAGGTAAGATACATCTGTATTTTCCCTTAGAAGCTTTAATTTTA
>JAWWMO010000001.1:31822520-31833111 GCA_035047845.1 Dendrocincla fuliginosa | reverse complement strand
AACTTTTTTTTATTCCAGTTTTAGTCAATGTCACAGGTAAGATACATCTGTATTTTCCCTTAGAAGCTTTAATTTTACTGTATTTCTAGCATTTTAAAGAATAATTTAAAAAAAAAATAAACCTCTAAAGATGGGTTTATATCTTACAGTTCAAATGTATGAATTCATTCCGTTGGATTTCTGCAAATTCCCATCTTGATCCACCTGCAGCATGATTTAGAAATTATATATATCAAGCACATCTTTCAAGAGGTCTGTTTCTTTTTATTTGTATCTTCTGAATGATTCCTCTGGGACCTGGGTTTGCGCATATCCCTTTTAGTCTCAGAGGAACTTTTTCTTTAAAATGTAAAGGCAAGACTGAGCTGTAGAATGAATGTAGATGTGAATATCTGCCCACTTCTGTATAACATCTCTGAAGCCATAGACAAGAATGTCTTCTGTAGAAAAGAGACTTTTTCCAAGGTGTGCTTTGAGAAACACTGAGTTTGTGGGTAATGCTGCCTTCTCTTCTCCAAGAACAATTAACTCTGAGCTGCAGAAATTGTGTTGAACCTTCCTTCAGATCTGTTCCTTAGATCTTCCCTCAGTATTTGTAAATCTTTGTCTCTCTGATGCATCTCTGGACTCCTTCAGAAACTAGTGATTCCTTTGCAAATCTAGAAGTGATGCAGTTGACTGCAAGAGAGAAGTATGAATTGTAAGTGGCAGAAGGTGAGGAACGAGAATAAGAAATTCAATTTCATAAATTTCAAAAATTTACTTTGTATTAACTCATTTATTTTTCTTTTTTTCCCATTTTTTTTCCCACGTGGCTCCACTTCATGTATTTTCCTTACTAAGGTTAGAAGATGGAGAAGCTTAAGAGAAACACAGGCACTATGTTTTCCCTAACTATGGTTTTCATGCACGAGTCTTTGAGCCTGTAGCAAAATCCAACCTCGTGCATCTTCCTTGTGGTTCATGAAAACACTTCTAGAACCATAAAGCAAAACATTTCAGGGTCAGTGGTCATCTGTCACTTTATTTCTATTCACCATAAATCTTTGCCTTAGGGACACCAACCCAACTGATACTTGACAGCCTTGGTTTGGATTTTGTGTAATCCTTTGTTTCTTTTTAAATGTACATAGGAGATTCAGGGTATAAAATATCCAACCTCACTGCTCTGAGCTAGAACAACGTGTAAGTTATTTTATAAAATAAGTACCTATTGATAAAAGCAATAAATAAACTGGGCATAATTGGTATCTGTTTCTATCTTATTTGAACCATAAAATCCAATTTACTGTTTACGATTTCAAATTAAACTCAGGAAATGAGACTGTACGCAATCACAACTGCTCATGTTCTGTGAGCAGCATGCAGCCTGAGACTCTATTTTCTTATCTAAAATATGACTGGTGTCTAAGAAAGACCCTTTGACAGCTGTCACTGAAAATTAAAAGTCCTTGACAACCATGTCCCTGTTTATTCCAGCAACAGTGACATGGTTCAAAGAAGATTAGGTCCAGTAAATATGATTTGAAGTTATGACAACTTTGTTAGGATTGCTTCAGATACCTTAACAGAGGTGCACCAGTGACTTTTAGTCATGAGAATACAATATGTTCCCTTCTGTGTGCTTGATATAGTTTATTTCAAGTCTGAATGAGGGAAGAATAACTGTCTGAAAGCCTTTATGTGAAATTCTTCTCTGAACTGTAATGGATGTTGTTCACTGTCATAATCTAAGCCAAGAGGCTTGAAAACCATGAGCTCTTGTAAGTTTAGTGACTGTATGAAGCTTTACACTTTAGAAATTTATAACCAGATCTTTCAGTAAAAATCAAGAGTCTTTCAAGGATCCTCTGCATTAATTATAGCCTTTATAACCCCTCCCAATAACACAGGAAACAGTATCCCAATAAAGTATTGCAAAATCTATGAATTGGATATTTTGAGCACCAGCCTGTAGTTCTGGCTTTGCAGACTTGCATAAACATAAATAAAAGAGATTGTATTATTACTCAGAATGAATGGATAGTTTATAGCTTTGCATTGGCTATATACATTTCTGTCCCTTCAATCAAAAGGCCGAACTAGCCTTTGCTCCTCAGAAAAGCTAATGCGGACATTCATAGACATGAGGCTAAAGGCAGGAACAAGACGTGTAAAAGCAGAGGAAGTTTCTTGTAGCAAATTGAACACCTAAAGGAAGTGAGCATTGATGGTTCTGCTCTAAAAACATAAAAGAATCTGCATTAGTGAAACAATTTGATTTTTTTTTTTAAAGTATTTTTTATTACACTGACATCAAAAGCGGCAAACTAGATTTAAGCCTTTTATTTCAAAAACCTCCCTTTTCCACAAAGGAGTTCTGTTTTGGTTTATGTAACCCCATCTCACCTTCATCTTTGTAGTTCTTCCAGCTCTCTACTGTTAGGAAGTGCCTGTAGATGCCTCACAGGTCAGAGTCATCTGCAATGCAATTACAATATCCATTGGTTTTAAAAGGAAAGATGCATTTCTGAAAATCTCCAAATGCAGAATGTATGAGAATCTCAATAAATCAAGGTGAATCAGAATAACACTTTTGTCTATGCTATTGTATACATTTTAGTATTAGTTTTATGTTTTGTCAGTAACACTCAGCGTTGCAGAAGTAAATACATACAGAAGTATCCAAAACATTTGTGCAAATTCACATGGGTAATAAAGTTGCTTTGTAAGGAAAACCATATTGTTATTCTACTCTTAACTTTATAATATAGAGCGGGGTTATATTTCAGTGACATTATATTGAAAGCTTTCTTCAGACTTTAGCTAAGTATTTTAGAAAAAGGAGTTTAGTAAATGATTTTCACTTTCTCATAATGAGGTTGTAAGAAAGCGAGAGGACATTTGAAATACAGATAGAACAGGAGTGTTTTCAGCTGTTACATTTGAGCTCAAATTAAAAAAGAAATTGTTCAAGTACAATTGTGAATTGTATGTCTTTCTGAAAACCATGTCTGTGCTTAGAAGTATTCATCACATGCTTCAGTATCCTTGTAATCAAAATGATGAAGAAAGTAGATTTTCACTAAAATGTATGGATATATTATCCTGAGAATGTAAAATACCCCAAATACTATATTATTTTTTCTACCCTGTATTTTCCTATGACATCTTCAGTACATATGTTGACCAGACACAATAATTTCTCATGAACCTAAGAGTTATTGTAAGAATATATGATGCTACCAGATCATGATGCTGACCTTAAAATGTATGGATATTAAAATACCCTGGCTTTAGAAGTTTAAGTAACTTCCTGAGTGTTCACAGACTAAACAGGATCACACAGGTTTTTCTCTCTCCCCCACAAACACCTTCCTTAGATGCTCACTTGTTAGTGTTTGTTTCAATAAAGTCTCATCTTCATTACAAACTTTTACACAAAAATCACTTTAATCATTTCTTTAATGGTGTCTCTGCTTTTGGGTCTTTGGCCTTACATTTCCTTCTGCACTTCAAAGCCTATGGTACAATTGTTTCTGGGCAATAACTGACATTTGTAATAATCTGTAGACAGGGTCTTCATCACTCCCAGTATGAATATCTTCTCACCAGGGTACAGATTTTCATCTGTGGCATCACCGTTATTGGATATCTTCAAGACTTGGCTTTTGTTGGAACACCTGAACAACTGCCTGTTTTTATCCAACACTGCAATGGCTGTTGTCTGACACTATTTGTCAGACAAAGTTTTCTAGAGGCATATTCAGCTACCCCTAGGTGACCAATTTAGCCAGGTAATTCAGTAGGCTTATCTTCCTGAGCTCTGTCTTACTGGTCAAGACAGGAGGGATTTACCACAGCAATGCAGTGAGTGAAATTTTGGATGCTGAATCTGGAAGACTCTGAATCCCCTCTTGACTATAAACTGTAGGAATATTATGCAGGCAAAATATCCAACTTAGATTCTTGAATGTCAATGTTGTTTTCCTATATCTTCAAGTACATCCATGCAATTATTCAATATCCTTTGCTTCTGTATTCCTAGGATAAGAGGAAACAGCTCCAAGTTGCATGAGGGGAGGCTTAGGTCAGTTACTAGGAGAAATTTCTTTACAGAAAGAGTTGTCAAACAGTCAAACAGGCTGTCTGGAAAAGTGGTAGAGTCACCATCCCTGGAGGTATTTAAAAGACACGTAGAAGTGGCACTTGGGCACTTTTTATGTGTTTTAATGGTAGATTTGGCAGTGCTGGGTTAATGGTTGGACTTGATTATCTTAGATGTCTTTTTCAACCTAAACAATCCTATGATTCTATGATTATTTATAATAATAACCAGAAACTTACTGCAAAGGTGCCTAGGTTGTCACACCATAAAACTGTCACAGGGCTGGCAATCAGAGTGACATAAGGAAAATTATTCAGAAGAAACAATATTTCCCCTTCCTTGTCAAAGGGACCTGGGAATCCTGGTTGATGGCAAGTTGAATATGAGTCAGCAGTGCCCTGGCAACCAGAAGGGCCAACCCTGTCCTGGGGAGCATCAGGCAAAGCATCGCCAGCCAGTCGAGGGAGGGGATTGTCCCGCTCTGCTCTGCACTGGGGTGGCTTCACCTTGGATATTGTGGGCAGTTTTGGGCTCTGCAATATAAGGAAGATACTAAACTCTTGGAGAACATTGAAAGTAGGGCAATTAAAATGGTGATGGGCCTTGAGGGAAAGCCATACGAGGAGCAGCTGAGGTCACTTGGTCTGTTCAGCCTGGAGAGGAGAAGACTGAGGGGAGACCTTGTTGCAGTTACAATTTCCTTGTGAATGGAAAAGGAGGGGCAGGCACTGATCTCTTCTCCGTTGTGACCAGTGACAGGACCTGAGGGAATGGGTTGAAGTTGTGTCAGGGGATGTTTAGGTTGGATATTTAGAAAAGCTTTTTCACCCAGGAGTTTGTTGGGCACTGGAAGAGGCTCCCCAGGGCAGTAGTCAGAGCACCAAGCCTGACAGAGTTCAAGAAATGAGACAATGCTCTCAGGCATGTGGTGTAATTCTTGGGGTTGGTCCTGTGCAGGCCAGGAGTTGGACTCAATGATTTTTGTGGGTCTCTTCCCACTGAGCAGATTCTCTGAAAATAAACTTTTTGTGTATTTTTTAATTTGTTTTGCTTAAAAGTATATCAGATATTCCTACAGAATCTTTAAAAATGTCCCCCCAAAAATCAGGTTTTGTGGTAGAGTCCTATTGGTCAATCAGTTAAAGAGATTATAGGCTTATTTGAGAGCATGTTTTTGTTTGTTTTTTTTTTTTTTTTTATAGTGTAGTGATCTGTTATCTGAGCTTAATCTTTCTGACAATCAAAGAGTCGCAACACACAGCATAAAATTTCTGTGGTATCGAATGGGTTGACAGAAAATCTGACCAGGAGTTATCTGTAACAGCTACAGAAACTTAACACCTCAGGAAAAGCTATGAAAATGAATAAAAAGCTGCTGCCACTGGCAAGTACATTTATCCAGGGATTTGCTACCATATCAGTGTCTGGGGACAAACTGAGAAGCCTTCCAGTTATAAAGCTTTGTACGTGCCTGACTGCTAGGCACACTGACTGTTGCATAAAACCTCTCTGTAGAGGTTTTTTCCAAAGTTCTCATAAACCCTGAATACAGCACTTTTCCAGATGATGGTGCTTAAACCTTACAGGAGGCATCCATTATACCATAATGAGCTCTTCCTCTCTGATTTATTTCTTATTCATCTGGCAATTCATTCAAGGTAAACTTCCAAATTTCAGTAAACAAGTTATTATCTTCTAGCCTGTCATGGCAATTTTTTTTCACTGTCTTGGACAATTAGTTGATTCGGACAGTATTCATGCTAGTGACCCTAAACATTCAAGATGCTATGTCTCACAAGTATATTTTGTATTTCCCTAAGGGCACCCTCAGAATTATGTCAGGATTAGCATTTTATTCTAGCAGCTTTCTTCACATTGACTATAAATTTATCTCACATATTTCCTAAATTTCATATAGAAATCACTAAAGCAGCAACATCATTGTGAAGCGCAGAGTCTGTGCTGCAGCAAGCATTGCAGGTTCCCTCCCATCCCAGAGTGTATCCAGCAGAGCGGAATTCATACAGCCACAAGATATTTCCTGCAGAGCATTCTCCACAACACAAACTTCTTTAAAAAGATCTGTAGATGAATAACTTGCAGCTTTGCTCTGAAAAAGCCCACAGTAACTGTCACAACATGCAATCAATGCTATAAAAATGCAGTATTCCATCATTTGCCTGTATTCCAAGAGATTTCCTAAATATTCCAGTGAAAAATTATGTGGGATGATAATACAGTGGTGTTTCCTTATCAAAGATGTTCAGTGTCTTCAAAAGGTGGTACATAATTTGCCCAAAGCAGACAGAGACAGAATCTGAATAAGAATTCAAGTCCTTTTATTTCCCCTGTTCCATCTTAATGACAGGATTATGTTTCTTTGCTTAGTAGAGTTTTTCCCTAATTTCTTTATGTAAGGACTGGTATGACAATTTCATACCAATACTAGGAAGAATTTCAGAAAAAAAAAACAAGTAGCAGAAATAATAAAAGCTGATTTGGGGTAGAATTATTTAATGGATTATTTGGTTTTCACATCCTGACTACAATATCCCCAGCTTTCCCAGCACCTTCTTTCTCTTTTATGTTATCAGTACCTGAATACCTTCGTTGTTCAACAATGCCCCTTGCAGAGGGGCTATAACATGCTGTGGAAAAAACATATATTGACAGGTCAGCTTACATAACTATTGACTGGCTTCATAGCAAAAAACATATCTAAGCATCAAGCTCCTTTTTCAACTTTTCTCTCATTGCAGGCATTTTGAGGGATATAAAATTGGAGGTTATTGGTCTTATGTCTTGCTTCTCAGCTGCGATTTTGTCCCAGATTTAAATATGTCTGAGCTCTGCTCTGTCATAGACTTGTAGAATAATTTGAGTGGGAAGAAATCTTAAAGATCATCTATTTCCAAAGACTCTGCTATGGTCAGGAACACATTCCACTAGACCAAACAGAGTTCAAACGGAGCAAATTAAATAATTCTAAAGAGAAACTGACACTGAACAGACAGTGCAATTACACAAGTCACATTTCCTTACGAAATGCATTGCACAGTAGCAAATGCTTGATTAGTTTGTCCATCCACTATAGCTACACTTATCTTATTATTACACTTATTAGCTACTTTTTGTTTTTCATGTCGAGTTCAAAGAATTGGTTATTATGAGCTATGTTGCGCTAAGAGTCAGACAAGGTCTGTTGAACTGAGGCCAGTTGTGTGAGGTTCAACAAGGTGAAGAGCCAGGTTCTACCGCTGGGTCACACTAACGCTTTAAGAATATGCCCTAATGTCAGGCTTAGGTTTTTGTTGGTTTATGTTTGTTTGTTTAGGTTTGATTTTTTTTTTTTCAGTTTTACCTTGTTTTGGTTTGGTTTTCGGTGGTTTTTTTTTTTTTTTTTTTTTTCGGCAAATGTCTGTGAATTGCATAGCTCAGTGCTGGTCCTGAAATAGTTCAGACCCACCATTTTACACTAGTCCCAGCTCCTATTGCAGACCGCACCACTTCTCCCTGAAGTTGTCACTTATCACATCAGTTTGACTTTTGGCAGGTTTTAGCTGCTGCCAAACAGTTACTGAGCGCTACTTTCAAGAGTGAGGCTGATGTCCAAATGAGAGCATTCAGGAAAGCAGTTGATGCAAAGCGTTGAATTTTTGTTCTGTTGGTGTCAAGGCTTATAAATCACATATATTTTGCAGTGAAAGACTGGAACTAAAGGAGAACACACATTAACAAAAAGTAAGAAAATCAGACTTTTTTTCTTTCATGAAAATAGTTTTGCATGTGAGGAGATAGAAATGCATATTAAGTTATGTACTTACCTAAGAGTACAAAGGAAAACCACCTAGAGCTCAAAGAGAAACCCAACCAGAGTACTTGAGGTCAGTACTAGAATGTAAATAGTAAGGAAAAGTGAAAAAAGAAAGAATGAATCTTGGATCAGACCTTAATGTTGGAGCTTCTTATTTACGGAAACAATTAGTACATTCAATAAGTTTAACACAGTAGTGTTAGGAATTTTCAAGTTAAAAAAAGAAGTAAGTTGCAAAACACAAACAGTTACCATATGCAGAAACTATTCAAAAATAACTCAAATAATTTCCTGTATATAAAAGCTTATCTGTTTTATAATATATATCCTGAAGACTTGGTACAGACCATGATCTATAAATGATATTTGCTTATTGCAAAGGTCATTTATACAAACATGCGTCCTAAGGAAATGTCATCCTCAGTGCCAAAAAGGAGTTATCTTTATAGATGAGAAGGACCAGATTCATGCCATGTTCTCTTGTGAGGAGGAAGAGGTTGCAGCAACCTACTGCAGTGTGCAAAAGAGGCAACATCACTGTACATGGGGATGCAGCTGAATCCCCAAAAACAATGTCTATATTAGACATGTTCCCACAGAGTACCTTTTCTCTGCAGCAGGTTGGCCTGTCGTCACAAGTAAGTCTTGGGCATATTGAGTTATGGTTATGCAAGCCTTTCCTAGGCAAAGATGGGCTTTCTCTTTTCTCTCTCCTCAAGCTGTCCCAAAATCAGTGGAGGCAGTGGACAGCAAAGCTAATGCACTCTCTTTCAGCAAGTTTATTACTTCAGACTCAGTGTTTTATTGCCAAGGTTAACATTAATTCCGCTTGAAAACAAGATATAGTTTTTTTCGGGATTTTGATGAAACTTATGACAGTGTCCCTCACAGACTCCTTCTGGACAAGTCCAGCTGTGGGATGTGTGGGTTCACTGTGTGCTGAGTGAAGAACTGGCTGAAGGGCGGAGCTCAAAGGGTTGTAGTGAATAGGGCTACAGCTGGCTAGTGACTGGTCATTAGTGGTCTTCCTCTGGGTTCAATTCTAGGGCCAGTTCTATTCAGTATATTTATCAAAAATCTGGATGCAGGAGTTGAATGCACAATTAGCATAATTGCTGAGGATACCCAACTTGTAGGTGCAGGTGCTGTTGACTCTTTTGAGGGACAAGAGGTCTTTCAGAGGGATCCAAATAGATTGGAGCACTACGCAATTATTGTTGCCATCAACCTAACAAGATGAAATGCTGAATTCTGCGAGGAAAAATTAGTGAACAAATCTTTCTTCTTGGATGTAGTATAGGCGTTTTTTTTTTTTTTTTTTTTTTTTTCATGTTTTGTAAAGCTATTGTCTTCTGGTTCTCTATTAATACTGATTTGTCCTCAGTGAAACAGCATCATCTGCAGTTCTAATAATGATGAAGTAGTAGTGAAAAGTTCATTTTTGCATTTTCTTGCACAAAGATTCCTGCAGTCATACCCTGTCATCTTGCTCCGTGGATGCTGTTTCTATCCCTCCATTATAAAGGGCATATGTTCCCTCTGTGTATTGTGGATATAATCTAAAGCCCACTGAAATGGAAAAACTCTCACTTAGCTTCAAAGAGGTCTTAAATCTATAGAGAGAAAATCAACTGCAAAGGAAAATGGATTTATATGCTCATTTTTGGTGCAGATTTAAGAAGTCCAAAATTCTAGATTGTATCTCCTTTTTCAATTGGAGGTGTGAGTTTCAAACTAAAATTACATATGCTGGGCTGTTTTTTTGTTGTTGTTGTTGTTGTTTTTGTTTTTTTTGTTGTTTTGTTTTGTTTTTGTTTTTGTTTTTGGTTTTTTTTAACATGATGAACCTATTTGCTGTTGCTGCTTTGAGCAGAGATATGTAGAATGGAAAGGACTGAAAAAAAGCCTGTTTACAGAAACTGCACCTTTCCTAGTACAGCCTGCAAACCTTTGCCCATCACTGTGAGTGTTTATTGATATAAACTGCTTGTCTGTGTGTTCCTATGTGTCAGCCTCACTAGCAGAAATGAGAGGGTTGTCTGTCATTCAAGATGTACAACATCGAAAATCAGTCTCCTCTGCAGGTTTTAGTTGGCAGGGTAGAAAATGTACTAAAAGGTGAAGAATTTTTCTCTGGCAGGTCTACTGTAGACTAAGTCCTTCAGGATGGATGTAAACAAACTGCTGTGTTTGGAACTCAGTCCACTGTGTTTGTAGCTTTTATATTCTCCAGTTCTTAGCAGGTTCCAGTAACCACCTCCAGTTGATCTGCAGTCTATTTTGAGTAGAAAATTGGGATGCTACCTCTGCATGGAACTGGAATGTCATCACCCAGTCTACAAATTTCTCATGTCCAGAAATTACTGCAACGTCTGGACAAGAGTTTTATTGTATCTCAAATTCTCTGGATGCTTTGTTTTTACGCTTCAACTTTGAACGGCTGAAATGGAAAGGACAGAAAGATTTTGCAAAGTTTTAAAAACCCCTCTTCTTTTCTTTAAAGATACCAGGAAAGATATACAGATCTACAATGCTCTGCCTTAATTTCCTCACTGCTGTGAAGTCTTCAGTGGCTGTGACCACAATCCAACAAGCAATCTCTAATATTGCCTTATTGTCGTGGGTTTATCTGGGTAGGTTTTTTTATATAAGAGGAAAATTGGCTTCTGTTGGAAGCCTCTGGAAGTTTC
>JAWWMO010000001.1:31805492-31822420 GCA_035047845.1 Dendrocincla fuliginosa | reverse complement strand
TTCCCTTCCCTCTGGAAGGCGAGGGGGGAGGAAGGGCCTTGAAGGGGGTTTGCTGGACATCAGGCATTTATCCAGGGCCAAACCGCCACACTTATGCAGGCAGCTACTCCTACACATCATGGATGCTATCTCCTTCTCATAGAGCTCAGTTTTTCTCAGGTAATATAATAATGAAATAGAAGCCTAATCTGTAAAATCGTCCTTATATACCTCTATCCTAAGTATTTTTTTTTTAATTAGTTCCTGAGAAATTCTGAGCTTTCTTTTCACAGCTTGACCTCAGAATTTTTTTAAGCTCTAATATAACACATGCACTTATGCTTTAACAGGACAATTTTTCAACTCTCCAGCCTCTCTAAATGTACTGAACTTTCATATCTTTACATGGAATTCACCCGATATTTAATCCCAGAGTGCTTCCCTGATTCGTTACAGCTTAATATGTTCACCTTACCCCTGGTCTTTTAGATATGACATAGTCATGATGGAAAACAACGGGTTGCTACAATGCTTGTTCAGGCATTTAATTCGTGAATTTCCCAAAATATTGGCATAAGTGATACATTTTATAAAGCTTGCCACAGGCATAAAAACCTAGAATAGTACTTTTGGAAGCTTTTTGTTTAAAATTAGTCCTTAGATGAAGGCAAAAGAAGTTGAATGATTTACAATAGTTTGAGGTCTGAGTGACAAATGATAGAATGGAAAGAAGATTCAAGTGTGGTGTCCTACAAATGATTTTCTAGTTCCCATCGAGGGATATGCTTTGTTTTGGCTCTAGTGTAGCATTAGAGCAGGCAATAAACACAATGAAAACAAACTTTCACCATGCTGATATAGTATATTACACTTTATTGAAGAGAGATGCTCACAGATGATTTCCATACTATCTGTATTAACTTCTAGTGTTAGTAGCTCATGCAAATCAGCTTTAGAGACTAAAATATAGCATATATTTTTCCAGAGCAGAACTGTATTGACTGTGGATGGTTTTCAGACTCAACACATTGATGACACAGTGCCACAGACAATCTAAAGCAAAGGAACACTGGGAAGCTTGGAAAAGTGCCTTCACAGAGAGAATCATAAACTGGAGTGCTATCTGTGGAAGTTTAACCTCTTTCTAACTCCTGTTTTTCCAAAAATATGAAACCCATAAAAAAAATGAAAGTTTCTCTGCCTTTGAAATACACAAGAGAGTTCAAAATAATCACACCAGCACTGCACCATAAAAACATCTTAGCAAAAAATGGAGTGGCAAATAGAAAAAATGTAAAATTTTAGATAAAAATATAGGAAAAACTAAGTTCTGATGGGTTCCCGCTACCATTTTTGCTCCCTGCTTCTCTTTGCCCACTTTCTTAGTGTACTCAAGAACCTCACCTGCAATTTGGATTACGGTTACAGCAGACATCCCAAGTCATGGAGGTACAATCCCATTTGTCAAGGTATTTTGTAGTTACTTACCCACATGACCAGCAGTGCTGGCACTCTTGTATTGGAGAAACCAATTCACACTGC
Source organism: Dendrocincla fuliginosa (assembly GCA_035047845.1). NCBI lineage: Eukaryota > Metazoa > Chordata > Aves > Passeriformes > Dendrocolaptidae > Dendrocincla > Dendrocincla fuliginosa. The sequence goes on along the minus strand of JAWWMO010000001.1, from coordinate 31,820,899 downwards.
TAGATATTGTTGTATATTCCATTCACCACCATTGCAGCTGCTTTCATTTCCTGGGCATTTAGCACAGTTCTCAGTGTGTGGGCAAATTGAGAAGCAAGACATTACACATCATGTTGTCCTGAAGAAGGAGCGCCCTAAACAAACAGCTTCTACTCCCCTACAAACCCTCAGTTATTCAGGTTTCAGCTGAGTGAATCTAGACCATTCTTCTCTTAGGCAATGGGAAAAGATGCTTACTGATACTTGGATGGAAAAGTACTTCAAATAAATTAAGGCTGACAACAAAAGGTCAGGCAAGATTGCCTTTCATACTAAAAGGTAACAATAGCAACAACAGCTCTCCTGGAATCTCTTGGCTGTTTTAATTAGGACAGAGCTTCTATATCTTTAACTGAACCTGGTAGCTAATCCTACCAGTTCCTAGATCTAGGGATGTATCCTACCTATGTCCAGACTTCATATTATGGCAATACCAGAGTATTCACCTTTTTCTTTTTCTTCATGCTTTGATTTCCAAATTAAAGAAGGCCAAATCCAAAAGACATATGAGAAATATCATCCTCCAGAAAGAATTCAAACTGGACAGCATCCCAGGGCATGTCCCAGTGTGACTCCCAGCTATCCTCAATATAGGCCTACTTTTGGGGAACTTCTTAAAAGAAATGAGATGAAATAGGTCATACTGTGCCTCACCTTACTCTGACTCTGAGCTGGGATAGGGATAGTTACATTCCTGAGTTGGAAATCATGCCCTTTAGCCATTTCATTAAAGAGTTAAGCCAGTTGCTTTACTTCTTATGGAGTTCATATACTATATATTGTTTATATACAATGAACTGAACATTTCCCAACAAGAAATATGGCATTTGCACTTTGACTGTAAAAGATCACAGATCATAACTTTGACTTAAGATAACTCATATTCTGTACCATTAAATCTCATTGAAGATTGATTCATATTTAATATAAGGAAGATGTTAATCAAACTCCTGTGGGTTTGGGATGGTTGAGATTTTTGTTTGTTTACTTTTTGGCTTTTTTGTTGTGTATTTTGTTGTTGTTGATTGTTTGGTGTTTTGCTGTGGATTCTATTTCATCAGAGAGCCTGTTGCCAAGAATGATTCATTTATCATGAGGTCTTTAGAGTAGCAGTGTCTCATTTCTAGTCCTTGCCAATCTGCATAAGTCATCTAGCAACTCACTTGGAGCATGAATCAAGAAGCAATAGGCACTGTAGTGATGCTGTGAGAAAAAGAAAAATATATTGGGCATGCTCACTGAATGTTTTTCACTCAACTGTGAACAAACAAATCAGGCAAGACACTTGATTAAACAGCACAAGTGTGCACTGCAAAGCAAATTATGATAAATTGCTAGTATTGATTACTTTTAACCAGAAGGATGAGATTGTCTGGTGTTTAAATTTAGGAATGCAGCCAAAAGATACCTTGACCTCACCTCTGCACTGGGAACCAATACAAAATTAATTGGACCTGTCATTCAGGTAGAAGTCACAATTATTTGACAGTAGATTTATTAATTTAAGAGCTAGCTACAAACCAGATGTGTTCTGCACTTGTACGTGCTTTTCTCAATTTAGTTTGTTAATGCAGAAAAACCTTTGGGATGTCAATAGTCTTTGTTTAGTGCCTGTAATATAATATATTTTCATTTGAATTAATGCTCTTCTGATCAGCAATAAACAGTTTTAGCTTGTTTTTGTAATCAAATTTTGCCTTTTTTAATTTTGTATTTATTTTACTAAGTAGCTTGTGCTGCTGAATTCATAAGTATGTCATAACTTGGACTTGGACTCCTTCCACAGTATGGCATTTGCAAAAGCCATCTGAATTTGCAAATACTCTGTCTGCTGATACTGTTAATTTCATATTATAGATATGTTGCACTCTAAACAAAGCATATACTGACCCAAATTCTCAGGAATGTTGAGCGGCTGTTTCTTTTCTGGTTTTGTCCCAAAGAACTGATCTATTTTAGCTACTGGTTAACAGCATGGTCAGTGTGTGGACACAGAAACTTCAGTGTAGGTGGCAGAATTTACCCTTATAAATTGCTTCCATGTGTGTTTTTGCAAATATACACACATAATGTTGTGTTCAAGGGAAAATTATGAACATTATTATTTCATTAAGTAGTCATCTTTTTATTATTCCTAAGTAATTTCAGTCTTTCATTGATGTATCATGCCTCTCTTCTGTAATCATGAAGATATGCACATTTTATGTGAAATTAATGCAAAGTTTAGATAATCTTTATCTAGATTAATAAAATTACTCATGCATGAAGAAATATCAGAGGGAGCCTAACAAGATCAAAGGCAGGGAACCTATTCTCCACCAAATAGGATCACAGATACTTAAAAAAGACATTTTTAAAGTCTCCTATATTTTTTATTATTTTTCATTTTTTTAACATGGCATGTACAGTGTTGGCATGATAATATCCATCGTTCTCCATGGCTTCCATAGGGCATTTTGCTGTGTGTTCAGCACCAGAATAATGGGACTGTCCTGTTGCCATGCACAGAATATAGCTTGTGAATATGGGCAGTGGCCCATATCAGGTCACGTTCATAGACATCACAGTTGTACTGAAGGCAAGACTCTAGCACACCCTGGAATCAATCAGTATTGATTTCTGTCCCTTATTTCAGGTCATATGCCTGAAACATCCAATCCTGTGTTTTGGAGAAGCTGATGTGAACTCTATTTCAGGAATTAGGTTGAGGAATCTGCTGGGGCATCCCACCTGCTGCCAGTATCTTCCCCTCAACTTCATCCCTTTATATCATCTTAGGGCTTTATGCACTATCTAATGTGTTTCTCACTGAAATAATAGTAGGCTGTCAATGGCATTATGTATTGAAATCTCTGTGGCCTCCTGAAGAAAAAAAAATAGGTGAAACCCTATAGAATAAAGTGCACTAGTACACTGTAATGTGCACAGTACTAATGCCACAGCTTCTCAGTAGAACACAGTGGTTCTGCCTTCAGGCCAAGAGAATTTACAACCTCCACAAACCTTATTTTTCCCCCGTGAACTTATAAAAATAAAACAATTTTAACACCCCCCTCCCAAAACAAACAAACAAACAAACAAACAAACAAAAACCCAACCAAACAAACCACCACAACAATTAAAAAAAAAAATAACATTGAAATATGCATGGAAAGGGCATCCTACCCTAAAGCTCAGTTCAATAGAAATGTGTAAGCAAATTTAAAAGTATAACTGAAAAAAAAAAAAAGGCACATTAATGTCCATCTTGTTTTTCCTCAACTTAGTCTTCTGCTATAATGTACAAGCACAGAATCAAGTTAGAAGAGACCTATAAGATCATCAAGTCCAACCACTAGCCTGGGGCATTGCCAAGCCCACCACTAAACCATGTCCCCAGGTGACATGTCTTTAAATACCTCCAGGAACTGTGACTCAACCACTTCCCTGGATGGCCTCTTCCAGTGCTTTGCAACTCTTTCCATGAAGAATTTTTCTAATATCCATTCTAAACTTCTTCAAGTGCAACTTGAGACTATTTCCTTTTATCCTGCTTCTTACCTGGGAGAAGAAACTGAGACCCACGTGGCTACAAACTCCTTTTAGGTAGTTGTAGAGAGTGATACAGTCTCCTCTCAGCTTTCTTTTTTCTAGGCTGAACACCACGAGTTCCTTCAGCTGCTCCTCATAAGGCTTGTTCTCTCTCCATAACGTAACACTTTTCATATTTTAATACCTGAACACTAAAGAAACCCCAATGCAAACAATGTTGCACAAGATTTTCGCAACATATCTCCTGACTTTTCAATATAGGGTTAATGTTGGTTGTGGCTTTTTCCTCAGCCTTTTTTACCCATCCCTTTTTCCTTTTTTTCACTCCTTAGTGGCAAGTCTACTAAAAGCAGAGCTTGGCAATCAGATTGCCAGAAGTTCTATTAATCCTGTATTCATCCCTGTTCTACTGATAATTTTAAAGTTCAATCTCTTGAGAATTTTCGTGGTTAGAAATACAGTTTCTGAGCTGGTAATTTCAACTTTTCAGCCATATCAAGTGTTATGCAGCATTTATTTAGAAACCTGGCAGATGATGAAATATTGAACCTTAAAACAGGAGTGACATTTTGATTTTTATTAGAAAGAACTGATTATTTGGTTCCCCGTTTCTCACCAGTATCTTTCTGTTGACTTCTTTATTTACACCAGAACTATAAGATAATCTGACTTAAATGGTTTTAAATGTTTTCTACATTTTTTAAAAAGAAAATAAAAATTAATGTTTTCCTTTTTCTTTGTTCTTGACAGTATAGTTAGATGTATAGTATCAAGGTGACTGGATTTTACAGGCATACAAATACAAATTATTTTGTCAATACATTTTTTAAAGACTCAATAAAAAGAAATCTAAAATAGATTTTATATAAAATGTGAAGCTTAAGCAAATTACAGGATGGCATTATAAAGCTTTTTACTGGAAGAATTTCAGTCTGTCCAGAATAATTCACTTGGCCATTACAAATTTGTTGTGATAAAACTTTTATGTCTTAACATAATGTTGTCTTCTGTATATAGAGAGAGATCTGTTAAAACAGTTTAAGCTATTCTAGTTTACAAGCTATTCTTGTAAGGGATTATAGGCTCTACATATGTGTAGACTAGTATGATTTCATGTTATTATTGTATCTAATAATTGTGTGAGGAATTCTGTCTTAGATCAAGGCAAAAAAAAGATGTTGTTTAGATTTTTGCCTAAATTCATATATTCCAAGATACTTTTCAGCTACTTTGAAGACTGAATACACGTAATCCCATTTCTATATTTGTTAATGGGATGAAAAAATATTTGATCTGACATTAAAAGGGACAAAAAATACTTAAAGACAACCCTCTAGTTCAGTTCAATGTCTTTTGTGGTAGAGTTAATCACATTTTCATCTGTTGGACACGTGACTTCACCTTCATATATTGATGCTTGTCTTCCCATCTAAGTCTCTTCAATCTGTCCAAGTTTTCATAGGGCTTATTGTCTTCTGGGGTCTTTACCACCAGAATTAATAAAAATTGTTCCCCTTTGTACTATGAATGTGAAATACTGAGGAAGATATACAGCCCGCATAGTAGGATAAAATTTATTGTAGTAGGACAAAACTCATTTATGGTGAATGTCTCACATCTTGACTTGATTAAATGCTTCTCAAAGAGAACAATGATTTCCTATTGATTCACTATTTGCAAACATAATTATAGAAGTAATAACGAGGAAGATTCTGATGCAAAAGAAAGGGTTCTGATAACACTGTGGGAAAGATACATAAGATGAACTATCTGTATTGTTAGAAGCAGAGATGTGAATCCGAGTTCCCATTTCAGTAATGTTAACGTTAATAGACTTCAGTAAATGCACTCTTGTTCTGCCCAAATGGACAAGTGAATACAATTCTGGCCTTTCATATTGTGTTTCAGTCTGTCATGGCTATCTTTTATGAATCCAGATCATCTTTGATAGCAGGTCATCTGACATCTAAATCTTTGCTGTTGCTGTTCTCTTCAAGGCTAAATAATGCCTTCCACCAGCACTGTCTCTTTTGATACTTGTTCATCTTCAATTCTGTTTGTTTTTAAAATCTTCCTGTTGCACAGAAAATTGTGTAGCTGATGAGATCTGGTATGTGTCATCATCTGTGAGCACACAGCAGAACCGCTGAACAATGGCAAACTCCAGAGCAAGTGGCATAATACAGTTTTAACACATAACTTTGAATTACTTTGTCAAAAATCGATTTGAGAAAGTCAGCCATGGTATGAGTTCCAGATACTTTTGAAACATTAAATCATTTTCACACCCTATTATAGAGAGCCACAGATAGGGTCTTCTGTCATTGGCATTTAACAAATATTAAGAGGCAGTTCATTCCCTGGAACAAGGGCAATGAAGGGTCATTTGGACCAAAATATCGAAACAGGTCTCATTTAACCAGTATTATAATTACTTGCTTGTAGTCCTTTCTTGCAATCTCTTGAGCACAGAGAAAAAGTAATTGAAATCTGTAGAAGCACGATGCTGAACTGAATAATACTGGTGTAGAAGCCATTTAATAAAGGGAACAGTCAGATCCTTCAAGGAGGCTTTGAACATTTTTAGCAGTGAAAACCCAGTACTCTCTAAGAAAGAGATAATCATCAGAAATGACAGAGATCTTGTGAAATATTTGCTTGCTGTATTCATTTCATGTGGATTTGTGCAATTATATGTTATAATATAGGGCAAGGCCACTGCTCTGAGGTTTGAGCCATCTGTTTTTTTCTGTGTTTGTTCATGGAAACATCTGAACTGTCTCCTCCAGCAACCAATGCCAGGGAAAAGTGTATATGGGCTGACCTTCAGCTGTGCTTGATTCATTAATTCCTCTCCTATTTTTAGCCCTGTCATTTGCTGAAGTACCAGAGATCATCTGGATGCTCCAGGCAAATTTCAGCCAAATAGGCTAGGTGAAAATACTGGCAATGTCATTGCTCAGAATTGCCATTTTCATTATTTTAGAAGAAACATTGTAAGATGAATGCCTTTGATGATGGGAAAGTATCACATGCTGGGACATTATTTGAGAATATCTTGTTGTTGTTTACAAAACAGGATCTCAATATGGGTACTGTGGCACATGACAACTCTTGTGTGTTCCACACTATTGGACCATTTTCCCTTCTGAGAATTTAAAAATCGCTGACTTTAGGTAAGTAATCAAATATAGAGACAATTAGGGTGAGCACTCACCATGCATTTTTTCCTTTATTTGAGCTATTTGAATCATTACAATATTTTTGGAGTGAAGGACTGGCCCTTCTGGCGTTTTTCAGAGTGCAATATATTCTGTCCAGGTTTCTTTAGATATTGTACCCTTGGGGATTATAATCTTTAATATCAAATTTATTTATTTAAAGATAGTTGTTACCCAGGATTTCTGATTTAACAAGAATTATACGAATTGTGTCACATAATACAATAAAAATGTAAGTTACACTTAGAAAAATATATATATATAAATATCAAGTCACAGTTTGATCATAATACGAATATGATTCCCATTACTGGTGTCTATTATCTACTTGACATTACAATACTGGGTGTCCCCAGTCACTAGGAGGAAATATATGGACTGAAGCCAGCCTAAGCCCATTGTTCGCCCTGAAATTCTGCTGCCAGTTAGTTGTTCAGCCTTCATACTCTGTTCTGATCCACATATTCCCTCCTGCCATATTGCTCTGGCTAGCTTATGGAGATATTCACACTTCTTATTAATGCAAGGAGAAACACCATCAGTTGATCTACTCAGCTGTCAACAGATACCTAAAATAAAGACCAGGCTTTAGTCCTCTCCATGCCAACACAAAGCCAGCCTCTTCACAACAGATGTGATCGTCAGCATGACTAAAGCCTGTTACTGAGCACCACAGCTACATGTTTTTTTGAACACTTCCAGGGACAGTGATGCTATCACTTCCCTGGGCAGCCTATTCCAATGTCTGACCACATTTTCAGTGAAGAAAGTTTTCATAATACCAAATCTAAACCTCTCCTGATACAACCTGAGGCCATTTCTTCGTCTTATTGTTTTTTACTTGTGAGAAAAGACCAACTCCCGCATGTCTACAGCTTAATTTCAGGTCCCCACTGAGACTCCTTTTCTCCAGACCAAGCACCCCCATCTCCCTCAGCTGCTCCTGATAATACCTGTGCTCCAAGTCTTATGAGATACCATTTTTTCTGTACTCTCAATGTATTTTACAAAGATGGCAAACATTGCTATTTCCATGATCTATCTTACACTACTTAGAGATGACAGTACTTTGCCTTGAAAAATGTAGGTAACAATCCTATACTCTAATAATGGACATTCGTATTATTTATTGTTTAAACTTTGACAACTGCTGGATATGTAATTTTTTTGTAAAGGTTTTCTCTTTTTAATGGGAAGTATCATGAAGATAAATTGTCAACATATTAAACAAATTGTACTTGAAATGTAATTTTTCATAAATAAATTTGTATTCAGTTGCAACCTCCTGATATGACCAAAATAAACACTTGAGGCTTCACAAAAATTTTTTTTGTAGGGCTTTAGTAATAGATAAGAATAATTTATAAGAATAATTTATAACAATTTATATTCTTACAACTCTACTAAGTGTCAGTAAAATAGAAAATCTCTTTAGAAATATCTTTAGGGCTTTTTTGCTTTTTTTTTACTAATTGAAAAATAAAGATTTATAGCTTCTCTATTTACTCTCAGAGATGAAAGAGATTGTGTGTAAAATTCCACCAGTGGCAACTTGACCTGTTATCCTATACAGTGTCTTTAAATGCAAGATTTCTAATACTGTAGGAAAATAAATTTCAGAAAACTCAGTAAAAGGAGAAAAAAAACTATGCTGCAAGTCTTTAATAAATGTACTACTTCAGACAGCATCTTCTGGGGACCTGCAGACAGTTTTCATGTGAGATAATTGCAGATCAGAATGTATTATGTTGTTAACTTCAGCAGAGGGATTTTCTGTTTATTGATGCATCTGGTAACACAGTCATAATAGAAGGTTATATTAAACTGCTCACTTTACCTTTCTATTTTATGGAATCATAAAAGGCCTGGGTTGGAAGGGACTTTAAAAATCATATAGTTCCAACTGCATCTGTCGCAAGCAGGGATGCCACCCTTCTGATCAGTTAATACTTTTTTTTTTTTTCCCCAAAATGTTGTTTGCTTGAATTTCTCCACCCTGGACATCTGCAACGATCTTTATATCTGCAGAAACCTCAGTTTATCAAGCTCGTTAAAAATCTGATGCCATTTATGATGAGTTTTTGTGAAGTATTCCCTGGCTGACTCAGTTTGGTATTATTCTTTCCATATATAGAGAGTATACAGGACATAGATGTAGAGAACATGCAAGGAAACTCCTGTTTTAGGCTGCAAGAGGGGGTTTGCCAATCCTTTACTCATATCCTATGCCCTGTCTTTAGTGTGGCAACATGGAAAAGCAATCAAACTGGTATGAGTGCAGAAGATCTAGAATTGAAACCAAATATGTGTTCCACGCAGATGCAAATGTGGCTGGGGTTGGGGTAGGATGGCTGACTGAAAAAATATAGCTGTGATTTATGGAAGTAGTGATCACTCCCAACTGCTCCCAAAGTTAATGGGATTGCTGCCATGAATGCATAACGCTCTAAACAAAGTGAATATCCTAAACCAAATCAAAATCTAGATTAAAAAACCCCTTGGATTGTCTATATTGGTCTTGTGTGGGGTTTTTTTGTTTGTTTGTTTGTGTTTTTTTGTTTGTTTGTTTTTTTGTTTTTTTTTTTTGTTTGTTTGTTTGGGGTTTTTTCACTTCTGGTTTTTTTTTTGTTTGTTTGTTTGGTTGGTTGGTTTTTTGTGATCTTTTTTCTTTCTCTTTCTTTTTTCCCTTTGTGTGGTTGTTTGTTATTTGGTTTTAGTCAGGGGGTTTTGGTGTTTTTTTGTTGTTGTTCTTTGTGTGTTTGCTTTATGTATATATGCCACCACTCAAAATGAGCTGAAAAAATATTTTCATTACTCCTATCTCCATGTGGTATAACAAGGAGTTGACCCTGAAAATTTGGTACAAGCTCCTTGCAACCACAGTGACTAACGGCACAGAAAAATAGAGAGTGATGTATTTTTTTATAGAACACTAGTCACGGTTTATTTTGATTTAAACTAGAGGAGGTAAAGAGGATGGAAAATGAGAGATACTAGTGACTCAGCAGTTTAAACCATCTGTTTTAAAATGAGGTGAGGAAGGGAGGACTTGAAAATAATGAAGTTTTGAGCTACAAAGAGGAATAAATAACACAGGATTTTCCAGAACTTCAGCACTGGGCTAAATGGGCTTGTTGGAAACCCCATCCAGATGTGGCCTTTTGTAAATTAACTTGAAATTGCCCTTTTTCAGGGCATGAAATTTCCATTGAGACTTCTCATGTAAAGTTGCTAACTTCAATTGCATAAGCTTAGTCTGTTTGGGAGAAAGTGTTATTATTTATTTGTATAATATTGAGGTGAAAGATTTTGGTTTCCATTATGTTTTGGGGGCTAAAACCACAGAAATAAATTTTAGTTTTACATGTTAGTTTTACTGATATTCATAAGAGCATGACTGGACACTTCTTGAGAAAATTAAAAGAGTCCTTTTAGATTTTTCTTGCATTTTACTAGATACCTAATGCTGATGTTGATGAATACATGATTGCAGTGTAATTATGGTTGCTGTTAACTTCAGTCATTAGACTTCTGTGAAAGCAAAACCAGAAAAAATATCCTGAAGAGAAAAAAAACCAAACAGTTTGTGTGCATCTATTAATTTATTTGAATACTAATTCGAGTAGCAAGGCTTTTTCAGAACGTTGTGTATCAAACTGGAAAAAAAAAAAAAATCCTAGATTTAGGGCTTTTGGAAGACCTCTGAAATTTGCTTTCTGATATTGTCAGTATATGTTTGAGACTACTTGTAACCAACCATTTTTGAAGGTTCTTGCAAAGAGGAGAAAGCTGAGTTAAAGAGGAGGCATGTTTTTCTCTTTTGTAAAGCTGTAAAAACCAAAGGAGAGCGTTTCTCACAAATCTGATATGCCCAAAGTTCTGTTTTGTACCAAAGGTAGTTCCACACACTGAAGAAATGCAGATACAATATTTTCTGTCCTGCTTTTTTCTCCTCTTCTTTAACTGAGTTTTTCTAAGGCATATGTCATCTGCAATTGTGCCCATGGAGTAAATGTCAAGGCCCAGAAGGAAATGCTGACATTTCTAGTCAGTGACAGAGAAGGTTGGTTGTTTGCTTTTACTTCTGGTGAAAATAAAGAGAGTAAGTGGGAAAAAATATTAAGAACTTATTTGAAAACTGAATCTTTGATCCACACACACATACCACAAAACATAGAATCATAAAAAAATATGACCTAAGAAGGGCCTTAAAGACCACCTAGGGATGCCTTCCACTAGATGAAGTTGCTCAAAACCCTGTGCAAGCTGGCCTTGAACACTTCAGGAATGGGCCAGATAGAGCTTCTCTGGGTATATAGGGAACTTTATATTCTTCCCCCTATTGGGTCATTGCAAGTTTTACCAAGATTCTCTACAAATACACATAGTCTGTCCCACTTGGTTTCTAAACACATGGGTTGGATCCAGTGTCTCATGAGCAAGTGGCTCATGCTGCTGCCTTTGGGCTTCCTGGGTGAAGGTGAGAGCCACATGCCAGGAAGGATGTCATGGAGCAGTGGAGCAGAATATCTTTTGCAACTCAAACTGAAGATTAGTAATCCCCTTAATTCAATTTAAATTAATTATTCCAGGTGAAAGCAAGTATTAGAAAATCTGGTCTTGGTTCTCCATGCTAATAGAGTGTTCTAAAAAGTTTGGTGATTTAGCTCTTATTTCATAAGCATTCACATACATTTAGATATTTTCCAATTTTTTGTCATTTTATACTTGTGCTTTGGACACACGCTTTTGAAGCCTTCAGGTTATCTCAGAGTATTAAAAATCACTGAAACTAACCAACAGAAATTCAAACACCTGAGACATTGACTACTCCTGGTTTGTACTTCTAAGAAATTTTTAGAGTGTCTTCATGTATTTTCCTGCATGTCATATATTACAGAAACAATTTCCAAAAGTCTCAAAGAATGACATTGGTATAGTATTTTAGAAGAATATAAGCTAGGATGTGTCTACACTGTTGGAGTCTTAAGAATCTGAAATATGAATTATCAAATCTGGTGTAAGTGATTTTAAAGCACAACACTTTTGAACAATATTGTAATGGGACAAAAAATTGTCAAAGGCTTTCTTTATAGCTAACTTAGAACAAGCAGCTCTAAAAGACTACTACAGAGCATGAGAAGGATTCTTACACCTCCAGTAAAAAAAAAAAAAAAAAAAAAAAAAAAGACTTTTCCATAGTTTCTAACTTTTTTGAGGGATTAAAAGGAAGAGCTTCTAGGGTAGGAGCTAGTTATAATGGTTTCTCTTACAGTTCCTGAGAGATATAGTCACCTCTAGAGTATGATTTATCTCAGACAAAAATACACATCAAAACTAGATATGTTTAAAGACACCGATTTCTTTTCACTGGTAAAAAGGGAATATAGGGCAACTATCTGAAAAGTATGTACCTACAGTCTAATGGCCCATATGATAGGAATCCTGGCCCCAGTGAATGTGAAAGCTTTGTTTAGCTTCTCCCTGTGGGGCTCAAGGGAGTCCTTATTATGTCTTTCAGTATATTAGGGGAGTTCTGTGAGAGATGGAGAGAGACTTTTTGCCAACATCTGTAGTGATTGGGCAAGGGGCAGTAGTTTTTAAAAGAAATAAGGAAGAAATTATTTTTTTATGATAAGGACACAAATATGTTGCCCAGAGAAGCTGTGGATGCCCCATCCCTGGAGATGTTTAAAGCCAGACTGAATGGGTCTCTGAGCAACCTGGTCTGCTGGAAGGTGCCCCTGACCATGTCAGAGGGGTTGAACTAGATGATCTTTAAGGGTGCTTGGCAGCACAAACCATTCTACAATTCTGTGATTTAGCTTTCAAGTCTTTGTGCCTTCAGCTGTATTTTGCTATGGTTGGCTGCTTAGACAATTAAAAAAAAAAATAGCAATGTTCTTATATCTGTGAGTATTATGCATCTTCGAAAATGTAAGGTGTTAGTTACCAAAATCTCAGGATGCTAACAGAGAGCCTGAACTAAAGAAAATCAGTTGGTGGAATTATCCAAAGAAGTTTCAAACTTCATAACTTGACTCAAGTCACTGAAAATATTGACCAGAACCATTATTCAGAGACACATCATAAGACTCCAGTTGTTCTTACTTGGGGAATACAGCTTTACTGAAGGTAATGCTACTGTGCCACTTTACATCAGCTGAAGTTCTGTTCAGAATAATAATCAATTTTTTTGAAACTCTATGCCATTCTCTCTGGCATTAGGCAAAATGCAGAATATCCTCTGGTAGCTTTTAGTTAGTTTTTAAAAATGGAAAACCTGTGACGAATAGATTTTAAGGCCCAAACATCTAGAAACCTCCAGATGAACTTCAGGTTTCTTTGTCACACACCACGTGCAGCTCATGAATAAACCAAGGTGACACATTTAGCAACCCAAAAGCTTGGAGATTAACTTTAAAGGAAAGATTAACACATAGTGCAAAGTGACTTTCCTCCATGATGACACAGATATGCATTGAACTAGAACACAGTAATAGTTTTTATTGAATGTGAAAAGTGAGTAACATTTAGCTTCCTTATAGAAGGCGTTAAAAGGTCACCTGGAAGTTTTATTGATGGTGCTTAAAGGATAAGTTTGCTTGATGCAATGCAAAAGTGGAGCGTATTTGAACAGAGGGGATTGTATTAAAAAAAGCAAGTCGTCTTCCACAGGACAATTATATTCTGTGCATTTATATTGTTGTCCAATGCTCTATGCCCATGTTTCAGGAGGAAAATCTCTAAGGACATATCTTAGAATGTATCTGTTACCGGAGCTTCATTTATTACACAGTACTGATTAGGTTTTAAAGAGTTATATGTTCCTGTAGGTGTCCAGAAAGTAAAAAAGGAAAAACATTTATATGCTTATCAGTTTTTCGGCACTTATTTTTACTATCTTAAACTTGTCATAGAAATACAAATATTATGTAAGTGTAACATTTTAGACTGAAGATATAGCAGTAGGGGAACTTCACTTTATAGTCCATTATAACCTCAATATAAACATACATCAGTAAGCCCACCTGAAAATTAACTTCCAACAGTTGTTCTCTAAAAGTCAGATGCTTTTTAGTGAAAAGAATCATGAGCACTACAAATGTGTGGTCAAATGACCACTGCTAATTATTATTAATACAGCTAATAATAATAATCATGTTTGAAGTGATTTTTAATTAAAGTATTTAATGGTTTATGGAATGTTTGTCTCCAGCAGTCTTTGAGAGACAAATATTTTAAATGATGTATGACTAAATGATGACACACATAAGTCAAAGGGATTACTATGGTCATTAAATGTGACATATGGAGAAGTGGAAACAAGGAAAAAGACTGATTAAGGCATTGGTCTTGTCATTAAGTGACCAGCAGTCTGTATATGGCTGTTGGTGTGAATTTGGATGCTTAACTTCATTGTTTCTGCTCTCTTATTGCAAAATGGGAATTATAATTGTCTATATTAGCAGCATATTTATATATGGAGCTGTATTGAAGTAACTGGATATGAATATCACAGATATGAATATATGTGTGTATGTACCTCCACTTCTCTCTCTCCACGTATCACAGAATATTCTGAGTTGAAAGGCACCCCAGAGGATCATCAAGTCCAACTCTTAAGCCCATACAGAGATCAACCCCAAAACCTTGGTGTTATTGACACCGTGCTCTAATCAGCTGAGCTAACATACTTTACTGCAGAATCTGCAGAAACTTGTGTAAGGAACCTGAACCTTCCCCTGAGTCTCAATTGACAACAGCATGAATTCTCTTCTGTTACTTGGGGTTGCCACTATTTTTTTTTCTTTTAACACTCTCTTATTCTGTAACCTTACCCTGATTCAATTTCACTCCTCTCTTAGTTTCTTACCCAGTCTCAGAAGAGTCTACCTCTTAGGCATATTAATCTCTTTTTCATGAGTGGCATACTTTATTTTTGACATTTTGAGACTTTTTAAAATCCAATTTTGTACCAGCCTCACTGGTGGCTGATCTTCCTGACCTTATTGTAACTGTTGCCTATCACTTTTGTGTTTTATCTGCTCCCACACCACATTCACCAGTACTCCTTGGTTCTTGCTGAGTTCACCAGTTCTGGTTCATTAGTGGCTTCCCCCAGAGAAGTTCTTCAAGGCCAGCCTGAACTCCAGATGTTTCAGCAGAACAAGCACAAGAAAAATAGATACTTAACCGCCCTGATTTTTCATTATGTCATTTTTAAATTTCCATTTATAAAGAGAATAAAGACTTCTAACAATATTGATCTCTGATGTTGAATCAAGTGAAGAAAAATTAATTTCCACTTTTAGAGCATGTTAATTCTTATTAGCTTCTTATGAACTATGCACATTGATAACAAATAATATTTCAATATTACAGATTTTTGACTTAGATCACAGACAAAGGCTTTTACATTGCTCTGTATGTCGTGTCGGACTGAAAACGATGGACAGAGCTAAGTTGTTTTTTTTTTGTTTGTTTGTTTTTTGTTTTGTTTTGGTTTTTTGTATGTTTGTTTGTTTCATTTGTTTGGTTTTTTTTTTTGAGGCTATGCTGAAGAAACTTATTTGGGTTTTCGAGGATGTTCACCGCTTTGGGGGGGGGGGGGCG
>JAWWMO010000001.1:31768032-31805392 GCA_035047845.1 Dendrocincla fuliginosa | reverse complement strand
TAATTCTATAATTTTTCTCAAGTATCATCTTATCACATAGAGTCACAAAATCACAGAGTATTCTGCATTGGAACAGACCCACAAGGATTATCAAGATATATTTGGAAAAAAAAGCCCATACATTTTCTTTCTGTCCAGATCTGTCTGCACGTAACATACTGTAGACAATATACTTGAGCCAGAAAAAGGGTTGAGAAAGCTTAAAGTACTTAATATACAGTTTGATAGGGAATGTATATTTGGGACTCTGAACACTGAGATAATTGAAGCACTGAGAGCTATTGTTAGTCCAAACATAAATTGTTCTACCTGGGATACCAGAGGCAGTTTAGCTAAACTAAATAATCCCACGTCTCAAAACACTTTTGCAGCGTCTAATTTCACTGGGTGAGATATCACACCAATATCCTACTGCTCCTTCTGGCTGAGCTGGTTCAGAAACCACTAAGCCACCCTTTGCCTGGTACTTTGTTGTGACCGGGGGGAAGATGTTGCTTTTCCCCTCCAATATTTGCACATACTTCAGAGTTAGTGATGATTAAAACTGCTCAGGATTTCTTCTGAAGCACTCAGAGGCTGTAAAGATCAGGCTTCACGATGGTGGTTAATTTAAGCATTTTGCACAAATTACGGTGATATGGTCCTAGCCGGATGCAATTCAGAATGAGTCCAAATTCCTCCACAGACCTGAGATGTAATTTATGCATTTTCAGTAAATTTTGCACTTTCTCATTATTATCAAATGTGACATTTGAAAAAGCCTGGTGATGCAAAAACTTCCCCTCTACTCTGAGTAGCTGAGTGGAAGGACTTGTTGGCCTGGGTTATTACTGAAGCTTTCAGCATTAATTTACATCATTTTCAAGTGGTTTTGAGGCACTTTTCTCACCATATAATTCCTTATTTTCTTTCTTGACTCCAGACTATCTCTCCTGGTCACAGTGACTGACTCGAAACCACTTAGCATGTGCTTGATGCAGGGGACATGATGTCCATAAGCCAGCTTTCCTGCCATTAAAAGCATTTGTCACCATTTTTCTGTCTAGGTTTTTTCAGTTCTTTTTCAGGCAAGTGATTTCCCCCTCTTCAAGGTAGAATTTGCCTAAAATCCTCTGAAAAAAGAATACTCTGAGGGGTTTTTGATAGACTGAAGTAATTACTTTACAAGGCACATAAAAACTTTTCTTGAAATATATTGGCTCACAAGAGCAAGCCTTTTAAAACACATCTTATTGGGTATACTCATATCCCTTATGGACTCTCACCTGTTGCTGGTTAAAGGAGTTTTGTGATAAGACTAAAATACATTCTTACTTTTTATATGATCAGCAAATACATGCTTTTAATGCAGAGAGCTTATTTAAGATACATAAATTATCTGCTTCAGTTGATGCTGATGTTCTCAAAACTGTAACATTAAGAGTGGTCTTCAAATCCTAGTTGACATATATGAAAACCAATTTATTGGTTTCAGGAAAAATCAGGCTTCCAGTGTCAGCTGTGAATCTAGTCCATCCAGGTGTGCTATGACACTTGGGAAGAAGCAAACACACTCTTGAGGTTTGTTAGGATGTCTTGATAGAGCAGTCTAATGTTTTACTTGAATTTGTAGAACAAATTTTCAAAATAGCAACTGGATTATGCTAAGATTTTCTGAGCAACTATTTCCTAAATATGTAGAGTCCAGAGGAGGCCATTAAGTTGATCACAACCATGGAATACCTCTCTGATGAAGTCAGGCTGAGACAATTGGTGTTGTTCAGACTAGACGGGAGAAAGCTCCTGGATGATCTTATACAACCTTCCAGTACGTAAAAAGGGCTTACAAGAAGGCTGTAGAGGGACTATTCACAAGGGAATATAGTGATAGGATAAGGAAAATGGCTTTAAGATGAAGGGGGGTAGATTTATATTAGAGATTAGGAAGAAATTCCTTACTGTGAGGATGATGAGTCACTGGTAAAGATTGTGCAGAGTTGT
Source organism: Dendrocincla fuliginosa (assembly GCA_035047845.1). Taxonomy (NCBI): domain Eukaryota; kingdom Metazoa; phylum Chordata; class Aves; order Passeriformes; family Dendrocolaptidae; genus Dendrocincla; species Dendrocincla fuliginosa. The sequence goes on along the minus strand of JAWWMO010000001.1, from coordinate 31,803,412 downwards.
GTGTGCCCCATTTCTGGAGGGCTGAATGGGGCTTTGAGCAACCTGGTCTAGCAGAAGGTTTGGTGTCCATGGCAAGAGAGGCTGGAACTATACGATCTTTAAAGGTCCTTTCCAAGCCAAATCATTCTATGATTCCAGGAAAATGAAACAGTTTTAGTCTTAGAATGCAGTTTTGGCTGATGTAACGCATATGAGGTTTATCTCATCTTTATGCAGGACTGATAGAACTGTGTTCACTTTTCACATTTCTTTCACAGCCTTGAACTCTGAGATTTTTTGTTGTCGACTGCAGAATATAAAGGGGATTCATCATAATTATTTTATGTATAGTTTTTTCCTCTTAGCTTATTCAAGAATAAGGTTTGAAAACTTAAGTTTTATTTTACATATGTGAACTAGTATAAAACTGAGCCTTGATTTTTCCTGGGTGCTTTGAAGTACTGTTAAAGTAAGTATGATAGTAACAACAGTAATAATAATGCAAAATAGGACACAATGCTTGCATCTCTTGTGTGTTTAATCCTTGTCTCACGCTACAGCAAGAATAATCATCCACGCAGAGCTGTTAGTCTTACAGTCCACATCCAGGGTGAATCCTTTGAGCTTGCAGTAGAGGGCTATAAAAACCTATTTATGTTCACCTGACCACCTGCAGGCAAGCTATAAATTGTTGACACTGACATCACCCAGTACAGTAAAAGCTACCTGGTAAAAAACATTCAGTAAGCTGATGCACACACATTTTTCCTACTGGTAGGTGACCATATCTGATGTGAGCTTTCTTTTTCAGTTCTGCTTTTTTAATATCCTGCAGAGGCCACTTTTGAAAGAGAGAAAGTTCAATAGAAAAAAAAAAATATTAACAGGTCTCTGAAAGCAAAGAGGCAGTTAACAGCCTTGGAAAATATATGTAGATGTACTTCTGGAGAGAAAGAGGTCAGGGAAGAGAATTGCTGTTTGTTTGAAAGCTTTGCAAGGAACAAAAAAAAGATATAAAAGAGCAACATGCTGACAAACAGAAACACAAAAACTGAAGCAGCTCAGGAAGGAAAATACCCTGAAAATAGTTCTTTTTGGTATGTTTCTGGTCCTATTGACATAATTTTGATGATTTTACTGCTACCTTTTCTAAGGAACACTTTTAGCTGAGAACCCAATTAGGATTCAGCTCCGGAAGCAATAACTTTCCAAAGGCTTTGCTCTGACAGTATCAGTTGTCATTCATTCCTACTTTAAGTGATTTGAGACCATATGGGAATAGCTCAGGTGCCTAAACAAAGGTATGTGATGACATTTTTAGTTATGCTAAGAGGTATCGTGATGTATCTGAGGCATTCACATGGGTTGGCAGACAAAACAAAGGATTTAGGAACGTTGGTGAAAACTAGTTGCAGCATAGTACCTCTCCTCAGTTGATCCTCTATCATTTGAAGAAAGAAATTGTCATTCAGGACCATCCCTGCTCTCCCTTTAATCCTGACTCATAAGGTCTCTTCTCATTCATCCTCATGTGGAGCTCCCTGCACTCTGGATGGTCACTGACATAGGGTGACACTCCTTTGTCTCACTTGCCTGTCCTTCCTAAAGAACCTGTATCATTTTGTTCTATCATTACAGTCACAGGAGTCATTCTGCCTCATCTCCATGATGCCATTAAATTCTTAGCCCTGTAGGCATGTACACATCTCTAGTTTCTCCTGGTTATTCCCCATGATACATACATTAATATAGCAGCATGTAAGTTGGGACCCTGATGAAGCCAACCTACTGGCTGGAGTGGCTGGAAATCCTTTGTGTTGCTCTTCAGATGCTCTTTTATTGACCTGCAATCTCTCCCCAGGCTCTGGGCATGTATTGTTGGCCCTGGCATCAGACTTGTAGGAGAAGGATTGATTGAGGTTCCCCTTCCCAGGCAACTTATTTGTGACTTAAATCAGTGATGCACAGCACGGGAATTATTGCTCTTAAAGTGCTTCTGTAGTTACTCTTATTTGACTCATGGGACTTTTAAAAGATTAATTTTCTTTCATTCTTTGGTTCTGTTTTTTGGAAATAATATATTATTATTTTATACAAAATACACATTTTATTCCAGCCAATATAATTTAGTAATATCAGAAAATTTTATGTGAAAATGCTACACTAAAAGTCTTATATCTAGGAAAAGAATATATATATGTGTGTACATATCTTTACATATATGCATATATATATATGCAAACATAAGAATTTATTGCTTGTGTAAGTGAAGTTTCAAAAGTCAGATCCTGGAATAGTTATTTATTAAAATTATTAAAATTATTAAAAATACAGAAAAAAAAAGTAATTATGCAGTTAAAAATGTTATGCATGCACTCCTCTTACTCTATCCCTCGTCCTGATGTTGTGCTTGGCCTTGTTCTTTTGGGTCCCAGGCTTAGCAGTTTCATTCTACTGCTGGTTGTTTGGGAAGGTGCTCCAACAAATAACATCTGCAGTCCACCAGAGTTCACGCTGATGGTTTCCCCTTTCTTAGCCTAGTGACCATCTGGTGTCTGTTTTCAGATTTAGCTAATATGCTCTTGCACCTACCTCTTCATCTGCCTCCAGCTCCACACTACATCCAAATTTGCTGTGTATGGTACCTATGTCAGATATAACTTCATTGTCTCTGTTACCCCTAAACCAGCTCTAGATCTTTATTTCTTTAACTGTCTGTGGGTGAGCTGACTCTGATGCCAGCCTGGACCCTTCACTGATCAGCCCCTGCCTGTGCTCTTCTGTGCTATGTCCTGTGTCTCCCCTTCTCAAGGACTCTGCTATCCTATCAGTCTCATATTTATCTACACTAATTATTGTCTAAGCGATGTAAATCAGAATCATAGGATCGTATAGTCACAGAATGGATTGGATTGGAAGGGGCCTTAAAGATCACTTAGTTTCACATCCCTATCATGGGCAGACACTTTCCACTAGACCAAGTTGCTCAAAGCTCCATCCACCCCGGTCTTGAAATATTTCATTCTACTTGGAATAACAGGTTGTTATTTCTGTTTATATAACTATAGTCATACCATACAAAGATAAAAAAAAAAAAGTTACAAATTACATATATACAGATGCCTGTTCTGAAATTGCCATCACAGTTAAACCAAGTAAAAAAAAGATTGAGAAGTTTGGTAAAGCTTGGTCAGCGCAACAAAACTAATCAATTTAAGTCCCAAGACCTTGCAAACTCAGAACAAAGCTTATGGCTTGTTATGAAGAATAGAACTGCTGTACTACAAGGCTAAAGGATTCCAAGAACTATCAACATCTGTTTTCTATAGCTAATTTGTGTAGAAACATCTCTTCTCCTAAATAGCTAAAAATTAACTAAACCATCCACATCATAGATTTCCACATTACATGAAGAAGAAAAAAACTTCTAGTGAATAGATAATGGAATATGAGTTTTCATATTATCTCTCATTCCTTTTTAACATCTACTTTGTAGTTCTGGAGAGTCAGACTCTTTCTATGAGCAGTTGTGAAATCTGGAAGCCCAGCAGATGTGAGTCTGTGACAGCTCCTTGTTCCCAGTTTCCACTGAGAGTCAAGCTGAACATGTATTCCCTATAGGAACACAAGCAAACACATGTATACAATACAAATTCACACACACACATGACCAGGCACAGAGTCAACACTCAGCACTCACAAACAAAAACAGCATCAACAGCCTCTTTCTGTTCCTTGATGGTCTTGTTAGGATGAAGGTGTGTCAGAGAGAAATACATCTACATAGATACTTGCCTGCAATGTGGTTCCACCCAGCAGCTGGACTCAGAGCACGTCAGCTCAATAGCTGCCCTTGGATCCCAGTCTCCCCCTTCTCTGGCAGCTGAATGGACAAACTTCTGAGGATGCAGCCCCAGCTGCTGGTAGAGAGCCTTTCATTCACTCACACACTTGTGCACAAGTACTGTAAACTGGTTCAGTAAATGTCCAGAGTTGAGGCTACAAAGTAGTATTCTTGGATCCCTTTTCCATAACTCCCTAATGCACAGTCTGTAGTGCATCCAAGCACTTCTTACATTTGACCCCTGCACTCCAGAGCTGGAGGCTGGGACATCCTGATCTCTCCTGCAGTCATCTCACAGCCTCTTGGGGTCTCTCCTGTATCTAATCCAGGCTTACAGGTGCAGCAACTGACTTTTAAGTGTCAAGTACTACTTGCCACCTTGTCTGGCTTGATGGCTGCTTGTGACCAACCACTGTCATATGCACCCACATGATGAGCTCATGCTCGAGTCACTCCAGTTGCTGGCACCACAGGCACATGATCCCTGGTCCCATCACATTCGCTGGCAATCAGAAGCCCCATACAGATGCATGCTTGCAGAATACAGACCCCATTTCCCAAGAAATTTGCTTAAAATGTAATTCCATGAAAAAACATGACAGTTTGCATCCACCAGTTTCAGGGCATGGCCAGACAAGCACACCAACCAGCAACTTGTTCATATGCAACCAGCCTTATTCTCTTTTCCCCCTCTATTTTCCCACATTTGTTTTCTTAGATCCCTCCCTTCTCTCATTTTTGATTACTCTCCTAAATATCCCATGATAAGTCTTGTGCAAACCAAGGACTGTTTTTCTGGCACCCCACAATTTGTCCTACCCCTTGCACAGTCTGTAAGGTGGGCTCCTGGTGACTTGCAGTACTGGGTAAGGATATCACATTATTGTATACAAAGTTATTTAGTGTCTGTAAATTTCTTCATAGGAACAAAATACATTATTATCACCATTTTTTGCCCTCAGGTAAGGTTTCAGTTGTATCAATAGTTCTATAATTTTATCTATGTGTAGTTGCCTTCAGTTTTCTTATTTGTTATTTATCTTGCAATGTAGAAATACATGCATGGGTGAGTCTTTCATCTCATCATTATTATTTCAGTCACACCCCAGCAGACAAGAACTGAGAGGCCAGTTGAAAGATGCAGGTAACTGTTGAGCAGTTAGATTATGGTCAAGCCATAAGGGTGAGTGAATGTCAGAAGATGAGGATCTGGGTAATAACAAAAATCAGTAAAGAAAGAAGTTGTTTTTATTATCAGGTGTAGGTGCTAGTGAATAAAATATAATGACAGTGGTTAGTGTCAAGATCACACTATCCAGTATGACCAGCCGGCATCATTCTTTTGATATAATTTTCAATCTGCAGCTAATATAGAAAATGCTAGAGAGATCCATTTTAGTTAGCATTAAGTACATTGCAGTCAATTCATTAAAGACTTGAAACATTCATAACAAGATACAAAACTACTCATAAAGATCTTGCATTTCTACCCCTAAAGAAGTGCATATTATAATCTACCAAGAGACTCAGAAGAAAGCCAAAAATAGATTCTAATTTCTTAATTGGGTTTATTTACGTTTGAGGTATTAAATATGTGTAAGCCCTGGTGTAATAAAGTAGTTGCCCTCTTAATTACTTGTGATTATGAGGTTAAGTATGCTTTTTATCAAAATTTATTTCTACTACCCATGGTCTGGGAATTCCTCAACATTTACTGTAGAATGTTAATTGCAGCAAAAGTGGTTGACCATGAAACTGAAGATATAGAAAACATTATAGTTGTCAAAGGAATTAATCTCACACTGACCAACCCTTCCTTCTACCACTATTTTTCATTGTTACTCACTTTATATCTTTGTCACTTGTCTAAATCCCAGTGGACTACAAACTCTGACCCTTGACCTATGGGGTTGGAAGTAGCATGAAAGGTCTGACCTATCCAATCCCAATTTTTGTGTGGATTTTTTTTAATGTTCTTATTTTGATTGTCATATTAATCACCTGTCAAAGAGCATTTCTTAGTTTTGAAAGGAACCATGCCCATTTTCTTCAGTTCAATAACCTAAAACTGCCAAAAGCGTACTGCTCATCACACTGTGAATAAAATTAATTGTATTTGTCATTTCTGAGCTTGATGATAGTTTCTCTTCTTAGCAAAGTGCAATCTTTTGTGATAGAGGAAATATTGTGTATTTAACTGTATATTGGGCTTTGCAGTTTTCTTTTCATGAGTGGGTTGATTATTGATGTCCATCTTATGAATGAAGAGGAAAGTCAGTGGCCATTAATGACTCCAGGAAGAAAGAACAATATCTTACACAACACCTTTCACATGAATGCTGTTTTTTAGTTCTGCCAAATCTATTCTTATATCCTCAATTATTGATCAGAGGTCTATTTTGCTAGGTGCCTAGGAGTGCAAGAAAAAAATGTACTTTTTCCTGAAGATTTTCAGACCTTTTTTCTTCAGCTCTACTGTTCTCATCTTAGCCTACAATAACATCCTCAGTAGAAGAGTTTTTTTTTTTTTTCTTGAAGCTTAGAATTGCTAGAAGTTTACGAAAGACATATGAATATATTTGTTGGCATACACAATTGTTTTTCCCCAGTCAGAGCTGGATGTCTTTAGCCAATGAAAAATGTCAGATGTCTATCAAGTTTTGAAGGACATGTTCTGATTCTAAAATAGAGTCTTTGCCAAGATTTTCCTGACAAGTGGATGCCTTAAGTTAGTATCATTGTTTTAACATAGTTATTTACCACCTGCTTGATTCTCAATGATGAAATAATGACAGCTTCCATTGTATTTACCTCAATAACAGGGTTTAAAATAATAATAATAATTTTAAAAAAAAAATCCTCCAGCAACAGAGAGATAGACATGTGAGAAATGTGCTCTGGAGGGATAGCTTGTTTTACTGTGCAGAAATGTCTAATAGAGCAGCTAAATGACCACGGAAAGGATAACACAAAACCAGCCTGCAATACATTATGCTACAGGTACATAGCAGGGTCATTGAAAGGGGAATGAAGGCAATGGGGTCCCTGGTGAATGAGGTGAAGAGGGTGTCTCTGCTTTTAGAAACCATTCTTTCTATCTCATAACATGGAATATTGCTTAATTGTCCTCTTCTGCATTCACCAAGGTCTATCTGCTTGTTTTTCTTTCCTCTCCAGCATATTATAAATGCTCTGAACTATTGAAGTCAAATGCATCTGAGGCTAGATTCTCAAAATATTAAAATACATTTTTGTGTGTGAAACTGACTTTAGCACCATGACATAGCTTGAAGCATCATGACACATGCCATTTCTTTGGTTCCCCTTACCATCTGCCATGCACATTTTAAAGGAAACAGAGTTGTGGGTAGAATCTTAGAAGCAATTACAAGGGCCCTGATAGAATGATATCACTTAGGTTGAAGTGTACCTCACAGGTTATGATATAGATGATGGAAGGGATGCAGCATCCCTTATAGCAGCTAAGAATCCACTCTTTCAGAGAGTCATAGACATAATTGTATTGAAAGAAGTACATCCTACATGGTCTCTGTGATGAGTGTTTCTAGAAACAGAAGGGTGACATTCTCCAACTGAGAATTTTTAGCATGGGACTATTGGTACAGATGTGATCAAAATGTAAAACAACAAAATGCAAAGACTTGGTGAATTTGGGGTGAAATATTTCTTACTGCATGTCAGTACCTCAAGACACAAAGTGAAGATGTTCAAGGCAATCATCATCCATTGCCCAGAGAAGTAGTGGCTGCTCCATCCCTGGAAGTGTTCAAGGCCAAACTGGAAGGGGCTCTGAGCAACCTGGTGTACTGGAGGGTGTCCCTGCCCATGGCAGGAAGGTTGGAACTTAAGGTCCCTTCCAAACCAAACTCCTATGATCCTATGATCCTTTTCATTCCAGATAAGTATATTAACCACTGTTTCTTAGACTCCTTTGTTGTTTGCCTACAAAAGAATAGCAGTTTGGAAAACAATATTACTTAAAATTCCCCAAGGACATAGTCACCAGCTGTAAAATATGCACATGAAGAGATATGACTTGCGAATTAGTACTACGAATAAGACAGCTGCATACATCAGTATTCTCTTCAGCACTCAGACAAAGCAAACAAAACTAAATAATGCAGTGAACTTCTTTCACCAGCTACTACAGTTACATACAGATTGTTAGCTCAAAGGGAGTAACACAGAGAGAAGGGAAAACAGGGTGAAATGTTAAACACATACTTTAGCGTATTGATAGGGATAAGAAAGATGTGACAGGCTTAGTGTGCAAGGTCAGAAATTATGTAAAAAAAAAAACCCAAGGAAACTGCTGAGCCTGACTCTGGCCAGTCACCTGTTAAGAAACACTGCTGGGTATTTTGTTTTTAAAATGGCTGAGATAAGAAACAGCATCACATTCCAAAGATGAATTCTGACACACTGATGCTGAGAACAAAGAGAAATTCAAATTCTGAGGCCACAGTTGTATTTTTGACCAGATTAATGATAGCTATGAAATTATAATAAAAATAACCAATGAATTTGACTGATTAGAGTTTTTTCTGTTCCTATTACATGTTTAGTTCAGTTAGTGCAGCTCTTTTGGCCCTGCTGAGATATTTGTAGGCTGAGTTCAAGAGAAGAAATATCCTGATTTGAACAGAGCATATGCTTAGAAAATTAAGATGTGGAACTATAAAGTAGTAATAGAAAAGCTAAAAAACTATGATTTTAGTCTGAAATGAAAAGTCTATTGGGTTCTCAAGGAAAAGGCGGGGGGGGAAATATCCTTTTTCTTGTTTAGCAGAGATGGAATGAAAAGGCAGACTCTCTGCTAAAAACCTTTCACCTATGTAATAGTTTCAGCAATTCTTTTCTGTTCCTAAAAGCAGAGCTTGTCTTTGCATGGAAAACTCCCTTAGTCTCCCTCTTCCAAGAATTAGAGTATCTGCATGGTAAAGACTTGAATCTAAGCAATTCTTTGCAAAAGGATATTGAATAATCAGATTATATCATTATATTTTTATGAAGGAAAAATTATAGGGAGACAGTAAATTTTTAATTTTGCATAAGTCCTTCTATTAACTATTTTCAGAAAACCTATTGAACTATTTTCACATTAGAACATATTATTTTCAGAAAGTATATGCCTCTCCTTGTGTTTACACACATAAACTTCTGAGATAAGTGAATGCTGAAAGATCCACTAGAAAGTGGCTATTTTAATCCAGAAACAAGCAAACAAACAAACAAACAAACAAAAGAAACCAGTTATTTAAAGTGAAGAGGTTATCATATCATAAATTCTGTTGCAGAAACTCAGAGGAAATAGAGGAAATGCTTCTGTGTTTTTTTATGTTAAGCATGTTCCTTTGGATTGCCTCTTGATTCATTTTGGTGTAAGTTTATTTCAGAAGCAGATTCACACTGAAGGTTTGGTATTGTCATTTTTGTTATCAAATATTGAACTGAAGGTTTGTGAAATTATTTTTACCCTGTCTATGGCAGATTTTTTTTCAATATTTTTGCTTTCAATATTTATTGCCAGGATTTCAAAACTATTATTCCAAGTGCCTAGAAAATTTTCAGTAAATAAAACAAAACCCCAAGTAATATATTATTATTTTCTGTTACTACTTGCAGCTTTTTTTTAAAGTTTCTTATTCTTCTGAAAACCTTGAAAACTTTAAAAACGTTGATTTTTTTTTTTCTGTGAAATCATGTTGTATTGAATTAATCAGAGGGAGAGGAGAACCAAATAATTCAGGAATATTCTTTCTATTTTGCTATAAGTAATGGTTCTTATCTCTGTTAACGATGATTTCACTAGTACTGGGGAAGAAATTTCTACCAAAATACCTTTCAGTTATGTATATTTATTTAATAAATTCTATGTTTTGAGGAGTTTTTACTGTCAACATAATATTGAAATTTTTACTTAATATCTTTTCCTATGTGTTCCTAAAATTATTTTTTTTCATTCAGAAAGGGTTCCTACCTGAATCTCTGATCTACCCTAAACCACTGGAGACTTCACATCACATGAAGAAAGGATAAATATAAACTAGTAATTATTGTTCTCTTGAGATGTGAACTGAGATAGATGACACACAGAGTTCAGTGATCTGTTATTTTTGTCAAACTATTTAATAATAAATGAGATAACTATTATATAGGGATCTGCCCAATTTGTTCTATGCAACATCCCACACAGGCTTGTCACATCAAGTTAACACAAGAGATCCAAAGCAAGATAATTGACTGACTGGAGATTTTGGTCTTTTAAAAGCAAGTTATTGGTTAGTCAGCTATTTTAAAAGCTGTTTATGACTGCACTGGTCATAACAGGACACATTTCACAAATGTAAAGAAGAGCTTTCTCACTTGGATAATGCTAAATATCAGCAGAACATAAAAGTCCAGGTTCATGATCAAACTTTTCTCCTGTAAATGAGTAATTTCTACATTAATTTCCTGTGTATCTTTAATTTTAAATCTGTCTGTAAAATTAAAAGTTATATAATGCATTTTTGATGTAGCTTTTCTCTTCTGGAGATGATAAAACCTGATTAATTTTGGTAAAAGAACCCCATGGGATCGAATATTAATATTTGTTCTCCATTTCACACTGGACTAGGTGCCAGTTTTAGATGCTTCTGTCTTCAGTTGTGCCATATGAAGCTTTTAAGGAGTAGCAATATAAACTAGCATGAAATTAGGTGGCTGACACCCTTCTCATGTTTGCATGGGCAGGAATAGGACAAGGCCAATCAAATGGGAAATCATAATGGGAATGAAATTGCAGATCTGTTGTATAAGCTCCAGATGTTCTGTTTTGAGGCCTTGTGTAGTTTAGTTTGGGACATCAGACTCCTGTGATACATCAGAGTATGTCTATTATCAACATAGAGGCTACAGCAGGACTGTGGTCTTTCTACTGTCAATCAGTGAAACAAACTTTCTTTTCTGAGAACAATCAGTTTTATCAGCACTGAATTACAGCTCTTACTGGAGTTCCTTTAGTGAAGACAACTGAAAAGGCACTAAATAAATAGATTAACAGAATTCTGTAGAAATAATTGTAGACTGCTTCCTCTTCCAAGAAAGCCCATCAGATTTAATAAGTTCCTGAGGATTACTTGAACCCTCCTTTGATTCAGTAGCATGTATATAACACTGATAGATAGATAGATAGATAGATAGATAGACAGACAGACAGACAGATAGATAGATAGATAGATAGAGATAGAAATTTCCCTATTTTTTAAATTATTTTTAAGCTTTTGTCCTTACTGGTGTAAAGAATCATAAAGTCAATATTAAAATTTCAGTAGCAGACATATGGAATTACAAATAGTTACCCAAACATACTAAATTTAACAGTACAACTAAAAATTATTTGTATCATAACATTGATATTGTTTGTTTCTCTTTTTGGTCATCTTATGGCTAATTGAAAAAAAACCACTCTAAAACTGTCAAATTAAAACTGTGATAGGATTATGTATAAGTTGCATTGACATACAGTTTTATTGTATTTTACTGTAATTCTTTCCTTTGAACAAATTGAGATCAAAAGGGACTGGTCTGTTTATTAACTTCCATGACAGTACAGGAACAGATGTCCATCCAATCATTTCTCTTTCAAGCTCACAGTTTAAAGAGAGGCACTTCCACGTCTTGAAGTAGATAGTCAATCTTGATATCAAATGATGAAAGATGCATGATGTGCTTCCATTAATAACAATTGGTAAATTATCTTCATTATTTCTAATCTGAAGTTAGTTTATGTAGTTTCAATTTCTATGTTCTAGATCTTTCTATGTCTTATTTTTTTTTATCTTTAAAACCCCTTTGTTATAAGAAGTATTTATCCCATGTAGACTTTTACAAGCCCTGTGCAGGGCATCATTTTTCTTAATAGCTATCAAGTATTTACACCATACCACGTAGGTAAAGAAGATTTTGTCATGCTAATGGAGAAACAGTGTCTAAATAAAAAAACAAAACAAACCCTTATTAACAGAGCAGAGAACTTTACTGTGTTTTGACTCTAATGGCTGATTTTCATAAAAGACAATAGAAGTCCTTCAAGAGGCTGAGGGATTACCCAGTCCCATATTTGAGAGTTGAAAGCTGTAAAAATCCAAACTAGAAACACAATATATATTTCTAAAGGTGAAAGTAGAGACTCTGAAGTGAAAATATCTTTGTGACTTGAAAGGTTTGCACAGAAATTGAGAGATTCTGAGAGGGCCAGTTCTACTCAAAGATAAATCATTGGCAATATTCCTTTTAAGCCCTGTTGTTCAGTAATGAAATGGGATTAATCAGAAGTAATCATGACTTCAGGAAATGGTAAGAGGAAAAGAGTGGAGAGATTGCCATAGTGACGTCAGTGTTTTTGGAAAAAATCAAAGAGCTAGCCACCACCATCAAAACATCTCAAAAGCAGTGAGTTCGCTAAAATATAAACCATAGAGCTTAAGTAATTTTTTTGTTTTTTTGAGGTGGTTTGAAAAAAAAATCAGAAACAAAATCTCATTTACACTGTAATAACACCTTATCAGAAACCATCAATCAGAACCTCCCTATCCTTCAATCTATAAAACTTCTCTGGAAGTTCAGAACATGGAACAGAATACCTTGACTCTCTGATGTTGCTGCATTAAAAATGAAGGGACAACATGATACACGAATGCTGACCTATTTTGAAGCTTACTAGGGCACTTTCAGTGCCTTTTCATTTCAGAAAATACAGCGTAACTACTTTGTTTTCATTTTATTATCCACAGGAAATATTTGCTTTTAAAATACCTGGTGGAAAAAAACCTCAATTTCCATGACACAGATATTTTTCTCTTGATGAGTGTATACAGATAAAAGAGAGTAGGTTAGAAACACAACTGTATACAGAGTTTGAATAATAAAACACTGAAGTTTGAACATTTTGTGTGGACTAGTGGCATGCTGGTCTCACACAAGACACAAAGATCAAGCTAAATATTCAAAAACATGTTTCAGATTCTTTCCATAATGTTGATCTTACTGTTTTTATTAGTGCATGCTGCAGAAAGTATGATCCACAACTATTATACAAAGGGTAAGTCTTGCCCTCCCTGCTCTACATACACCAAGGTATTTATGATTTTGAGCAGGAGTACTAACACATGGCATAAGGGAGATGTGGACCCTGAAGGATCACTTGGATTTGAGCTTGCAGCTCAGAAAAGCAGCACTGGTTGAACCAACACTTCAACATGATCTGAGCTGAAGTCCCAGAGATGTTAGGGAAGGCTTTCTGTTCCTTAAAGCTTAAATGCTGTTCTGGGTAAACCCCTTATAATAAGTCATCAAATATAGCTAAGTATTTAAAGTTCAACCAAATAATCTGGTCCTTTTAGTAAACAAAATGAAGACTCTCAAGAATTATTTTGGCTCTGAAATGAAAACATCTCTAAACTTTTAAGTAGACTTGCTTTGGGGCTCTTCTTTTTGTGGTGATTGCTGATATCATTTATATAGACATAGATATACAGATGATATAGATATAGATACGTCTTTTGAATGTCCCAAAATAGAGCCTTCAAATACCTAAGTTGAGATCAGGTCTAAAAAAGCATGCGAATGCCTCATATCTTTTTGCCTCAAATTTAGGAAGAATTTAAAACATATTTTTCACCTGATCACTTTTAAACATGTAATTCAGGATATGAAAGAGTGCCTGTGTTGTCCTTTGGCTGAAAGGGAGTCTAAGATTCTTAGTTTCCTTATTGATGTCTACATATGAGCGAATAAATCCTGCACCTGCAGTCAGTAGGCACCTTTCTCTGTGTGTTTTTGCTTAATGATCTTTCTATGGGTATCCACTGGATAACTGGGATAAAGAAGTGAGTGATTACAAGAAAACTTAGCTCATATAGAAACACCGGCTGATGCAGTCTCTTGTACCAAGGGCACCAGTACAGCAGAAAGTGAGAAAACTTGTGGGTTGTAGATATACCTCTATGATATAGTTTCACAAGACACTTGTATGGCATACAAAGGCAACTTAGAATATTTACAACAGTCCTGCCTTCCTCTGATGTGGTTTGTCTTGGTCTCTCCTGTGCTAGCACAGCTGTTTGTGGGTTTGTGGTTAACTGCCTCACTGGGGTCAGCAAATTAGAAGCAGCAAACAGTCAGGGCTGGACTAGGGTTGTGAACCTCTTACACCAGCAATATTATCTTCATCTGAAATTGCAGACTATGTCTCCTCACATGGGCTCAATGAAACTGATTGTGAGTTTTAAGTGAGCTGTTGTTAATAAAATTAGTATTTGAATATCATTTATAATCATCCATATGATTTTCCTTTTGACTTACTTTTTCCCACAAATGGTCCATTTAATTAAGTTAGATAACCTTCAAGTGATTGTCTTTCTTTTTATATGCAACAAATACCTTCATATAAGTGTGGATGTTCCAAATTCTTCAGCACCATACCACTGTTCTTCTGTTGTCATCTCATGCACTCTTCTTGACAGCAGATATATGGTGCACAAATGTTAACTAATGGCAGCTAGAGCATAAGCAGAAGTAGGGGGTTTTTTTACCAATATTTGAAAAGTAGGGATTTTTTAAAATATATGAAAAGGAGGTTTCAAGTAGTTCTCCCCCATGCAGCCTATTTTTGAAACATTCCATTACTTAGATAGGAACATCAACCCAGAGGATAAGCTTCAGAATAAAATTGAAGCAAAATGATCCCTCAAAAATCCTCTTATTTTGGATGACCTAGGGGAATTTCTGGTAGGGGTCAGCAGGAATACACTTATTATTAGTAAGAATAACGAATTTAAAGTTATCTTTGAAGTGTCAGGTGCTGACATCATCAGAGAGCAAATAGCTGAATTTGTGTGTATTTGGGTCAAAGTAGAGAAATGTAATGGAATAAAATAAAGCTCCTTATTGTTAATTCTTGAATAATGTGACTTTTGTGGATTGTTACCTTTTGTAGTATTTATTTCTGAAACCTGAGTTGCTCTCAGGAGTTGATGTTCCCCCAGGTAATAAGACTTTCTCATCAAGCTTTTTGCTCATAGGAGAAATTTGATAAGATGCTTAATTCACAGTTAGACACAATCTGAAAAGTGCCTTCCACAAAATCACACTCTGTTGTACACCTCAGAGTGTTTAAGGAGCTCCTAAATGTTGTTAACAGAGGAACAAGTAAAGATCAATCTTAGTCTGATGAAGAAAGTACCTGGATGTTCAGCTGATGTTATGTGATCTCACGATGTACTCTTCCTCATCATTAGCTGGTTTGAGTATTTTGATAATTTTTCATTGTTTCTTCCAAAAATGCCTGGATTATAATAAACAGTGAGAAGATTAGTAGCTCAAGTGGTCTCCATGGAACTACTATGGCTATGGAACATTTATGCTCACTCAGAGAACAATTCCAAAATTATATCAAGATCGGAATCTGCAATGGCATCTTGTGTTTTTTAGAAGTAGTATTAGTGTAAGTATGTATCAATAAGTAGGTATCAATAGTAAAGAAGACAAGTCATGACCTTTAAAGGTCATCTATTTCCAACTCCCCACCATGGACAGGGACACTTTCTCCTAGACCAAGTTACTCAGAGCCTTGTCCAGCCTGCTCTTCAACACTTCCAGGGGTGAAGCAGCTGCAACTCTTTTGGCAACGTGTTCCAATGCCTCAACACTGTCACAGTAAGGAAATTCTTAATACCTGAACTAAACCTATCTTCTTTCAGTTTAAAGTCATTTCCCCTTGTCCTACCACTATATGCCCTTGTCAGAAGTCCATTTTCAGCTCTCATGCAGCATCATAAGGTCCTGAAAGGTACTGTAAGGTCACCCCAGAGCCATTGCTTCTTCAGACTGGAAACTCCAGCTCCCTCTGACTATTTACATAGCAGGGGTTCTCCAGACCCTGAGCACCTTCGTAGCCTCCTCTGGAATTGCTGCAACAGATCCACATCCTTCTTATGCTGGGAACCCCAAAGCTGGATGCAACACTCCATGTGAGGTGTCACAGGAGCAGAGCAGGACACTGTTCGCTTTCTGGGCTGTCAGCACACATTGCAGAGTCTTGTCAAGTTTTTTGTCCACAAAAACCGTCAACTGCTTCTCAGGGCTGCTGTCAATGCTTTCTACACTCGGTATTTCTGCTTGGGATTGCCCTGACCCAGGTGCAGTGCCTCGCACTTGGCCTTGTTGAACTTCATGAGGTTCAAATGGGGCCACCTCTCAAGCCACTCAAGAATCCTTTGGATTCCCATAAGCAGTGTATTAGTTATAATTTGTAACACTCTTTCCCTAATACTTTGTAATTTTCTGCCGGGATACAATTCATGTTCTGGAGACCTGTGTGAGTGTTAGTATTGTAAAGCCTCCCAGAAGCACTTCTTCACTACTTGTTATAGTAAAAGACATTTCCCCTGAAACATGAAAGGAGAGATTTGGAAACAATTGGTCTTTTCATGGGCTAGGCAACATTTGAAGCACAGTTTCTGTGCAATTTAAGATTTCCTTTCTAGCTGTTTCAGAAATCTGTTTTGCTTTTTTTGTCCTTTTTTATTTTTTTTTTTCCAGAAGGGAAATTTTTTTTTTTTTTCACTTTAATCTTTGGAGTCAAGGGCCCTCAGTAGACTATTGCCTACCCTTTACTTTCTACCCTATAGCCTGTTGCTTCCTAGCTGACTTTATTTTTTTTCTTGTAACAACTCACTGCTTCTGACTGATATATACACTTTCAATTGCTGTCCTGATGCATATGAAAAACTGATCTTGGCTCTGGTCTGACAAGTGCTGCAGCATTTTTTTTTTTTCCAGTGAGATGTGAATAAAAATTGCTGTTATATATCATAAAATGTATGAGATGAACCACCTGATAAGATAGGAGTATAGCTTTCATAAATTCCAGTGCTCATCTAGTTGTGTATGGATTTCAGAATTACTTTAAATGTGTTAGTTAATGGCTTTGAAAAAAAAAAAAAAAAGCAGCAATATTGCCCTAGAAATGTGATCTTCCTTTATTGTCTTAATTATAACTAATTATAATTACCTACCAAACACAGTGCATGTCAACTTCAGCACATTAGAGCCTGGCTATTAGAAGGATATTAATTTGATATGATGCTGACACAATAGTAGCTGCAATTTAGAAGCTAATATTTATGGGTCCAATTCAATCAAGAAATACATTCCATTCCTGTGGTATACAAGAGGCAACACCTTTTACAGTGTCTCATATACTTCAACTTCTTCGTAGTTGAATCCAGAGGGCTCAAGTAAATACATGTGAAGAATCATTCATACCTTATAAATCCTATACTCGGTGAAAGAACTTGAACTGCAAACAGAAAAAAAAAAAAAATCAAGGGAGAAATGGAAGATTCTCTTCTCTGAGTTTCAAGTAGCACTGAGATATGGAGGAAACAATATTAAAACAGACTTTTAAAGCACTGATAAAATTACTATTTAGGCAAGCTTTTTTCTAGGGTGATCACTTCGTTTCAGAAGGGTGACAATCTTCAAGGGTTACCATTCTTGCAAAAAGATATTGATGAGCATCTACAGGGGTTACACAGAGCTGCTCTGGATGCTAAAGTGAAACTGTACATAACTAGATTTGTGCAAACTGTGCAACAATGAATACAATAAATTTCCATCTGCTTCAATGGATTTTGGATCATGAACACAAAATAACCACCAACACAGCTTATTGCTTTGCATTTCAGAGCTATTCCTTCTTGACTGGGGTTGCGCAAAGAAGGAAATTGGACTGCATTGTGCACTGCAGTAGAGATTTTCTTTTTTTTTTTTTTTTCTAAACAAAATGGGCATAGAAAAAGTATCATTAACATCTGAAAGGCAAGTACTGCACTATAAAAAATACTTGCAAAGGACATATTGACATTTAACCTCCCAGATTCGTCAAGTCATAACTCTGTACACAAAAAAAGTTAATTACACAGTGGTTTAAGTCTTCACAAAAGGTCAATTTTTAATAGTATACTATGTAGCGGTGGAGGTTGGAAAGGTAGCACTTTAAGTAGGAACATGCTTTTAATAGTTGATAGGGGCAAATCATAAGAGGTTCAGAGTGCATTCTTGGTAATGAGATTCAATTATTTCTAATGAGAATTTTAAGCCTCCTTAGAGACTCAACTTTTGCTTACTGTAAGCAAAACTAATCTTTGCAAGTATAAAATGACACTCACCTTTTCATTGTGTTGGCTTAGAAAAAGGTCAGATCTAATAAAGATCACTCTACTTGACAAATAACACTTAATGTTTCTCTACCTCCAGCTTATATTATGTTGTAAAATCAGATTACTGTTGCAATAGCCTAATGTACTTGACTAATAAAAAATGGGTCCAGTCCAACTACAGTATGTGTACAATTTCAAATAATACTTATGAGTACTGAATCTTTGTCTCCTGTTGAAGAAAGTCCAGTGAAAATAATAATCCATGAAAATATGGGGGAAAGGTTTTCCTCAGCGCAGAGAAAGCATGAAATAAAGTTAATAAAAAAAATAAGTCCACAAGAGTATATTCCATGCAATAGCAGACCATCGTATGAAATATGCCTACCTGGATTCATCTGACAGCACTAGGAGAGAAAAAAATAAACCAACAAAAATTCTACAAAGATTCCTTTGTAATGTGAGAGAGGGAAGGATGAGCTCGTGGCTTATGATTTGTGGCATTTGTGTTCAAATCGCCATTCTGCCATTGTCTTTCATTGTAACACTAAGTCACTTAAAACTTGGATCTCCAGGAAATTTCAACCTGTTTCAGGCTGGAGAGGATGCTGATACAAATGTTAGGATATGCCTGAAACAAGAAAAAGTCGAAAACAGTTAAGTTTTTCCTAGCAAATAGTAACCAGAATAACTGATTTTGATTGAGGAAAAAATGATGGAAACATAAAGTCAACACAAAAAGTGTTTCCAGGAGGGAATAGATTCATGTTATGGCTAGATTGTTCCTTCCTGTGATCTTAAAACCAGGTAGTCGCTGAAGCACTTATGCTCCTGGGCAAAGCTTCCACATAAGTTTCATCCTAAAATAATTCTGCTTCAGTTGGAAATTAAATACTGTGTCAAAGGTTAGGAAACATACCTTGTCACAGATGTAGACAAGGAACGGAGAAGGCAGAGGGAACCTCCAAATATTAGGAAATAGAAGGCATAGCCTAAAGGAAAACACTGAAGTGACTTGCATTTCTTTCTTTTTCCTGAAAAGTGGAGTAAGTTTTCTGTTGGAGAGGGGTATTAATTATTTGCCATGTTTCAAAGGAGAAAAAGAGGAGAAGACTATTTTTTAAACAAGAATTGAAATCACAAAAGAATAAATTAAACTAGTAAATAGCCAGTATCACAACATTGAGAAACTTTCTTCATTGGAGATTTTTTAAGAATAGGGGTGACATATAATTTTCAAGGAGGTTTTTATATTCTTGTTCCTACTCAGGACTGGATTGGCTGTCCTGCACATTGTCTAGTCCTGTGATTCTAAGTAGTTAAATATAATTTAGCAGGGAATTAATGGGCTTTTAAGCAATCCTTCAGAAGGTGTAAGTAGTTGTGAGGAATACTGAGGTTTGGATCAATAATACAGCGGTGCCATAAAATCAATGGCAAAAGCAGAATCCACAGGACTGAAATTCAGACTTCACATGTCTAAAACTGCAACCCAAAGCAAAAGTACTTGATTATTTTGAAGGTTTAGTGCAAGTGAGTTTCCCAAGCAGAAGCACAGAGAAATTTAAGATTGAAAAGAAGAACTGAATTTGGATTCCACCTTCTCTTTTTCACCAACATCTGTTGATTGTTTTGACCCTTCATTCCTCTGACAGATTTGATCCATATGCAAACAGTATGCCCAGTAAACTCAAGTACCAGCACCTTTCAGAATGACTCTCAACTTCAGAGTTGCTGTTTAAGTCACCACCAGTTCAGTCTCCACTCACATATCAGCTGTTTTCTGACCCCAAATCCTCCCTCGAGTTTTCCTCTGGACTATATTTATATCATTATTACTGGTACAATATATTATTTTAAGTCAAGACATAGAAAATGTAGTACAACTTTGTCTTAATTCAGTGTAGGAGTCTTAGTTCCTTCTTATTTTGTCCTGAAAATGCTTTCCCCCACTTGTTTTTTGCTTCTATAAATGCAATTTGATGAAAGTGCTTTTAACATATGCAGTTCAATTGTGAGCTGTCCATGCTGTTCCTGTTAACTAACCAGAGAGGAAATATTTGCTGTGTTTCTAAAATGAGAAAAACTGATTTTCTCAAGGCTTCCTTATTTTCAGCTTAAGCCTATATTTACTAAAACAACAGGAGAGAATTCTTGCTTCTGGGCCACTTAACAAAAGTGTCTTCAAGTGTAAAGCAATATTTTCCAAAGTCTATAGAGAGCAGAAGTGTGAAAAGCTGCTCAGAGTGCTAAGAGATGCATGCCTCGTGGGCACCCTTAAAATTAGTTGGTTTAAACACCTGAAGCATGAAACATCTGCACGGGTCGTGATCAAACTCAAATGGAAAAATTAAAAGGAAAAGACGTTGCTGTTATGCTGGAGGAAGCACGATGTTCAATAAAAAGAATACAGATTCTTTTCCTTTTATCTGCTCCTTTCTTCTTCTGCTTATTTGTTAAATGCTTTTTGCCTATTGAGCTGATAACTTATCCCATTGATATTGTTCCCTCCATGGCAAGAGTGTTTTGATGTTTGACTGCTGCCCTACATCTAACAAGGGTCAGTTGTAAAGGCATATCATGTCTGAGGGCTTCATACAGATTTCTGTGGGTAAAACAATCTCTGACAGCAGGACAGACAGGGATTTATCTCTATCCAATCCCCCCTGCCAGGAGCAGAGCAATAAGGGGTGACACCTTAGTATGTGATCTCTTGTCTGGCCAGTAAAGAAATGTTCTAAGAAATGGAAATATCTAATCATGGAGTTAGCGATGTTAAATGCAAGGTATACATAAACATACTTCTAGAAATAAATATGATTTTTATCTACGCAAACACAGCTCTAGTAAACCTTATGGAATTTATAGACATCAGTAAGTGCTTGTATTAGAGTAGAATTTCTCTTCAAGGTACTGTCAACCAAAGAAAATAGAACCCACTCGTGTAGCCACTTATCTCAGCCTGATTTTGCCAGGTGTTGTATTCTTTCAGTCTTTGGATTACAGTACAAATAGATGAAGCTTAGCTCCTTATGATTTGAGGTTTGCTATTTAACATATATCAGTACTGTGGGTAGGTCAAAATATTTATAGAACGTCTTGAATGAAAAGTTTGTATCTGGGAATACATAACGGACACGGCTTCTTTTTCTGTTTAAATTTATAAAGACAACATTTTTACAACAATCTTAGTTTTCACCTTTAGTTATATACACCACCCATATTACTGACATAATCTTTATACTTTAAGACCATATCACTACCTTATTGCAGCTCAGTTTATGGAAAAATATCTAGAAAGGGCAAGTCTATGTTAATAGGTTTATGGAATTGATACCCCTCTTTAGGAATATAACAGGAAATTGTAGATCAAAGGGTTTACACTAGAATGTAGAACAGGTTTACTGCAGTTCATTTAGTTCTAGTGTACTCTCTATGGCAGAGGGCTACAAAAATGACTAAATATAATAACAGGGCAAACACAGAAACACACTTTCTTTACTAAATCCTCCCAGCTACAAAATTTTGTGTGTTGCAGAATTATGGAGCAAGAGCAAGAAGGGAATTTTTGCTTTTAGCAGCACTTGTGTCTTTACCCTCCCCCACAGTAATGTTTCAAAGTGCTCTTAGAATTGATAGAGACGTTTAAAATCCACAGTTTTCTGGAGCAAGACTCCCCACCTTAACTCCAGCTGCGTGGAAAAGCTGTTCCCTTTGTTTCTGCTACATTTTTCATTCCAGTAATTTAATTTTATATACCTGACCACAAAGGGAAGGGGAAAAAAAAAGAAAAAGGTCAGAAGGTCACTGCTTTTTCACTTTTTTTTATATTTTATTTTTATGCTACTTGTATTTCATATGCTACTATCACAGTCGCATCCAACCTCTCTATTTTCAGACCAGAGACTCCTGGTCTCATTCTGAAGTTTTGATCATCTCAGTCACCATCTCTGAATGTTTTCTATTTCTAATTTACATTTCTTGGGAAGAAACGACCACAAATAAAGATGATATTCATGTTGTTGAGGTTACACAACAGTATGGTGATTTCTGCTGTGTTCTCTTTTTGCTAGTTATTTTTTGCTAGTTATTCATGTTTGACTTGGTGTTGACTGCTTTTTAGCAGATTTCATGGAATTATGGACTGTAATTTTAAGATCTCTTTCCTGAGTTGTAATAGCTACTTGATACTCCATATTTTGTATGCAATATTAGGATTTTTTATCCCATACTCCTCTTTTTCTGGCATTTCATGTCCAAGTCTTTCAAGGTGAGATTCATCTGGTGACACCTGAGCTCTTTGTCTTTGGCTCCCTTTATAATCAGTGGAGACAAACAGGCATTTTTAAGTGATGTTTTATCCACCACTTCATCTCAATGAGTTGTTACTCCATCAAAGTACCAGTTTGCTTCCACAGACTGTAAAAATGCAGAAAATACTTCTGTGCACTGCACCTAGGTTTGGCACTCTCAGTATCATGAGGCTTTTCTGCTGTTCTCAGTCAGTTTTTTTTCAGTTTTATTGCTCTAGATGGCTTGATCAATTGGCAAGCTTTATTACCTCATTATTACAGAATTACAGTATCAAAGAATACACTGAGGTGGAAGGGATCCACAAGGGTCATCAAGTCCAGCCCTTACCCCTGCACAGGACCATGCCCAAGAATCACACCATGTCCCTAAAAGTGTTGTCCAAACACTTCTTGAACTCTGTCAGGCTTGGTGCTGTGACTACTTCCCCGAGGAGCCTGTTCCAGTGCTCAACTACCCGCTGGGTGAAGAACCTTCTCCCGATATCCAACCTAAACTTCCCCTGACATAACTTCATGGCATTCCCTCAGGTCCTGTCATTGGTCACCACAGTGCCTGCCCCTCCTCTTCCCCTCACAAGGAAGTTGTAGACTTAGCTGTTTCCTAGGTCATTTATGAAGTTGTCAAGCAGTGTAAGTTACAAGTCCAAGTCTAACCTTCCAGCAGTTTCTACTCCCCGTGGGGCTTTAGCAGTAATCATCAATATATTCTCAAAGCTGATAATCTATTCCTAAACTTTGTTTTTTGTATTTTCACCTATTTGTATTAATTTACAAGACAAATTTCTTCCTGTCCAACAGAAGCTTAGTTTCTGTAGCAATCACGAATTGGAGAATTATCAAAAAGCCTTCAGCCGCCCAAGGAGTTAAACAATGACAACTGAACCATTTTTAACATGTTTCTTGGTACATTCAGAGATCTGTAAGTGGATTGTAACACCTGCCTGCCTTTCGCATCTCCTCTGTTTCCCGCTAACAGTACTAATTGTATTTTATAGGTATCCACTAGCTCAACTCAGAATTATGCTTTCATCCAATCCGTGCTCCTTTAATGTCTTAATTGCATACAGGTTCCACAGTCTAGCAAGTGTGTTTATTAGAAAAACCCTCCCACAACCACACAACCTAACCACTCTAGTTTTCATGCCTTTAGCAAGTTTGTTTACAGAGCGAGTTTGTTCTGCCTTATATGTTTTTTCCCACTTATATTTCTGTCCTTGGTGAACTTAGTACAGCTTTCTTAAAGAATTTCATATTTTGAATAGCCTCTTTTATTGTTCTCTCCCATCTTATTTTTTTTTCCCTTTTTCTCTTCTGGTCTTCTATAATGTTTTTTGATTGCCACACAACTTTCTGACTGACATACACTTGCTTAGAGTGCCTAAAATGATGTCCTTAATCTTTACACCACCCGCAAATATTTAAGCCTTTTAGCTCTTACTTTCTTTGTAAAAAGCCTAAGTCAATCTTTTTTTGAAATTGAGGGCTTTTGTAGTAGATTTTGGTTCTTCATTCACTTATGAGTATTGTCAACTCTAAACATCTTATGTGCAGTGTAACAAACATATACTTTAATAATAAAATTTTAATTCAGCTCCTTTTTTTCTATCCTGGATCAAGTCAAATGCTTCTTTTTTTTTTTTTTTTTTTTTCTTTTTTTTTCCTTTTTCCTTTGGTATCATTAACTAACTCATCCATGAGGAAGTCACTTGTAATATCCAAGAGTTTCACCATCACACTGTGATGTGACATTTATATAGGTAATGAAAGTAATTAAAGTCTTCTATTTTTATTGTGTTTTGTGTCCTCACTACACTAACATTTCTTAGTCTATAACTATTCTACCAGAACCCTTTTCATCCTAGTAATAAAGTATTTTTATATCTTCTTAGGGTTTCAGTCTCCGCAGACAGAACCTGTCTCTTTTATGCAAGCTTAGAGATGATAAAGGAGAGAAAAAGAGAGGATTGCTTATGTGTTTTATTCCAGAGTGGAAAATACTTTAGATGTTCTGGCAGTCTCTGCATCTAGTGTAGGTGGTTATTCCAAAGTCAGCTGATGAAACTCCTTGACAATTAGTGAGAAGGGATATGATTTTAAAAAAAAAATAAATAAATAATGTAGCTGAATTTATTACTTTTAAGCCAGTTAATTGTTGCAACTAAATACATACAGTAAAGCTGCACTAGAGATCATCTACCAGAGGCAGAGGTGGCTGATGTCAAACTAAGTGATAACTGGTGAATTGCTGGAAACTGTCTACACTGTCATTTCTTACACAGGGAGCTGCATTAGCCACATAAAACCCTGTCTCTGGTGCTCTTTTTAAAGAAGTCTTTTTCCCTTCTCCAGTAACAAATTCCTTACTCCTTTCCAACACTAAAAATAGGCACCTGTGGGAAAATGTAATTAATTGTGCTATCACAGAGCAGGAGATGTAAGTTATCCTTTAAATTATACACAAAACACCAAACATATATTTGGGTCTGGCTTACTTGCCACTATTATTTTGGGCAATTCAACAGGGTTCATATTATTATAGAACTGTCAGATACAATCGCCCTACTTCTGCTAATTGTCCCTCTGTGAATTTTTAGCACCTGAGCAAGGTTTTGCCTAAACCACCATTGCTTTAAGAAAATGATATATTGCAAAAGGCAAAGCATTGTAGCACCTGAATTTGTCATCCAAAGCTGAGCAGACAACAGCTTATTTATAATGCTACTCTGTCATCCTTCAAGCCTCAACGGAACCCTTTGCAAGTGAATAGCTATTTTAGGAGATATGTCTTATGCTTCTAGTCTGTGTAAATCTGAATCTTACTTCTAGCTGCCTACAAAGCATTTTCATAATATCTTACACCCACATTGCAAACAGTTCTTGAAACTTTCTGATACATTGATTAGCCAAAACCTATGTACAAGACTAAGTTATTTACACTGACTTTTAGGGTAAAAGTTGGCTTCCTGAATTGGGTAATCCAGCTCGAGTAATAAAACAGTATATTATATTTTAAAAACCCCAAAACCATTGTTTAACTTTTATCAGTTTATGATGGTTTGGAACACCTCTCTGCCTACAGCTACTGGCTGAACCAGAATGGCTGAATTAATACAGCATTCCTTTCAAGCAGAGACATGACTGCAGCAAAGCAAGAAAGTGTCATCAACACTATCCTTGTACTTCTCCCTTTGCCAAAATTTGTAATGCACAGGATTGTTTCTTGCTCCTTTCATCAGAGGACCCAGCCTCAATCCACTAAAATCAGTCCATGCTCAATTAACCCCAGATGCATTTTGAATCAGGACATGAGCCCAAGCTGATTTTCCACGTATCCTTTTATTCTTCAAAGGCAACAGGGGTTCCCCCCTGTGCTCTCAAAATGATGCCATACAAGTGTCTGGTTGTTAACTACTGTTAACCATCAACATTTTATAGTGCAATAAAGACCAAATATGATAAGGAGGCCTTCTTGGATGACTTTGTAGTGCATTCAATTTTTGATGCTTTAAGAATACTAATACCAAACATACCTTCATTTTCAGATGGCTCGGCTGACTCCTTTTTCACCAAACTCCCTATAAGGTCAGAGAAACTTTAAGAATACACTTTGTATTAAAAGCTTTGCCACCCACATGTGCCTCACACTAAACATATAATTTTGACAAATTAGGGAGTAAAAAAGGTAATTTCATTTTAATTTGATAATTCTTGTTTAGTTAAACTAATGAAATTTGCAAATTACTTGCTGAAACCTAAATTACTTCCTTCAAAGGATAAATAAATGTCCCTTATTATTTTCAAATATTATTAGAAGAACTTATTGATTGACACATAAGAATTGCATCTGGGATGCAATATCTATTTTATAGAATAAATTCATGTGCTTAGACATAAATGTCTAAAGTTTCATAGCATGGAGAAAAAATCAGGAGTTTGGATCATTTTCTGAAAAAAACTTGATGCAACTCAAGTTGAGAGTCTTATGGATTGAAAATCTTATGACAGCTGACTTCCCTATAGGGTTGCTTATGTTTTTTCTTGTTTTCCATCCAGCAACACTGTAGAAACGTGATTATAAATCTGCACCCAGGCCTGCCCTTTAAAAAATTGCTCTCAAGTGAATAAGGATCATGGGTATGACCTTTAAAAGATAGAATATGACCAGTTAGGGAGATATTTTCTAATGTTCACAAGAGTAGGAACAACTGTGCAAAGCTGGAGTCTGGAGACAAAAAAATATTGTAACTATAATTTTCAACAGTCTGGACAATGTTAGAGGAATAGCCATTCAGAGGCGGGGGATGTCAGGATTAATTAAATCTAGGAGTGGACCAGATAAGTTTATTTTTTCATTTTTGTTTGAAAAATAATAACATTAGATTTAAATGTTTAAGCATACTGAGGTAGGCTGTGGTCAGTGTGGCCAGTACTTAAGATACTGATAACAGAGTCATTACTGCAGGTACTTTGTTAGGGACTGAGCAAGCTCCAGCTGGAGTGATTTGGTTTGGATCTTGATTTAGATTTGCAAGCATGATGCATAAATTAAGTGCAGTGGTATTGGTGCATATAAAAATAAAAAATAGAATAAAATATAACAAAGTTAAAATCCCAGTATGTTATTTAGCACTCATTGGGTGTTGACTATCTCACCCATGGTGATGGGTCCATTGTAAATTTCTTAGACTGAATAAGAGATTTGTCACTGCATATTGTAAGCCCTAAGTCTTCAACATTTCTAGACCTCCGAACATCTTATGAAACCAATTGTATATCCTCTGCCAAGCTGTTTTGGACCATTGTCTTTAAACAACAAAAAGAAAATGGGTAAATTTATATTATTTTGATGATGTGAAACTCACAACTCAAATGATGCCAAAGTCAATTAATGTAATGCTGCTCCCCAGAAATACAGATTAAAAAGTTTAAAATGTCCTGTGAACACTGTAACACTATTTAATTGCAACAGTACTAAAACCCAGAGAAAACATTAATTTCTTTTAAGATACAGCTGTCTATAACAAAGTCTCTAACAGCTTATCTAGACATCTACACATGTTTTATGGAGTCAACAGGTTGGAAAATGTTAGATTATATGATTATTCTGGTTTTGAAATCTGTTTTCTAAACTCTGAGTACTGCTTCCACTGACTTCTATGGAAACTCCTCATTGCCTGGAATTTTATAAACCAGATCACTGTGAAGATTCAAACAGTTAAACCTATGGGAGTTAGGTTTTATTGGTAATTGTGAAAATATGAGCATGCATCACCTCTAATCTTATTATCAGCAGCATGCTTTGCAGTAACAAATAACTCAGCTTGTCTTCTGAGGAGAGATAGTCACTGTGGCAAGCTGTGCCTGGAAATTAAGCACCAATAATGTAATTTTCTGTTCTCTAAGGAGCTTACAGTAGACTAGATTGCGGGACTCAATCTCAAGTAAAGAGCCACAGAGTAAGAAAGGAAATGTAATGCCTCATAAATCAAATCAAATAACAATAAACAATTATTACTTAAAAAAATATATATCTGATGTGATTTTTTTTTTTCTATTCTATTGAACTCTTGCTGATATTGACATGTATTCTCAACACCTACAATCAGCAGCTTGGCTGCATCTGTTAAACCCTATGGGCAGACTAACCTCACGATCAGCACTGCTGTGTAATGCGCAAGACTGCATGTTGGCTCTGGCTGGACAGGCAATATTCTTCCATGCCATTGGACCCATTAAAGGTTTATTGTTACAGTTTCATGGGCATTGCCTTAATTCATACCTCTGGCCTAATGCTAAGGGTATCAGATTCAAGTCAACATTGATGGAATTCTGGTGTGGAAACAACTTCTTCAGTGCTTTTGGGAATAGAGGCAGGCACAAACTCACATTGCACTCATTGAAGGATCTGACTTAACAATAGGTATGTTGTGGTGAATGTGCTAGGGGTTGCAAAGGATTTGGCAGGGCAGTTGGGCAGAAAGGAACCAACAAGAGAGAAGACTGTGCTATTGGAAGATCCCTTCTGGATATAGGCATGGGCATGGGTGCAGTGTTAACAGAATATCATAAAACTTGAATTGGATAATCCAATAAAATGTAAGATAAAAATGTATGATCCTACCTGGGGTTCGAGTTGTCTCTACAATTTGCTGCATTGAGGACAACACTTCCTTGTGTTAGCACTTCAGGCCAAGAGAGAGTAATCTGGAAAACTGTTCAAATCCTTTACTGAGTCAACAGAGATGTTGCCTCACTAGTTCTGTGTGAAGAAACAGCAGTGCCAGCATAGAAGTTTTTTTCCTAGACATTTCTCAAGATGGTCAGAAAAACATCATACCTGACACCACCACTAACCATTGACTGGGAATTTTTAATTTGCCCTGTTTTGCCCCAGTTTGCTTGCAGAGTTTTGCTTACAGGGTCATGTTGACATGTTAGAAGGAAATTCTATAGTCTCTTACTTCTCTATAGAGATACAAATATTTATATGCATAGTCCCTTAGTCATAAGTTAGCCATATTTGACTACACAGGTTGTTATTTAAAAACAAAAATAAAATCACTGATCCAGGACGCTCTCAATATTAGTATTTTAAAATACTAAAACACTGCTTCTTCAGTATTAAGGAAAAAATTAACTGAGTACATTAAACAACAGATTATTAGAGGGCATAAAACCTGCCATGCATCTGTAGATCTTGTGTCAGCTAATGGGTGACCCGGCATTGATGTTTCTATTTCAGTCCATTAACCATCTCACTATTTGCATTAGTAGCATTGACAGTTGCAACATTATCTAAAAAAAAGAGAAAAGCTTTCCCACACCCTAACATGACCTTTCATTTTGAATTCAGACCCAGTGACACAGATCATAAAATGAGACATTTTTGACTTTTTACATTTTTCATATTTCATTCCTGAAGTGAACACCTTGTTTGGTGTCTTCATAGGTACTAATAGGATGAAGAACAGTCGCTTTAAACTGACAGTGAGCAGGTTTAGATTAGATAGTGAGAAATTCTCTGCTGTGAGGGTGATAAGACTGGAACATGTTGTCCAGAGAAGTTGTTGATGCCTCATCCTTGAAAGTATTCAAGGCCAGGTTGGATAAGACCCTGAGCAACCTGGGCTAGTGGAAGTTGTTCCTGCCCATGGCAGGGGGCTTGGAACAGGATAATCATTAAGATGATCCATTCCTACCCAAATCATCCTAAGATTTGCAAACTTTCATCAAGTACTGAGGGTTAACTTTTACCAACAAACTGTACAGATCAGTTCCTCATATTTTTTTTTTCTTGCAAATAATCAGTATGAAGTAGGAAAACAAGATTAGCCTAATGTATTATACATCAAACGGTGTAGCTCCATTTTTGGCAATGATCATACATGCAGATCTTCTGAAGAAATATCTTCACCTCTCAAAAAATAAGATACATGTTTTCAGTGGCTGAGAGTGTTTACAAATGCAGTTTCTTACTGGACACCATATTTTACTGACCAAATAACTTCCCAAATAAACCTTCCAGCTCGTTGACATGAATTATGAATGTGTCAGCAGTGTTGATTTTAAAATGCATGTCAACACTCTCACATCTGAACATCTATGTAAATGCAAGCTTTTAACAGAATTTGAATTTAACAAATTACAGTTTGTGCCTCTAATTTATGAGAACTATGTAAATACCTAAGATTTTTATAGCTGCTCCTGCTTAAATTAATCACAAATTACTAATTATGCCTTTTTCAGCTGCAGGATATGCAAATTTAATTGCATAAAGAAAGGAAGCATTCAAGAATAGACTGATTTCAGAAACATTGTGCAGTATCATTTTTAAACAGGAGAGTGCAGCCTTTTAACCTGCTGCAGACCTAACTGGTCCACATCTAGTTTTGTTTGTACTGAAATCCCAAATGTGAAGGAAAAAAAAAATTATAAATTGCATTTTTCCTCAGAGGAGAATTCATATCCTCATCACTGTCTGCACACAGTGCATGTCTGTACACAACTGCAAAGCAAGCACAAGTCAGAAATTTAAAAATATTCAAAAGGATGGGCTAGTTTGTCACACTGCCGCTCCAACACGTCAGGTGGGGAGGAAGTCTGAGAGGCACCTTGAAGAAATACTGGTTACAGAAATAAATGCTGGTTACAACAGGGTTTCTGCAGCCAAGCGGACTCTGCTCTGCAGGTAAGCAGATCCAGGAAAGGTCTGTTTTGCCAACAGTAGAGCAGGAGTTGGGAACTGAGACCCTCATGTGATTCTTCTTCAGTGTTCATCCTCTTTTCTTAGCTGTCTCATAACCACAGTGCTGGATTTAAATACTATTTTCTTTTAATTTTTTTTCTTTTTTTGTTTGTTTTTATTTTTGTGTTCCTGATCAAAAATAGAATATTTTTCTTCTTTTACAAGAAGAAAGTTGTGGTTTTCTACAGCTGTAAAAAACCACAAAACTTTAAGCTTCCTTCTTTTCTTAAGGCCATTTGTTTTTGGTTAGTTTTGTGATTCTTCAGTGGATAGCCATTGTATTTGTACTTGCAGTTCCTTCCACTCAGCCCTCCTCAGGCTCCATCTCCAGTATTTTCCTTGCTTTGGGACCCTATAGCTCAGGGTAGACATAAATACATTGGAGAGAGTCCAGCCCAAGGGCCACTAAGCTGGCCAGAATGTGGGAGGAGAGGTTGAGAGCTGGATTGTTCAGGCTGGAGAGAAGAGGAACCATCTTGCTGTCTGCAGCTTCCTATTGGCAGTATGTATACATTAAGAGACCTCTGGTCTCAGAGGTGAACAAGGAAAGAACGGGAGGCAGCATGCACATGTTGAATCAAAAGACAATCTAATTAGATATAAGGAAAGAAGGAAATTTACCATTTCCAGGCAACCAGAATTCATTGTCTAACTTCAGAGTTAGATCCATTTTTTAAATTGGATTTTTTGATCTTGAGGTTGCACTATTTTAAGTATATTATCTTAATTTTTAAAATGAATTTTTACTTTTACTAGTTTATTTTTTAAAGCTAAAATAGTCTGTGTTTCTAAGTCCAAGGCTTTCTTCATTTATAACCAAGTTCTGCAGACAATATCCAAAGTGTATATTGTGTATCCAAAGTGTATCCAAAGTGTAGTTAGGAAAAAGTCCTTACCCGACCCAGATTTTGGCAGGTGGTACTTTCTGGAGCCACTTGATGTGATCTTGACTAAAGAATTTTGTAGTTAATTGCAAAAGAGCTGGTAATTGAGATTCAGATGGATAATGGGATCCTAATTTGCCACAGAGCAGCAGAGATAGTGGAATACTTGCCTGAAGTACACAATAAAAAATCAGAATTTGGGACTGTATTAGAAATGTCAGACACAGAGTGGTTTTATTTGTTCACTTACTGAAACAAAAGGATCCATCAGACACATTGGAAGGGAAAATCATATCCAAAATCATGCTTCAGTGTGTTTCTTAAATAGGCTAAGATAAAAAGCTAATTTGTGAAGTACAGATTGAATTGAATTTATTATTTTGATCACTGCTGTTAGTCCTGTGTAGCCACCATATTGACTAGGTTTAAAGAAAACAACATGAAGTTTTATGCTTATAGCACACATTTGCTGTCCAGAGGACCCTGTTAAGTATGTTGTAGTTGCCCATAGCAACCCTGTTATACATAGCCCTAAGATTCAGAACAATTGCAGTCTGATAACACAAAACCTTTCCTAAACCAGTAAATTTCCTTTGTTTTCTGATAGATGGTTCTGCTGCCACCTTGCAAACCCTTAATATCACCCTCCAGAGTTTGCTTCTCTATGGGCTGAGTCTGAATTTGCACTTTGCAAAAGCAATTAGCTGTTGGGTACTGGGGCTTAGGGTGTTTCATCTTTCCTTCTCTTTCTCCTTTTAAAGATTTGCTGTGCTTTAGTTGGTAATTGCTGGAAATGTAAGCAAGTGTTGAAGTGCTGCACAGTTCATTGCTCATTTTATGCTTCATAAAATATTTAGATCCTTGTGATGTGATGTAGCCATGAGTCATCAGGCTGTTACCTTAACACATCTCATCACATTGAGGGCTTGCATCCTCCAATAGCTTAGTGCCAAAGAGGGTTGCCAGAATATATTGCCTAAATGCAGGAGACTTTAAGAACCAGGATACATTTTTGATACTGTATATGCCTCTGTTTTCTCCTCTTCAGTCTTCTCACCGTATGCCCACTATCCTCTGTGTTTCTCTGATGGAAATTCCTCATTCCTGAGCTGTGGGGTTGTTTTCTCTCTCTAACTTACTTTGGTCACATAAAGAAAATTTATGTTATTTCTTTTGCTGCTGTGAAGTTCATAGATTTTGAGTCTGTCCAGCCATGAGGAGTAATGTCCCATGTGGGCTTCAGCAGAAGAATACAGGCATTTCAAATCTGCAGAACAGAATTTCTGCTAGTGCATTTCCTTGGCAAATATCACTCTGCTTACTGGATTTTTTTAATCTCATTTTTAGGAAATAATGACTCACATTATTGAAAAGAGCTGGTTTTGTAGTGTCTATCAATTGCAAAGCCACCAAATTGAATTAATTTGGAATTCCAGCTTGAGGAAGTTATAGAAAATGTGGGATTTTAGGTCAACAGTGAAGTTAAGAGGGGAGTTCGTTCATGATCCTTCCTAAAATTTCTTGCTCCTTGGGCTATATCACAACACAGATACACACCATTCCTCCTGAGGAATATTTTGAGGTCCATTTGTTGAAGATGTTGTAAAAATAACTTTTTCCATGTACGTCCACATTCCAATATTGATTTTTAAGCTCTTTCTCCACGACTGAATTTTGCAAGACAACTTAAAAAGTCCAAACCTTCTAGGTCATTCTTTGTTATCTTTGCAAAAACATTTACACCTCTGTTGAGATGTGCTTCAGTACGCAGCAACACCTGAGTATTGAATGTATTGATATGACATCTGCATCCAAGAACTCATCATTTGTAAAGATGTTCTAGATCCTGAAATCATACAGGTCTGGAAGCAGCAAGCAGATGGGAACTTTCAGTACTTTTGAGTCTCTGAATCTAAGTGTCTTCCTCCAGGTCACAATCTTTAGCAGAAGTCAGCGAGCCTGGATTTGTCACTTCTTAGTTCTCCCAGGTATTGGGACAGGTTTTAACTCTGAAAAAGAGTTTTGTTGGGGTTTGAGGAATTTTTGATTTTTTTTTGTTTGTTTTCAAGTGTTTTTTTTCTTTATTTTGGGAGGTTTTTTGTTTGTTTTGGTTGGTTTGTTGTTTGTTGGGTTTTTTTTCCATTTTGCAAGATAGTTTTCTTTTCTATAGTTATTTCCTTTGATTATTAGGTTAGAAGTCACTCAATATTTCATTAATGTTAGCAGTTAGTTGAGAAATTCCATCATGCCATGGCACTGAAATGATCTTTCTACCTCTGAATACAGTGTGGCTTCTTTCTTCTCTTTTTTCCTTTCTTCTTCTTTTTTTTTTCCTATTTTTCTTGAGGAAACATCTTAAATATCCTATCTGTAATTTATTGAAAGTAATATGAGCTTCAATTTACCCACACAAATAGTGTTACACAAAATATTAATAATAACCATTGTTTTAAAACATAACTCATAAAATCAAGTCTATGTGTTTTTCATTTATAGCCTGATAAAAAAAGTGAACCACAGCTCCAAAATCAGAACATAACTTAGTTTCATAGAAATATGACCACTTTGTTTTTTGTGCCTGGTCTGGAAGTAGGTTATAAATAAAAGCAGGTTCCCTGAATATATCCTACTAGGTACCAGTGAGGGTAAACTAATCTAAATAAATCTAAGCAGCAGATAAATAAAAAGATAACATTTAAAAGAGTAGAGTTGGGAGTAGACTGAGAATCCAAGAGTTAAATCTAAGCAGCAGATAAATAAAAAGATAACATTTAAAAGAGTAGAGTTGGGAGTAGACTGAGAATCCAAGAGTATCCATGAGAGCTGCTGAATATTCATATCTGTGGTGAAGCATGAGGGACCCTTAAGAGAAAACAGAACACCAAAAGTAAAAAGAAAAAAAAAAATCAAAAAAGCTAAACCCTGTCTCAAATTGCTCCTTCTTAATTTGCTCTTTTAATTGAAAGTGTTAACAGCACAGTAGACCATAACGCTCTGCAAAGACAGTCACTCTACAGACAGATTAAATGGCTAAAGGAATTTTTGGAGCTGGGTCCCTGTGCATACTGGGACAAACTGCTGGGAGAGTGAAGGGATTTGAGAATAATAAGTAGCATTTGCAGTAAATATTGGCTTGAAACTCACAATTTGTCTACTCACTGCCATGATGAAGTAATCGCTAGATCTTATGACAGCTTGTAAAAAAGGGTAAATATGAGGTTAATCACTTGCAAGAAAGTTTTTCCCCATGCCATGATAACATTATGGAAAAAATACCTGGTAGAATTTGTGAGAGGGACAAGGAAGCAGCTGATCAAGGCTGCTGTCACTGAAACCAACTTGTGTAGATTATTCCATACTTGTTGCAATCACATTCCTAATAATATCAATAGAAGTATGGATTGGGTTTTATAATACAAACAAAATAAATAGAAAACTGGCGGTGAGGATGCACCAATAAGATCTAGCAACATTAGAAGAGAGCTAAATTAAAGCCTTACAAGTGATCACATTTTACTCCATGGAAAATGAGAATATTGCTGTGACAAATGCTATTGAGTGTAAACAGGTGAGCATGGCCAGATCAAGGATAGCATACTCTGCTCATTACCACACTGAAAGTCCCTTTTAGGATATGTTGCAGCTCAGAAGTGATTGTAAAACATTTTTACAACTGGAGATTTACAAGTCAAACATCAACAACCAACAGTGAAAATAAGTTATACAGCTCTTTCATTCTTTCTTCCTTCCTTTCTTCCTTCCTTTCTTCCTTCCTTTCTTCCTTCCTTTCTTTCTTCCTTTCTTTCTTCCTTTCTTTCTTTCTTTCTTTCTTTCTTTCTTCCTTTCTTCCTTTCTTTCTTCCTTTCTTACTTCCTTTCTTTCTTTCTTTC
>JAWWMO010000001.1:31713768-31767932 GCA_035047845.1 Dendrocincla fuliginosa | reverse complement strand
TTCCTTCCTTCCTTCCTTCCTACCTTCCTTCCTTCCTTCCTTCCTTCCTTCCTTCCTTCCTTTCTTTCTTTCTTTCTTTCTTTGAATTCATCAGCAAACTGCATGCAACAAGTTTTTGGCAATTAAAAGTTTTAACAAGAAACTAAATAGTTTTAAGGTCTTAAGGAAAGCTGATTTGAGTGGGTTTTTCTTTTCCCAGTAGTTGCCTTTTTGCATATATAATGGATATGATGATGCTTACCTTGATATCGAGATGTTTTCATATATCCTTGCCCAGTTTTTATCTTGCAAGCCTGTTATCAAAAGACATCACCTTCACTTAAAGCAGGAACTGTTTGTGATTCCCTGAATGTTTGCAGTCAGATGGCTGCGGTGCTGACTTGTGTATTTTATTTCTTTTTGAAAAACGTTGCATTTTTCTTCCCTCTTTGTGTCATTTTAGGGATGAAGAAATAGGTAGGATACGTGGGCAATTTGTAGATCCTCCTTCGCATTCCTAAGATTTTTTAAACTTGTTTGCTGTCTCTTTTGAAAGTTTTTTAGCAATCCTTTCAAGTATTGCTATTTTGTTTTCTGCAGAGTTTAGATTTGGATAGTTTAAAAAAAAAATAAAAAAGAAAAAATGCAAATATTTCTTAGTTGGGAAACTGAAAAAAAAAACCACTGCTATTACTATTTTAATTCTATTTGATTGAACATTCTAAACATTCATTTAATATAAAATCCTGTATGTTTAAACACAAACTGTTTTGTACAATAAAGGCTCAAGTCGTGGTTTTTTCTCCATCAAATTAATCTCAGGCTCCAATCTCTTGTACACTCTTGCTCCATAAAGCTGGTTACAAATCAATTATCACAAGAAAAAATTATGCAGCATTTCCCGATCTCTAACACAAGATGGCACCATTAGTAATGCTTTTCCCATATTATTCTTTGACACGGTAAGGGACAGCTTTTTGCACTGCAAAATTGCAATAGTAATGTAGCTTCCATGAGCACATTGCATGTATGTTTAATGCATAGAAAGCTGGTGTGTGCCTAAAGGACTCTGTAATATCTCTTAATTTTATTAAGGGGTTGCATATGGTGTAGTCAGGGTCATACACTGCAAGAACACTCTTGCTTTTCCCAGCATTCATCACATAGATATGTGTATAAACATGTGCAAATTTATTTTAGACTCTCCGCTTATATACTTGCACATATATTGTGCTCTGTCTCTTTTGAAGAATATGTTGGGTTTGTTTGGAATGCTTAAAGTTGGACAAATTTAACTAAATTTTTTTTATGTAAAAATAAATATCAAATAAAGCTCAATTTGCCTTTTCCTAATCTGTTCCTTAGGGCTTAAAGATCTTATGTACTTATTTTTTCCAAATTCATATTTGAGAAATGGTTTTGTTATTTTTATGGTTTTACATGTTTGTTGAAGACAAAGCAGGGATGACACCCATCAGACCAGGTTGCTCAGAGCTTCACTCCAACATGGCCTTGAACACTTCCAGGGGTGGCACATCTAACTTCCCCAAGCAACCTGTTTCAGTGTCTCACTACCCTCTGACTAATGACTTTATTCCCAGATCCAGCCAGGAACAAGGCTGACTTACAGCCACACACACATGCAGATATGCCTATATTCAATACATTTCTACATACCCATATGCTTGGTCAAACATCAACATAGAAAGAAAACACAGCATTCACACAAATTTAATGAGGGTAAAGAACCTCATCTTCCATCTCTTCAGGATGAAGCTCTGTTCAAAGGAAATGCACACACACATATATGTTCAGTGTGGATCCACCCAGCAGCTGGGATCAGAAACTCTGTCCAGTAGTGCCCCTAGCTCCCAGTCTCCCCAGCTGCTGTCATCTGGGCATGGGAGCCCCTGAGACTACAGTCTCACTACAGTTGCTGGTAAAAAACACTTCATTCACACACAGACACACAGACAACTCCCTCTATCCCCCCGCCACCCCGACACACACGTTCAATGGGTCTCTCCATGATCTGGTCCAAACCTATAGCTGTGATGCTAGTCAATGTCTGGCACCCTTGGTCCCTCCAGGAGCCAAATCACAGCCCTTTAGGTCCCTTCTGTATCCAGCACAGATCTATGACCTGATATTTATTCCTAAATCCCTAGTCATACTTGTTGGCTATTTCAACTTGATGTTTGCTTCTGGTCACCTATTGACATAGGCACCCGCATGATGTGCATGTCACCCTAATTGCTGGCACCACTGACACAGGGAGCACTATGACCCAGGGTCCCACATTTTCTGTCTCTGTGAGCCATGACATGCATGGTCATCCTCCAGTGGTGGGTGTGCCTCCCTTCTTCATCTGGATTGTTCTTATGCAGATCAGAAGTCTCTTTCCACACACCTAAAAACTCTTTTCTTCCCCTTTAGCAGGGGGGTTGCAACCCCAGCCTCAGCAAAGCATCCTTCTGCTTTAGCAAATGGATGATTTTTGAGTCATTAACATTTCAGTCCTTCACAACATCCATTGTAAATCTTCTGCAATGCCCAAATTTTGTTCCACTTCATACCACAACAGTCTATAACGTGTTTTCCCACTGCCCAACTGAATGCTGGTGTCACTCTCAGCCCATGCTACTAAGTCTCCTCTAGGACAGGCCAAGAAGGTACCAAATCCAAGGCTCATGTCTCTCTTGGGATTATTTGGAACCACCCTGTGCCCATCACCATTTTTTTATGTTCTTTTGTGTTCATGGATATGATCCTTTAGTCAAATAACCTGTTTGGAAAAACTAACTCAAATGCATAAAATTAGAAAAATATCCACAACATAAAATCTCATCCTTGTAAATTATTTCTCATTTTAACTGTGAGGGTATTAACATCAGCTTGCAATGTGAATTAAACAGATGTTTGAAAAGGCATGGGTGTCAGATATTTTGCCATAAAAATCCAGATTTTAGTTTATCTGCATGAAGCCTTATGTACTTAAAGTCTAACTTAGACAAGCCTCTTGAACACACATCAAACTTAAATGAAGATTTGAATATTTTCTTAATTTGAGGCCTTTGGATTTGGCTGTATTCAGCCCTGCACAGCAGAGGGTAAACGCATGAAGAAATTAAGAACATGCAGAAAAGTATAAGCTCAACTACAGGACAACACCAGGGGAGGAGTGGTGGGGGGAAATGAAAAGAAAAGAAAAGAAAAATGGAATTTGGAAGGTGGCTTCTTTAGAGGACTTGAATTCTGGAGGAGCTCTCTGATAGTAATAGTTTGGAAAACTGGTTTTATAATACTCAGCTTTATCAAAAAAATAGAGAGAAAGGAAGGGAACTAATAAAAATACCATTGGGTCAGGAAATTACTTAGCTTTTTCCATCTGTTTTGAGCAGTTGGATTGGGGAAGGTGCTACATTAATCATGGTCCTCTTTGCCACAGAAGGTACAAAGCTGGAAACCATAACTGAAGTGTGTCTCACACACAAATTCTTAAATTTCATAGAAAATGCTTTTCTATGAAATACACCTCGAAGTGACAGTTTGTTGTGTTATTCAGGTTTGTTTAACATTATTGGACACTAAACAGTGGTTCCCTTGTGTTGCAGAATTAGAGAGGTAGTGACTAGAGCTAAGCAAATAATGAATATTCTATTCAAT
This sequence comes from Dendrocincla fuliginosa, assembly GCA_035047845.1. Taxonomy (NCBI): domain Eukaryota; kingdom Metazoa; phylum Chordata; class Aves; order Passeriformes; family Dendrocolaptidae; genus Dendrocincla; species Dendrocincla fuliginosa. Next base: position 31,764,287 of record JAWWMO010000001.1, on the reverse strand, counting down.
GAATTTCTTTTCTACTTGCAGGTTTTCCCTGAGCACATTGCATTTCCCAGTAAGCCTTATTATTCTGCAAATAACTCCTTTGAAAAAGTCCTGGTCTTTAGATTGCATTTCATTTCCTTGGAAATGCTGGTTGTTTAAAATTCAAACTGTTGTATTTAGGCACATGGCATGTGAAGTGTTTTTGTTCCCTAGAGAATCAGTGGAAGTCTTAAAAAAATCACATTACTGGTGCTGAAAGAGTCATTAATATTCAGATGAAATTTAGTGGTTTAGGGTAAGAAAAACTGTACAAAGTGCTGGAACAAGGCCAATTATACCAGCTGTATCACAGGTACACCATTAGTATTTTTAACAAAACCTTTCACTTTAGCTATTCCATTCTAAAAACAAAAGTTTATTTTTATATGCATTATTATGCATCACTTGAAACAGGCTAATGGCAAAGAGCATAGGCTAAAAGGTTACTAGATTTCACTGTCACACCTGATACTTACAACTTTATATTTTTGCTGTGTACAATTTATATACAGCAACATTTATATGGCCATAACAGAGACTGTTTTTGTTTTTTGGTTTGTTTTTTTTTTGTTTGTTTGTTTTTGTTGTTGTTTGTTTTTTGTTTTTTTTTTTTTTTTTTATTTTGGCATGTCAAAATGGGATATTTGGAAAGCATGTGACTAATTTTCTATTTTGATTTTTAAAAGATACAGTTATATAAACTCCACTGGGGGGAAAAAGAAAAAGAAACAAAAACAACAACAACAACAAAATGTTTCAGAATAGAAAGAACTCCTGAAGTCATCCACTGCCAGGGCTCAGAAACGGAGTCCCTTATATTCTCTGTCATCCTTTAAATGTCATAATGATGTCTGTATGATTCATAAAATATTGCTGTCCTGCTAAATATATCACTCTCAAAATATACGTTCTGACTTGCCAGATATCCACTTCAGAGAGGTGTCTACTGGATGACTTTGCTACCCTGTATCTACTTTGCAATGTAGCTAAAAGCATACAGACCTTCCAGCTTCAGAATGAAAATGAACTCTTGTAGAGTTTAGTTCTTCAAACAAATGGATCTATTAAATAACTTCTTTTTTATGATTGTAGTGAGAATTTGGACACTTGACTCATCTGAGCATCTAAAGGTGTCTGTTTCAGGGTGACTTTTACCCTTAATCTGCCTTTCACCCGCTGAAGACTTCTCTCGGTTGCTCACACGAGTGCTTGAGTGCTCAGTGTCATCTGAACTGCTACAGAATATGAGAGACATCCATGCAAGTCAGGACATTATGGCACAGGATCTGCAGGAGACTGCACCATTTTAGACCAGAAGCTGAAAGCCAAATATGATATTTTACAGTATAGCAAACTGTTGTAGTTGTCTGTATCTGAAACGAAATCAGAACTGATAATAACTACAGAGGATCTGACTCCTTCATCCCAATCTCCAAAGTCAATTGTACTGTAAGCAGTCATGATGCCTTCATGTCTGGTCTTTGCTAGAACTTAAATCTCACTAAGTGGTTGAGGGAATATGTGCTTCCAGAGTTTCTTTTTAGTGGAAGACAAATGAAGAGAGGTTGCTGCTGACATGCTGATTATGTGCGTGCTTAATTGTAATGACAACCAAATCAATGTCCTTTCAAAGCAATGGTGCCTGTATTAACTGCCAGAGGTCCTAAACCAAAAATAATAGTCAGTGCAAGTCACAGCTGGATAACAAAAACTCACAGGGGAGCGGGACTCCACGAGTAGTGGGACAATGAGAAAATATTGGAATTAAGAATAGTTCTTTAGTAAATGTGCATTCATGGGTTACAAACCAGAATAGGAAAATCCACTTAGGACAAATTAATATGTAGTTAATTGTACTTATCGGCAGGGAGAGTGATGTCTTGAGATAAACTTAATCTAAGAACTATGAAGCAAAACTAATAGAATCTGGCATCAAACATGCAAATGAGAGTTCCATGTTAAGATTTACTATATCCATATGCATTAATTTATTATACACCATTGGGGGCTCTGTGTGTTCAAAACTGGGTACAGCTGGCATATTAATTTAGTTTAATTTGAAAAGAGCTATTAAGCTTTATTAAGCAATGAAACAGGAAAGAAAAAAAAAAATGTTTCCCTGAAAAAATCTACTAACATTTTAGAAATGTTCATGTTTTAAAGTCTGAATGTGAGAAAACAAAATTGGTTAGCTTATAAACATATGTTTAATTATTGAAAAGCAAGTTGAATACACATATATGCAAGCATCTTTATCTTAGGAATAATTCTGCTTTTACCACACTCTCTATATTTGTCTATGGTTGGAAAGAACAATCTCACTCAAACTGCAGCATGCTAGAGTAGGTGCAGTTGAAAGGGTGCTGTAGGCAGCAGACTGTGGTAGCAGACTGGGATTCCTGTCATACACACAGATAAAGGGAAACACCACAGGACTTCCAGTAAGTATGCAGATGACATCAATCCTATATATTTTAACTGCCATTAGGTTACAAAACAGTGAAATAAAATTGATCAAATTTGTAGCAGGAAATATTAGCTTTTTCCTCGTCAGATTGTTATTCTAGAAGGAAGGTTTGCAACCTTTTCTGTTTTACAAGGAAGCATCAGCATGTAACAGTAAGTGACCTGTGCTTTGGGCCTCAGATGAAATTCACTGGTGAAACTCCAATGTCTTTTACTCAAGAAGATATGTCAGAATCTAGCAGTGCCAGAATGCTGTTGTTGGCTTTCTAACACCTAATGAAGGTCAACAAAGGGAAATTCCAATTCCTGTCTCTGGGGAATAAATAATCCCAGTACAACCTACAGCCAACCATCTGGAAAGTACCTTGGCAGAGAAGAACCTGGTGGTCCAGGAGGACACGAAGCTGACCTTGAGCAAGCAATGTACAGTCATGGCAAAGGCAGCCATCAGCTTCCTGTGTTGCATTGCCAGCAGGCTGAAAGAAAAGATCCTTCTCTGGTCAGGTCTCATGAGACACATCTGGGATGCTGCACCCAGTGCTGGACTCCCCAGTTGGAGACACAGACATATCAGAGCATGCCCAATGGTGGCTGAGGCACTGAAGTGCCTGACATATGAGGAGAGGCTCTGACTGATCTTCAGTCTATATCTTCATCTATAAAAACCTATGATCTACTCCAAAATACTTTTGTAAAGGAGTTTCTGCAGTTAATTTAATGTAAATAAATAATCTGATTGTTTAAAATCTACACTTTATTAAAAATATAAATAAATAGTTGACCAGCAAAAATTTTTCACTCATTGAAAATGGGAAAAAGAGACTGACAAGTTATACAGATGAAAATCAATGTAAACAATAACTCATTTAAAATTTTAATTTTGTTTACAATAACTAAAAGTGCTATTTTGTTAGAATTCAAACAAATGAAAGATTATGCATAACGGTATTTGACCCAGAAAAAAAATCAAGAAGGGGAAAAGGAGGAGGGCAGTTGCAGAAATAGAGCAATGAGTGTCAAAAAAACTAAAATAATGAGAGGGAATCCAGCAACAGAAGGGCTTGGAATGTTTAAAAAGTCTAATAGAGGAGAAATGCAGATCTGTGCCGATAAATGTAACGATGACTTTGATGAGTCTTTGTTTCACAGCTCTTTGTGCAACATGAAATAGGGGGAGTGGAGGACAAAAAACTGAAAACAGTCAAAGCCATGTCTGTGAGTGTCATTAATGAGTGATGAGGACTATAAAGATAAAAGACAAATCTCTGAGCCTTTGATGGGTCTTTATTCCATACATCTGTGTAAATTGCAAAACCTAAGACGTGACTAAGTGGGTGTCCAAAAGAGTAAGAAACGAGTGGATGTGTCAAGGAAAAACAGCACTCTCAGACTTGGTTTCATTATCGCAATTCTAACTGCAACATTAATTACAACATAGGAACAATCCAGTTAGAGCACCCCCAAAAATAATATTTTTATGCTGCACTTTTAATCTGTGTGCAATGAGTTTTCATCCTCACTGGGGACTGAATGCAGATCAGCTACTTCTGCAGCTCTATGGAGGGAAAAAACATAGAAAAATAGACCCATTTGTAACTTTAGCGAACCTTTATTGACTCAGCTGTCATGCAAGCATAGTCATCAGCAAATCCTGGGATAAATTTCTATTCAAACAAATAAAATGTCCTTAATCACAAATAAAACCTTGCATTTATTATTAAATCTTATTGTATCTGTTTTGAGACAGCTGGTGGCCAGTCTGCACAGCTAATAACATTCTCTCATAACAAGGTTTTTAGAACCTGTGTAGCATAAATATTGCTTGTGTCTGTGTGCTGTGTGTAAATCCATGATTAATTTGCTCTTCTTAAAACATAGACAGGTTTGGGCAGCTGTTTAATAGAGCACTTTCCAAAAATTTGGGAGAGAAATTGAAGAAAACTACATCTCATTAAGACTTAAAGGAAAAGGTAGGCTGAAGGTAACCAGAATTTGGTTAAGATTCAAAGAGGTAAAAATAAAAAAAAACAAACCTCCAATTGTATAATATAAATATAATGCATAAAATACAATAGGATTTTACTGACCCCCATAAGGTTTGGAGTTTCAGAGGAGTGACTGATCTTATCATTGCATTCTTGGTTACTTGTAACTTGGTAGCTTTTTCAGACTTTTAACTCTTAGAATACCCAAGAAAGAAAAATATGGAAATAATTCAGTTATAAATAGAAAGCTTTCTTCTTGCTCTGGGTAGGAGCTGAAGCTGCTAATCCTGCCATCAGAATTGTCATAATTCTGTTGCATCTTCTGGGTCTGAACTTATTTGAAAATTAAGCTGCAGTGATGTTCTGTATTTACTGTGAAGCTGAGACTTCTGACCAAGTGCTTTTTCAAAGTAGATAAGACAATCACATCCATATAAACAAATCACCAATGTATCAGTTGCTAGAAGCTATTAGAACACATCTGAATATTCCCTTTCAGGATTTGGACATACGTAGAATTCAGCATATAAAAAAATCTTTATTTATGCAAAGTTTGTTAAAGCACCAGCAGGTGGAGGGTTTCGGATGTACAGGAACATTATGCATGTTAAGGGACAATATTTTCTCCAAGGAATAAAAAGTCATGGTGCAGTTACAAATTTCTCAAGCAGTCTTGTAGACTGGTTCTGATGATATGCTTTTATGGAAAAATGATTTTCACTGTCAAAAACAAAGCCTTTGCATGAAAGAGAACTTTTATCTTTCTCCTCTCTAGAACATGTGTGGGTAGAAAAATGCAATTAATTCTTTTAGGGACTTCAGAAAGTATTACCTATTGGACCTACAAGCTAGCCAAATTGCTTTCATTTGAATACAATTTGGAATCGACTCAACTAATCACTGTTTGTTAATTGTATTTTGGAGGAAAAAGGGAACCTCAATGAAGTGACTGCTTCTCATTAAAACTGTGCAAACAGCAGAGTGCTTGATGTCTGCTATTGTGCCTGGTAATGGTGGCTACAAGTTGCATATATTTTTGCAAGTAGCAGTAATTAAATCTGCTGCAGTATTTAAAAAAAAATAATGTACTCACATTTTATTACATCTAAGTGATAGTGTGTTGTACTAGAATCTGTAAACAAATAAAACCCACAACCTCTGTTCTCTTACGCAGAAGTCCATAAACACTGTCAAGAGACAAAATGTACCTTCTGTGGTTTTTCTATAGCCAGTAACCTGGCAAGGTAGTGTAAAAATAAGATGACAGCAGAGAAGCACAAGAAAATTTTTCCTATGTGGCATCCTACTGATATTTCCCAAGGAGAGCACCAAATGGGGACCTCCAGGACTCTAGTACCTAAAGGAGGCCTACAGGAATGGTGAAGAGGGACTTTTTGCAAGGAATGGAGTGACAGGATAAGGGTGAATGGCCTTAAACTAAAAGAGGGTAGATTTAGATTAGATACTAGGGAAAAATTCTTAACTGTGAGAGTGGCAAGGCACTGGCACATGTTGCCCAGAGAAGCTGTGGCTTCCCCATCCCTTGATCTGTTCAAAGGCAGGTTGGAGAAACCTGATCTAGTCAAAAGTGTCTCTTCCCATGCCAGGAGGTTGGAACAAGATCATCTGTAAGGTCCTTTCCAACTCAAACTGCTCCATGTTTCTATGATTCTATGACAGGGATGGGGGAAACACAAGATCAACATCTTGCCTGGAGGGAAAAGCCACTGATCTGCAGTAATCTCAGCAGTCAAATTTTCCCAGCAGGGCAGAGTGTGGCAAGGATGAAGATACAGGAGAATTGTGCAGAATTATTCCGACAGAATGTTTTCCATTGGAAAAATGCCGATTTGTCAAAGTGAAACGTTCCTCGGTAGCATGTAGATTCCAAGAGGAGCAAGGCTGACAGGAAACCTGCCTGTGTTCTTGCCAGCTCACCCACTGATCTGTCTTCCAGAAAACTTTCTGTCCTAGTCAAAATGCCTCCAGATACTGCTGTGTGTATGCAGAAGATCAGCAATCAGATTTCAGGTGAGCAGAAGGAGAGACCCTCCAGGAACCCACAGTGGAAATGCACTCACCTGAGCAGGGCTGCCATGAATGTATTTCAGGATACAAAATCTTATTCTTGGAAACATCAAGACATATTATTGAATTTCATTTCTATATATGTTTTCCAAATTATTTCATTTTTTAAAAAAAATTCTTTTTGCCTCAACTGTGACATTTTTTCACTGAAATGACATTTGGTTCTTGGCTAGCTCTTCCAATAGGGTTGTGGGGGCTCTTGAGAACTTCAGAAATTGTTCAATGTGTAACTTGGAAAATTTAGCACATCTTCTGTTAAAGCATCTTTCTGTCAGGAGGCAAAAATGTCTAGTTAAGAGCAATGGAGACCAATGCAGGATCATTAGACCAGGAAGATAAAGATTCTACCATGGTTAAGGTAGGAACTTGGCAGTCAGGGCTCCATAATTCAGCACAACATTGTCAAACATTTTGCAAAACCTTACACATACACCTGGTCTCTTCGTACCTTTCTTTTTTTTTTTTTTTATTTTTTTTTTTAAATCATGAAACAAAGCAGGCAAAAGAACAAGATGCTTAGGTTTCTAACAGCAGTGGTCTCTTACTGTGCATCACAAATTATGTTTAGGATTTGGCATATTATTAATAACACAGAAATATAGAAACACTATTACAAACACACTTTAAAAGCTTGAACTGGCAAAGTAAAAATCTCCTGTCTCTTTGTTCTTGCACAAAGATTACATATCCAAGTTATAATATTATGGTTCCATAGCCTGGAAACAGCATGAATATTTTCTCTGTAAGTGACTTTTTGCCGTCTTCTTTTTTTTTTTTTTTCTTTCTGCAGAAAGAATAAATTCTCCCTTTTTTTTTGCAGCTACTGATTTACTCTGATGCTGTTTTCAGTCTGATATGAATTGGTACAGCCAGAGTATACCTCTCAATATCCAGCACTGTGCTTCTGATTAGTTTTCTGAAAGAGAATAGAGTGAAAAAGAACGGCAGGTTATATTGATTTACTTCTAATGATCTGTTTCTGAACTAGAGCTGGGCAAAGCATTCTCCCAAAGGAATATACAACTGTGCTCATGGCTGAGCTCTGCATCACTACCAGGATTAAAAGCCAGTAATGGATTCTGTTATGTTGCTGTAGCTTTCTGCATTTTCTTTTCAAGCCCAATATGGGTGAGCTACCAAGGACATATATGACTTTTCTTTACCATCTGTTGAACAGTCTGGTCAGGAAAGCCTGGGGAAGGGCACCCATACTCTGTTACAGAAGCAGTACATCAAAATAGCATTACAAAACCATAGGATGCTTAGAGGGAAATTGTAACATGCAATGCATACCCATATTTTGTTGTAGAGGGTGTCTCTCCATGATTTTGGGCAAGCCTGGGATTTGTGAAGCCATGAATACAATATGTGTAAATGGGTAATACAAAAAAGCACACTTTAGCACTTTGTCAGAGATTCAACCTACCTCTGAAGGTCTGGGAAGGTTTTTCCTGAAATAACTGGTGCTTTGTCAGGACTGTACCTGGCTATCCACTTGATAAATGTTGCTCAGCAATACACATGTCAGACACAAATAACTAATTCTTGTGTACTGACTTATTTCTCCATCTCTATAGATTTACTTTGAACATGCTATAAGCTTTCAGTTCTGCCCATCACGCTAGCTGGGAGGAGTGGGCATTATTCAGCATTGTTTGAATAACTAAATGATTACCCAACTATGACTATGTGGTTCAATGGCAGAAGGGTCCTCTTTTTGCCCACTCTTCCAAAAATCTGGTATTAACCAACTATGAGCCTAAATACTATACGCCTGGACAGGGTATCATGGTGTTTGGAGTAATAAAACCCATGATTAAATAGTTCTTTTTCCTGACCAGGCATATGGCCACTCAACTGGTGTCACACAGCTCAAAGCTGTCTTCAGGTTTTTAGTCAAGACCTCTAAATAATTTAAATATTGTTGCAGCATTTTAAGATGGATGAGATTTTGTGGCTGACTTGACCTTGTAATTAATAATGCTCCTTGCTTCACTCAAGTATAGGAAAATAATTTTTAAGGTTTTCTCCAAAATGAAATGGTTTAGGGGGAAAATGTATATTGCATTTATTCTAGCAGTTGTCACTGCAATTCTAACTAGGTTTTATTTGCATTATTTTTCATACAGTGCATGAAGACTGCAAGATGGTGTATAAAAGACTGATACTTTCTATCAGTCAACAAGCTCTTGTCCCCATGGAACATTTATACACATCCTTATTTTCATTATGGTTTATTGATGGGTTGGCACTGCTGCAGTACAGAAATAGTCTGAGTGCTCTTCTAGAAGTAAAAGTGAATGCACACACAAAGATTCTTTGTTCTCTCTCTGCTGATGTAGAATTAAAAATGCAGAAAACCATCATTTGCTTTTGGGTTATCAACTTGCAAAACCTGTCTATTCCCCCTATGCTGACACACTTTCTTCCTCTCCTTTTTCCCTTATTGCTCCTGAGGAAAAAAAAAAAAAATGGAAAAAAGAGGAAGAAAATTATTCTCAAGAACTACCACAATAAAATAATCTGGCCTCTTGCTATAAACTCTCTCTCAGTCCCTGAGATTCAAATTTGATCCTCATTCCCTGCTCATGATACTGAAAATTTTGTCAATCACTGATCTCCAGAAGACCCCTCTTTTCTGACTTTTGTGGCACCAGATCTTAAGTCAGTCTATTCAACCCTTGTGACGTGGCACAAACTGCTCACCCTTGCAGTGTATGCAAAATAGCTGGACACTTACCAAGATGAACAATTAAATAATTTTTAAGAATAAATATTTAGAACCATAGAACAGTTTGGGTTGGAAGGCCCCTTTAAAGTTCATCTGGTCCATCAATGGATATGGAATGATGTGTCAGGTCATTCAGGAGCATCTGGATAAGATTTAAGGCTAAAATAATATGTTTACTTCAATATATAAATTTGGTTCTCTTAACTTTATTAAAATGTTTGATTAGTTATGTTTTAATAATTATTTAATTACCAAGTTGTAATCATCAACTATATATGAACTTGGCTTTATTAATATGCCAGTTCTTTATCTGTCTTTCTCTTACAATAAATTGAACCCTCCAGCTCAACTCTTAGGAAATGGTTTCTTTGCTTAAAATGATGGCTGCTATTTCCCCTGCCCTCCATCACTATACTCCTTATTTCCCAGGGATGTGAAAAGATGCATGGAAGAGACTCTTCTCCTCTTAGGAGACTCTGCCCCTTAGACATTCCTTTGACTGGGATTTCTGCTACTGTGGTGGAGCAATGAAAGCCTTACCTTCTCTCATTCCCTGGGTTTTTCTATTAGTACAGGTACCATCAATCTTAATCACCTACTCTATACTTCAGTCTTCTTGTTTTTATTAGAACTTTAAGAAGATATACTGTAAAAATCCAGATATTGTCTTATAAGAAATTCTGCCACATAGAATTACATTTATAACTAGTGATATTCTGTTAACAAAGTAGAAGGACCAAGCATGATACTACAGATCTTGAAGTTAAGACAGGAATGCCTTAACTAATCAACATATTGATTTCTGCCTGCAGGCTCTTGGGGTTATGAGATTTCTTCTGCAGTATTTTATTATAATCCTATAATCCTTTTCTTGTAGTATCAATAATGTTAGTGCATCATTTCCAAAGCAATTCACATGGTGTCCAGAGCACATTTCTTTATTGGTATATTGACCCTGAGACTGCCTTCTGCCCACAGCTTCCCCAACACTCTTCTTCTAAAAAGCAAGTGGTCTTGCTTGCATTACTCCTCCTCTGCATGCCATTGCCTGTGTGCACTGTTCCTGTGTTCTCATGGCATCCAATGCTTGGTTTTGCAGTCTGTTTACTCTGTAAGTCAATAGAAAAAATCCCTAAGTTATTCATGAGAAAGATCCTACAAGAGATCCTTGGGCTGCATAAAATTGCATAAGTCATTCTACAGAGTCACCTGTTGCAGCTCATTATTAAAGATGTTAATCATCATTAATAGGGTCCAATCATTTTTCACTAATATTAACGCATACTTCTGTATTTCTATTTGCTGAATTTCTAAATCAATTGTAGAAGTATTGAAAACCTGCAGTAAGTTATGAAGTTGAAGCTTTTCTCCTGCTGTTTTTCAGCACTACACCAATTCTTGTCACCTCATTCCTCTAGTAACAGTATATTAAGCGATGTGACAGATGTTAGTCACGTGTAGACTCTTTCCCTTTCGTTGCTCACTTTATGTCACTTTCAATCCTCAGGTGGTGTAAATTAGAACAGCAGCACAGACTGATGATGGCTTATGCTAGGGGGAAAAATATCTCTTAAATCTGAGAGATAAAAACTTTTCTGAAACAAATTTGAAAAGTCTCCTCCCTTGTTTTTTTTTTTATTTTATTTTATTTTTATTTTATTTTAGAACAAAAAGCTGCAACTGTTTGCAGCACTCCTTCAAATGCTAAGTAGCTCTTTTGCATTTCTTCCTAAGCATGTATGCACACTCAAATTTTAGAACTAAAATAAAAAGGTGAAAAAGAAAGGGTGAGTAGTCTTAAGCAGTTCAATAAACTGTGAAAGTCTATGAATAATGGAAAAAAATATAAATGAAATTATTAGGGACCTGAAAGCCAGGAAGATGACACCCACCTTTTAATGTCGAAACTAAATTGACCCATTTAAAATCCACAATTACCTTTGATTTTTCTTGTGTTTGGTATTTTCATGAATTGTGAGTTTAAAAGTATATACAGATATGTTGAGATCTTAGCTTTTCTCATTGATTTTTACACACTTTTAGTGTGGGTCTAGTCCCACTGTTCTCAATAGTCTGTTGACTTCATTGGCTCCCTGCAGATTTGAGCTGGTGCTGGTAAGACAGGAATCAGGTCCTGCCTCACAGCAGTATCTCTCTTGATGAATGTTTGAATGCAAAGCTCTTGCCATTGTAGCAATGCCATTCAGTTATCTCAGAAGGCATTCAGTTGAGCAGTTCTCCCTCTTGACAACAGCTAAGTGCACTGTGAAATCAGAAAGGATGAAATTGGGGCTGGAGATAATCTAATTTTCTTTCCTTAAACCAGATTGGTGCCAGTAGAACCATCCTTTGGTGAACACTCTCATAATCAATGAGATTGCCACATAGTTGTCCCAGAACCAAACTCATTAAACTTTTGGGGGTCACTTCAGATAACATACATATTTTATCCCTCTCATCACTCTATTCTTGGCTTTTTTTCCACTTGTTTGTCTGTTGCATGAAGGCTGCTAATACATACACATTCACTGGGAGAAACTTTGACTTGGCCATATGTCATTTCAAACTATAGCTGGTGCTCCAAGTTCAATTTCTTAATTATTAACATACAGTGAAAAGGTAGTCATTCCCAAATATATAACAATTCTATTCCTGATTTATGTAATACCAAAGGAACTGCAACAATCTCCTCTGAAGTACTTTACCTTTACGTCTCAGAAGTGAGGTCGACCATGGTCTGCGCCATCTGTTGCACCTAAAATCATAAAGTCATAGAATGGTTTGCCTTAAAGATCATCTAGTTCCAAGTCCTCTGTCGTGGTCAGGGACACCTTCCACTAGAGCAGTTGCTCAAAGCCCCATCCAACCTGGCCTTGAACATATTCAGAGATCATCATTCACACAGTGTGATAGTCATGCTGGGATGGAACTGAAGGTTTTGTTGCAGCTGTGGCAAAAATAGTGGATTGATGAGAAACAGACGCAGAGAAGCCCTGGTTTGAATGGAGTTAAAGATCACAGCTGGTCAAAGCACAAATGGCATTAATGACAGATTCCCTTTTGCTGGTGACATATAAAGAGGTTTGTATGAGAGATTTGGGACTGCAGTGAGGGAATGGAAATATCATGTAAAAAATGCATAAACTCTGGGGTCTTGCACTAGTTCTGATAAATAATTTCTTTGCAGCTTGCAGTTCTATTAACATAATTTAAACTGCGGGTTTTATGCAGTAACTCTACTCAGACTGTCTCAGAGGGACTGCTAATGTGCTGTTCCCCTTTTCAAAGCTATTTAGTCTGGAAATGCCCAGAGGGCTGTAGGGAGACTTGAATTGGGGCCTGACAGTAAGTAGTGTTGCTTGCCTATGGCTTCGATTCTGGGAACGCATCAATGTGGCGTTATTGCTTTGTTCTGACTTAGGCTTTGTCTCCCACCATTGTAGCTCGGCAAAGCAACAATAAAAGATTTCACCATGGGAGATGAAAATGAATTGCAGTCTAGTTTGTCTTTTCCCACCTAGTTTATCTCTTTCCTGTAGCAAGACAACCACTCATTTATATGACTAAAAAGGGCAATTATACCCTTTTCTAATCTATACAGTTTATGCTGTTTGGTTATTTTTTTTTTTTAATTGGCAGCAAACATTAGGCGTTTATTTGTACACTGGGAAAAAAAAGAGTAAAAAGACCTTCAATAAAGTGTTCTGTAGCTCTAACTCCATAAGGGAAAACTACTGGAAGTGTGGGAAAATACCACTGACTACATACAAATGGATTGGAAAACGTGCTGTTTAATGGTGCTAAGGACATTCTGCACCAGGCTTTTCCCAGTAGGATTTTGTTATTCACAGAACTTTGCAGAGTTCAGTGCACAGAACTTAAATAATACATACTTGACATACTTGGGACAGAACAGCCAGTTCTGGCTAAGGAAATGTCATTTTTTTGTTTTCCCATAACAAATGATTTTGTAGGCCAAAAGAAAGAAAAATTTTGCATGATTTTTTGATTGTTAGTTTTATGGTTTTTTTTGGGGGGAGTTGTTTTTTTTTTTTTTTGTCGTTGATTTTTTTGTTTGTTTTTGGGGGGGAGTGGGTTGGGGTTGTGGTTTTGGTTGTTTGGGCGCTTTTTTCATAAAAACTCTGACTTTTCCACTGAGTGGAATGGGAAGTCATTGAATGGGAGACTATACATTACCTTACCTACCAGCTTTATTAGCCACAATGGCAAAGAGTTTAAATTTCAAAGGTTTGTTAAAGATATAGATGATTTTGTATTTGGAAAATAAATTTAAGAAATAGCAAATATAGGCTGGCGTAGGCAAGTAGTAACTTTGTTCATCTTCTGCAGAAAATTGAGGGAAATAAATTTACACCAAGGCTAGGAAAATTTCTGTCAGCTAATCCAAATAAAATAAAAGCTAATTTACTATAAGGGAAGATATCAGTGTTTTCACTTCAGTCTGCCTATAGAGCCAAGGCCGTATTTTAAATGTGGATGTCATCTCAGAGGTTAGAGACTGTGGTTGTGAAAGTCTTCAGGAAGTCACAGCTAGTCCAGTGCCATATAGAAGCAGTCTCTCAGTAAAATGACTCTAGGCTTAAGCAATAGCAAAGTTGAGACTCTGGGTAGCTTCCAAGAGAAGGGTAGAACCTGCTGAGACCCTGGGTAACTTCAAAAAGTTTGAATCGGGATTGAAGAAAGTATTAAAACACTGTTTCATCAACAGTGCAATTTAACTCCCCTACTGCGTGAACAATAAAAAAGGAATTTGCTTGGGACAATCCCACTGGGTAGAATCATGGAATCATTAAATGAAATCATAGAATCATGGAATGGTTTGGGTTGAAAAACCATCTAGTTCCGGCCCCCTTCCCTGGGCAGAGACACTTCCTGCTAGACCAGGTTGGTCAGAATCCCATCCAGCCTGACCTTGAACACCTTCAGGGATGGGACATCCACAAGTTCTCTAGACAACATGTGCCAGTGCTTCACCCCCTCACAGTAAAACAATTTCTTCCTAATAGCTATTCTCTTTCAGCTTAAAGTCATTGCCCCTTGTTCCATCATTCTATACCATTGTCCTTGTGAAAAGTCCCTCTCCATCTCTCCTGTAGCCCCTTTAGGTACTGCAAGGTGCTATAAGGTCTCTCTGGAGCCTCATCTTCTCCACGATGAACACCCTTGACTCTCTCAGCCTGTATCATAGCAGAGGTGCTCCAGCCCTCTGAGCATCCTCGTGGCCTCCTCTGGACTCACTCCAATAGGTCCATGGTCCCATGTTGGGGGCCCCAGATCTCCAGATGGAATCTCATGAGACCAGAGTAGAAAGGTAGAGCCATATCCCTCAACCTGCTGGCCACGCTGCTAGTGATGCAGCCCAGCACACTGTTTGCTTTCTGGGATGAAAATGCACATAGATGGGTCAGGGTTAGATTCTTATCAACCAAGATCCCCAAGTCCTTCTCCACAGGGTTGCACACAATCTGTTCTCTGCTCAGCCTTTATTTGTGCTTGGAGTAGGGAAAACTAATTTGACAAATAAAATGTTCTGAAATATGGAGTTCTGGACCATTGTTGTGCACCTGCACCAGTGAAATTCAGGTTGACTGCTCTCTTTATTCAAGCAAAAGAAGAAAAACTAAAGGAAGCACTTTTTAGATGTAGAGGTATAGGTTGTATAACATTTATAACAGAAACAGACAATATAAGTACTTGTGCTAAATATATATGTACAAATATATGTAAAATATGTGTGTATATGTATATGTATAAATATGTATATATTAGGTGTAATTACTCAGTGTACATGTATTTTTGTGGTTAGAGCTGGGGACATCCAGTACTGTGAAATTTCATTAAAACATAATCCTCTGCTGATTTCTAAAATATTTTTACTTTTCTGTTCATTTTGTTATGATAGTATGTGTTTTAGTGGAAGATGCCTCTATCCACAGCAAGACAGATTTGACTCGATGCTCTTCAAAGGTCCCTCATGACAAAAATCATTATGTGATTCTGTGATTTTACTGGTGCAAACTCAAGGGAGCTGGAAAAACTGGATAGAAATAGGCTTTTATACATTTTTACTTGGACTAGTTCCTTTAGTTCTAGAATGTATTTTTTTTCCAGAGCTTTTTTGTTTTGTTTTGTTTTCCCTAAATTGAGGACATTTCCCAGGTCAAAAAGAAACTGTATTTATACAAAAATGTATTGATTTTGTGAGATAGTTAATTTTTAATTTTGGTGTGTGGTAAAATACATATATCAGTTTACCATATGTTTACATCAACTGAAATAATTTTATTCTCACTTGCTTTAAATTGTCAGCAAGCTGAAAAAGCATGTACTCTCACAGTAATCTTTACAAAAGCAGCCTGGCTATTTGTCTTGAACTACCAACTGGAAAAGAAAAACTAATAGCATCTATATAGCAGTTAATGTGCACTTGTGTTTAATTGGTATCAGCAACACTGTTAAAAGAAAATTAAGTCAGTAGCCATTTAAGTAAGCAGAAATCTTCATTGCTGTGAGGTTGATATTCTTTCTATTATGCAGGACTCATAAACTGGAGATAACTTTAGTACCAAAACCCAACATAAATCAATTCCTGAAAGTAATATTTTTCAACACCATCTTGCTTTTTGGCTTTCATTTTACTTCTACAGGAGCTTGGATACACATAGATCATTTATATTCACACATTTATTTTTAAATAGTTTCCTAATGAAGGCTCTGTTCCCTTCCATTGATGTGTGCTTGTTTCACTATTATAAACCAGAATGTGTGGAAGATTAGTTGATCTTACTTGTAATGTAAATTGCATAGTTTACCAAAAACGTTGCTTATCCTCTGTAAATATTTTATTTGAATTTAATGCTCTTGTACATCTGTATTAACAGTCTTCCCCTGATTTTATTGATTGTTTTGGTTTTTTTTCTCAGTTCACCCTGTTCAAATCTGGGGACAAAACATGTTAGTTCATGGTAGAGTTTGTATAAATATTTAAAATGTCTACATTTGGCATTAGTAGGACTATTACATCAGAAAAATGGGGATAAAGAAATCACTAATAAACTGTTATACAGGTGGATCACTTCAAAATTAGACACGTAAGAGAGATATAGATGAATGACACAAAGAAAATCTATTGTTTAGCAATGCAATGATAAGAGATGAAGAAATAATTTTAATCTATTTTTTTCAGTATCAAAATTCAAAATGGTTTCAGTTATGCAAACTGAGGTCTAAAACTGTCAAGCCTTAGGTCTTATCAAAGCAATTATCTGTTTCAAAAATCACATGGGAATCAAAAAACACAAACATTTCTTTGTTGTCTGTTCTGGCTCAGCCTTCCTATTGTAAAACCTAGACAAGAACTGCTGAAAAAGCTGTTAACCATGATATTATGAGTGTACCAGAATAACTATTCACATTTCCTCTATTCTTATTCTACATATCTTTTCGTGGCGGGGGGCGGGAGGAGGGTGGGGACAGGGGGGACGATTTAAAAATAAAGATTTTTAGACCAATTTGACATGAGGTATGACACAGGCTACATATTGACTTAGGATTTAAATCAGAATGGCTTTTTTTTGCTCATTTGTCAGTTGAATAAATAAAAAATTACAGCTGAGAATTGGGAGGATTTTTCAGTAAATTGTCATTTATGAGGAAGATAAAAATATTAAGGTAAAGAAAAAAATGAGCATTTATTAGACTTCTCAAATATTTACAAGTTTTGAATTTTTAAACAATGGAATTTTGATCAAAGTTACTGAATAGAAAGAGAGAAATCATTTTGCATTATTCATACACAAAGACATCTTGAGAAAATAAATATACCAAGAACAGAGGTTATAGGTGTTTGACTTGCATTCTAAACACTTACAGAATATATAACAGCTGCAAATGATAACCTCATCTCATTCAATTTAAATATAATAATTCTGTTTTGAACAGCAGAGTCAAAACTGAAAAGAAGTGACTGATGGAAAGTGCTCGCAGAATTGAAGTGAGTAGTACTCAGAAGTGGTTTCTTTGTTGAAGAACAAGTATGTAGCAATTAAAAAGAAGTGAGGTCTTCATATCAAGAAGAATTATCTGTATTGCAAGAAACCCAGGGTTCTACAGCTTCTTTTTTTCCCAAACCATCTCCAAAGAGCAGTCACTGAAAATGGATTTAATAAGACTGCCAGTTGCCTCATATTATGTGCCATACTACATGTCTGCCGTCATCATTTTGAAAGTGCTGTTTTCCTTTCTCTTAAACACACCTATACAAATTTATTTCAGTCCATAAGCGGGACAAAAGACATTCCTTTTAAAAATCAGGTTTTCTCAGGGGTAAAGTTGATTTTTTTCACAGTGACTGGTATGGGGCTGAACACAGGGCTGATAATATAAAGATGTTTTTGTTATTGCTGAGCAGTGCTTACACAGACCCAAGGCCTTTTCTGCTCTTCATACTGCCATACTGGCAAGGAAGCTGGAAGAAGACACAGCCAGGACAGGTAACACCAGCTGACCAAAGGGATATGACATACCATATGACATCATGCTTACTGTAAAAGGTGGGGTGAAGAAGGAGGAAGAATGGGACATTTGGAGTTAATTGTTATGTGAAATGGGGTCCTGATCTCCTGGAGATGGCTGAACACCTGCCTGCCCATAGGAAGCAGGGAATTCTTTGTTTAGCTTTGCTTGTGTGTGTGGCTTTTGCTTTCTCTATTAAACTAACTTTATCTCAACCCATGTCTTTTCTAGCTTTTATGGTTTTGATTCTTTCCCCAGTTCCAGTGGTGGGGTGAGCAGCTGCATGGTTCTTGGCTGTTGGCTGGGGTCCATGAGAGTCCCATCAAAATTTATAACAAATTGTTAGAAGGGGCAAAGCTGTTCAAGCTGCAGGCCACTGCAGCATCGTGAACACAGAACCCCTCCTGGTAACTGATACACTGTTTTCAGAATAGCAATGCTCTAAGATTTGCCATCATTAAATGTTATGAATTGTGCCAAGGAAAATGAAGCTGAAACAGTTCTGTTTATTAACTGCTTTGGCAGTTGACTTTCTGCCATCAGATGTTTCATGGGACAAATGTTTGCTTTTCAGTGGTGCATGCTGGGTCACTTCAGCACTGATTTCAGCAGAAGGCATGTACCTGGGAGTAGAGTTTGAGCCAAGAAAGAGAAACTTCATGAATGTTGATGGATTTGGATCTTCAGTACAGACTACACCTTGGCAAATTGTCAATGCACAATAATGTTTGTAGGTTAATTAGTTAGGGATCAGTTGTGTCTCAGAGGTTTAAATTCAGCTCTGAATTGCTCATCAGACCATCCAATTGATTTTGCTTGAATTACAGAAGGTCTAAGTGTCAAATTTGCCCTAAGAACAGATAAAATGTGCAAGAGAGATCAGTGCAACACAAACGGTAGCCCACTGGCTTATTACCAAGAACTCACTCAGCTTTATTGCCCTCAAGAGAGTTCTGGGAGGGCCCTGGTAGAATTTCCTCCTGCAACTAAGGAATTAGATAATGCTTTAAGTTATCAGTGTGCTTTAAGTTATACAGCCTGTTGCTAATGCTGCAAAGTTTGGCTTGTGATTGCACTGAGGGATGGTTTCTTTCTGTGGGTTTGAGCCATGAGCGTTTCCCCCTTCTGCCTGATTTGTAATAGAACATCCAAACCACCTAAAAGCTGTAGCTATTTCTTCTCAGCTGAGCAAGAGCTGCAGCAGCCCAAGGTACCTGCAAACATGCAGCTGGAAATACTAAGATGACCTTCATGTCTGACACGCTGTTGGGGTTCTGCTCCCTATTTGCTTAGGTATCTGAAGAGCAAAAAATAGATTTGTTCATGGAAGAATTTGGCAGGATATGTAGAAATAAGGACAGGAGCAGAAAATTGTTAATGGCTCTGTCAGAAAGAACCTCACTAGCAGATGTTGCATTGCAGAATTGATACCTCCACATGTTTAACAGGGAAACTGGTTATGATTTTGCTTCTGTTCATACTTTTAGGGCAAGGAGAAAAGCCTTTGTTTTTTTTTTAAATATAAGACATAAGGTCCACTCTTTATAACCTAATTCTGCAAATAAGCTGTGATTGTCTAAATTTTGGAAGAACCAGCTTTGTCACACTTGAGACGGTTTTTCAAGGGAATGAAATCTGGATAACAGTATAAAACACGTCTAACAGAACACTTCTCAGTTGTCAGGAATTGTGCATGCAACTAAGTTATTCTGAAAATAATGCAGAATGAAACACAGTGTTAGATCCTTTTGACCAAATTTCCTGCAAAGGGAGCAAAAAAGTCACGAGTGTTTGGAAGAGAATGGAGTTGCTTTACTATATCTGTCTCTGTGCTTCCAGACCCTTTTTGCTGTAAAGATTGACAGCTGTTTAGATTGGTGTCACAGAAGCTCATCTTGGTGGTCTAGTGGTCACTCTATCTCCAAGGAAACACAACCATCCACAGTTCCTGGAAAGCTTAAATTTTAGTCCTATTTAGAAATGAGTCAGCTTTAATATTGCAGACTTCTTGTCTCCCAGAGTCAGTTTCTGGGATACTGATAAGCTGCTTGAAAGCGGAGAGGTGATATTCGTAGAACATTTGACACACTGGAGTAAATGGAGTCTTTAAAGTTAAGACAAGACCTTTTATTTTAAGGCGAGCAAGTGATTTATCAAATCATGCTGAGACTAAGGCATTCTGCCAAAAATAACATTAACTCCTTTGTAATTCATACTTGGCATGTTAACCGGTAGGCCCCCCAATCCCTGCAACAGGCAACTCATCTTTAAAAGTGTATTAAAGTATATTATTCTTGTTTTGTGTAGACTTCTAGCTGCTTTTGCAAGTGCCCACGCTTCTTGGACCTGCAACTGCTGTCATTTTTAGGTAGAGAAATCATGACTTTCTCTTCTGGGAAGAGAAATCTTTCCATTCACTTGGCGTATATCTGTTTCCTAGAAAAACACACCTATTAATTTACCAACAAGGAGATCTTTAGAGTGGTCTTTAGTCAGGAAAAGCAAACAAGCAAGCAAAAAAAACTAACAGGTTATTCCTTTTTGTGGCACTTAAAGTTGGTTGAAACTGTTAAAGATATTCTGTTTCACCTACCCTTTTTCCTTTGTTCTTCAGGGGTACAAAACAGACAAATCCATCCTCCCTCCCTCCCTCCCTCCCATCCTTCCTTTTTCTCTCAGCACTGCCTATTCACTTATTCTGTATTTCAGAGGTCACGTTCACAAGCTGTGATGTAGTGATAGGCATTTATCCATTCATTCTTGTCATAGTGATTTTGACCTTCTCGTAGGTTTCTGACCCAGATTTTGGGTCATGGTGAATGCTGCTGTGCAGCCTCAGCCTTATAGTTTGTGTTTCCAAGGTGCAAACACAGTGCAGAAGTTGGGAGGATTGTACAGGACAGAGCTGTGAGGATGCAGACTCAAGCTGGTTGCAGAGGACTTGAGAGTCCCAAGAGCATCCCAAAAGTGCACAGGTACTAGAAGACAGATCTTTATCATGCCTCTGGTGCATCCTGCTGCAGGTGTGAAAGGTTTTTCTTCCCCTAAGTGCTTACAAGGCATGGCCTTTTTGTATAAATAACACAGCTGAAGCCTGAGTTTGATTGGTTCCTGTGTAGTTTTTCTGAATTGCTCTGGTGATAACCTCACAGCTTTTTCAGACCTAACCCTCCCACGCTCCCTCCCAGTTCTGCAGCCAATAACAGTGACACAGTGCACTGCCAGCAGTCTTATTCCATTTCATACAATTGTTAATATTTAAACATTTGTCAGACAGTACCACACCAAGGCTTTCCAGCCCCACACTTAATTTTCATCCTCAAAGAAAGAATACCCATGAATGAAACATGTACTTGCATTCTGTATTGAGCTCTTCTTTATGACAAAGGAATTTTCATGCTCCCTTCAAATAAGAAATATAGTTATGTGAAAATAATTTACTGAAGATTAGTTTGGTCCAGTCTGACAGTCCAATTAATTCATGTAATCAAAAAATTAAAAAGAGGTCTCATAATCAGTACAGTGTTTCACCTCATAATAGGAAGTGAATAGAGGGAGGGAAGAGTCCTCAAGATTCCTTGACTAAATTTGCCTAATCCTTTGGTTTATCAACTGAGGGGAACAGCCTGATGCATGACAGCGTACAATTCATTTCCACTTGAACGAGTACAGCAAGAGAAAGTGCCCTTTTTAATCAGACAGATGAAATAGGAGCTGTTTCATGGCAAATCAGTGACTTCAGCAATTATAAAAGAAACTGGACATGAACACATAACCTGTTTCAATTAGTTTCCATTAATGAGTTCCTTGAAGTACTTTGTGGAAACAGTAAACAAATGAAACTAAGAACATTTGTGATATATTTTTCATTATCTGAAATACTTTATTTTCTTGAAAAATCTTAATAGCAGCTCTCTGAGTCTGAAACTAATTTAGATGCTCATATTCATATTATCTACCATTTTTTTCTTCCCACTTAGGTGATGTTTATGACTTGGAATCTTATTCTGCTTTTTGGTATATGCACAAAACATATCCCTTTCATCTTTACTTAACAAATTGTGCTACATTAGGTAACAAACACTGAACATTAAATACAGAGCATTGTACGGATGGCATATCCATCAAGTCACATTTGTGTATGTGTCTATGTGTGCATATAGATGTCTCAAGGGATGAGGTACCCAGGGAGAGTGAGGATCCAGGAGTCCATCCATTGACTGGATGGACTGTGTGTCCAGGACCACCTCCTGGAGGATCAGTACTGGGTGGTGGTTGGTCTCTATTGCCTTTGTTGGACATCCCCAAATATTCCTGGCTCACATCAACCTCAGAATATCCCCAGACACTGTTTGGCAGATTGGTATTCATCTTGGGCTCAATCTTCAGAAACTATATTAACAATCTGGTGGTATGAATTATGCTGGACCAGTACAAAGATTCTGCTCTTTTTTGTTTGTTTGCTTGCTTTTGTTGTTGTTTTTGTTTGTTTTGTTTCTTTTTGGTTGGTTGGTGTTTAGGTTTTTGGTTTGGTTTAGGTATATAGATTTACCCACCAAGGCACCATGGGCACACCCGTATACCCACATCCATCATGACTTCACCAGATAGCCTTTCCCTATTAACTTTCAGCTCTGACTGGCTTTTCTGTAATATCAGTTGGATTTGTTGTTATTCTCAGTGTTGGCCTCCAGAGTGTCTTTAGACATGCGAAAAAAATTCAGCATCTCTTCCTACCTGATTTTCTTATGTCTTTCAATGCTTCCCGTCATGGCAACACTGTCTGCTTTAAAACACTTCAAACAAAGGCTGCAGAGATGTTCATGGTAATCTTATTTTCCAAAATTTAACTGAACTCTTGCTCCTTATATTATGCTTATATATGCTTTTTTATTAGTTGCTACCTAGTTGTCCCCAGTTCATTGTCCGGAGGGTCCTTCTGTACTGGTAAAAGAGCCAGACTACTGCTCCTTCTGCTAAATTTCCTTTTGCCTCAAAACCTTTCCTTTTCCACTGTGCTTCTTTTTTTCACCTTTGATATTATCAGTTCATAAAAGTGCACTGAGAGCTAAATAGTTGTCTCCTATTGTATTTTCCCAACTTTAAAGCAAAACCAAACCAGATGCTTCAAGTCTCAGAAATCTTTACGAGTCTTCTCTCTTCTTCATTTGTCATAAATATTAACAATTGGGTTTTTTTGATTTTTTTTCTATATAACCTTAAATAATTAGGAAAAAAATATTGACTTTTTTTGTTTGTTTGTTTGCTTGCTTGTCTCTTTTTTTTCCTAAACTCATACTTCAACATAACATGCCTCCAACAGGTTGTAGAAAGAATCTTATAAGGTACAGTAATCCTTTCTTCCCTAGATACTTAAACCTCATTGGAATAACTTGTTTAGGACACCCTCACAGAGGAGATAGGTGAAATTTTCCCCAGGGGAAATTCTCTGTTTGAACTCAGATAGCACAAGGCAAGTCTAATCTACCATAGACCCTGTACAGGTGGTCATAGGCTGTTCTGTGAATGCAGTCCTGTTTCCCACCCTTCACTGCCAACCTTGTTCCCTTTATGCAAATGTTTAGCTCCTTGTATTCCCTGCTCTCAGGTCCCACACATTCCTAAACAATCTTCAGAGTACAAGCACTTTATGAGGTAAGATAACACACAGGTACCCCTGAAATGCAAAGCAGTGGAAGGAGTTCTGGAAAATTTATTCTAAAGTCAAGAGCACTAGACTTACAAGGGAAAAACTTCTAGCAGTGCTGCAAAAAGCACTGCCTCAGAAAGACATGCCTCCTGTTCTCTTCAAGGCTTTTTATCTCCATTGGCATCCCTGTAGGCTCTTCCCAATGTGGAAGCCTGTAGCCTATGTGAGTTTATCTTTCCTCATACCAGAGGGAGAGACTGTAACTCTCCTCTTGAATGCAAGAGGAGAAAACATCGAAATTATCTTTGAGCAAGGTGTTTCTTCTTAAGCAGAAAAGCATTCCTAAGCAAAACAAGCTCTAATCTCCTTGCCATAAATCTTCTGGAAAGGATATCTGCTCTTACATGTGTTTTGTTCATGTCTTGCAGAGACTGTGGTAAACATTTTATATGTATAAAATCGTGGTTTCGGACAAGATATAAGAGCCACTCTAGAACCCATAAGGTCGAGCACCATCCCAAAGAAAAAGGAACCCATCCCCAATGCAAATTAAATTCCCTTTTTTTCAACAGGAGAGAAAGATACTAAAGTAAAAAGGAGATGCTCATTGAGGTGGTTTTGTGCTCATTATGTATGAGGTAGTTATATTAAAGAATCTCACTTAAACATTAATTTATTTAAGTTGAAAAACCAGATGGTTTGTCGCAGCATCTCAAATACATAAAACTTAAATATTTTCAACCCTTCTCCCCTGTGCTCCTGTGCCATACCAGACTCCAGTTTTTTATGCTAATTTTTTAGACTGCTACTGTTTCTAATGCAAGTATAATATTACTTCAACAAGCTAGTAGTATTGCAATTTCATTTTAAGACCCCCTATTTCTGTGAATTACAACTCTGCTATTCCAGTCTGACCTGGGCTAGCATTTGGCAGGCAACAGATCAATATTGGGTAATCCTCTTTTTATTTGGAGGAGTCTGTTATGATGGGGTAGAGTTAACAAATATGGAAATTACTGGAAACTAAAGACCTCTTCAGTGGAGTTGCAAAACTGGTAATTCTATTCAAGACCTATTTGTCATGGTTTGATCTGCACAGCATAAAATGTAGCAAGCCAAGCATCTGTTAACAGAAATGAACAGAATGAAAATGCAAAGAGCCCTTCCTCTGACTGGGGAGCTCTAGCTCAGCTCTAGCTGTGTAATCCTGCTCTCACAGTTTGGCAGGAAAGATACAACACTAAAAGGAAAATAAATAAAGAGGCTGTATCCTTTCTGTGCCTCAGAAGCCTCTAGGATACAATAAACAGCAATACAACCATGGCTTAACTCTCCTACCACTGAATTCACAGAGTTCAGGAAAATCATCAGCATAATTTTGAAACATAAAACCCTGACTGGAGACTGTGAATAATATATAAAAGGGTTTAGAAACAAAACTTTCAGTAGAGATTTATATCTGAGGATTCTCTCTACAAGAGGGACAAGGGTTAATCATAATAATAATAATTAGGCTTCTGTATGCCTGGACAAAGATTTTTATTTATTCCTATGCTTCTCAAGGTTCCGTTTGATCATGTTGTTCCTGTTTTTGGTAACTGAACAGTGTTCATTCTTTGCACAGGGAATATGTATCAAACGAAGGATATGGGAATGCAGATTTAAATGAACCTGTATGCGCTGTTTTGATTTGATGTCACTGAAGAAACCTCAACACCTGTTATGCAGACTGCTGTGGAAGAATTCAGCTTTTACCCATACAATTTTCATATTTTTTTTTCTGTAATTTTCCTTATTCTAAGGAAATAGTATCTCTTCAGGAAATTTGCTGGTGGCAGGCACAAAGCTGGGAGGAGTGGCCAATACCCCAGAGGGCTGTGCAGTCCTTCAGAAGGATCTTGACAG
The DNA here is from genome assembly GCA_035047845.1 of Dendrocincla fuliginosa. Lineage (NCBI taxonomy): Eukaryota > Metazoa > Chordata > Aves > Passeriformes > Dendrocolaptidae > Dendrocincla > Dendrocincla fuliginosa. The sequence continues at coordinate 31,738,909 of JAWWMO010000001.1, read as the reverse complement.
GTTGGAGAGATGGACAGACAGAAATTGTGTGAAATTCAACAAAGACCAATGCAGGGTCCTGCACATGGGGATGAGTAACCTTATGTACCAGTACAGAGCAGGGGCTGTCCTGCTGGAAAGCAGCTCTGTGAAGAAGGACACGGGGGTACTAGTGGACAATAAGCTGTCCATGAGCTAGAAGTGTGCCCTTGTGGCCAAGAAGGCCTATGGCATCCTGGGATGCATTAAGAAGAGCATTGCCAACACATCAGGTGAGGTGATCCTGGTCCTTTATACAGCCTTGGTGAGGTCCCATCTGGAGTGCTGTGTCTGGTTCTGGGCTCCTCAGGTCCAGCAGAAGGTGACAAAAATGATTAGGGAACTGGAGTACGTCTCTTACAAGGAAAGTAAGATGAAGATAGGCAGTGTTCTTTTTATCTTCACTGTAATCTGAGAAGAAATAGATAGGAGTGTCACGAATTTGTCACCAAATATCAGTCCATTAATATTTGTATGTGCTGTGAGTGCCAAAAATACCTACTCAAAAGTAGGCAAAATATTTGACTCTAGCACAAGGATCTTAAACCATGCTATGGGACATAGCATCTAGCAATGGTCTCAAAAAAAAAAAAAAGGCATCAGTGCTTTGCCTACTCAGGCTTGTGTCCCTTGTTTACCCTTGAAAGGAAGCTATTAATGTCACCATACACTACCTACTTAAAAAAAAAAAAAAAAATCCTCTATTACACCTCACTGAGGTATTGCATAACAACTAGTACCCAGTAATATCATATCACTGGTAATGCTGAAAGGTTGGGGGAAAACAATGTGAAATAAAAATGTTTCTGCTTTTATGAATATAGATACAGAATTTTATTAATACAAATAAAAGCAGTTCACATAGTTAAAGCTTTAAAGTGAATTCAGATGATGGAAAGAAGTTGCAAAGTTCTCTCCGAGCAGGAACTAGGAGGATTTTTAGAGCCTGGTACAGACTCCTAATGTATAATTGAACTAGAATGACCCGGTGTCACAAGTTCATTTAAGATTTTGGGCCAATTGATCTTTCTAGTGAGGTATCGGTTGTCTTATGGACACATGTATTTCTAGGTGATGTCTGCTTCCATTGCCTCATGCAAGAATAACTTTCTTTTTCATGTTTGCCTCCAAATGTTGATGGTTCTGGGGTTAATTGAATGAAGAAATGCTAGGGAATGAATTGCTGGCAATCAGCTATATAACTGGTTTTGAAAATGTATGCAAGCACTTCCACCTCAGCAGAGTAACAAAGTGCATAGACGTTGTAGTATTATTGCCTTTTCTACATCTTGTCAGCAGTTTGTGATATGGCAGTGGTGTATGTGTTTCTGAATTGTGCAGATAATGCCTGCCATGAATAAATATTTTGGCAGCATAAGATTGCTTTCTTATGAGCCTTAATTTGCATTTTTTTGTCAGCAAAAGCCATCAGTGTGCATACCTTGTATACAACTTCTTTTTTTGTTGTTGTTATTACAGAGTACTTAGTAATGCTTAGCCAGTCATATCATTCAAACCACTGGCAGGTGGCTTATTCTACAGATGGATAAACACTAGCACATGGCAAACTGCAAATATCTAGAAGTGTTTTATTCCATCTTTGTTGACTGTCCAGCCATCTGCCTGATTTTCTTTAAAGCATGGCCCATGGTGGTTTGTCATAAAGTGCAAGTGGTGTAGTATTTGTATTAAGGTGTTTAATCATGCCTGTAACAACCTAGCAAGACCTTACTTGCTGAAATTTAAATTAGATGGGCAGATGTATAGACTGGGAAGTATTCCAGATATTCCTTAAATAAATACAACCTTTTAAAGGTTCAAAACCAGCTATAGTACAAGTGTGATCTTTGACTTTATAATCACATCAAGTACTACCAAGGAGGTACTTTGCATAACCTAGTGATGAGGAATTCAGACACTTGAAGGAAGGGAAAAATCGTCATATCTTAGCAGTCAGTCCTGTTTCACACTGAGGAACTTAAATCCCAGGATGATATAGTACTCATATCTACAGCAGTGGTGGCTAGCTCGTCCTGGTATCAGCAATATGCATTTCTAAAGTTTACATAGTCTTTAAAAAAATAATTTGAACTATTTTATTGAACCCAGGAATATTAAAGGCACCAGCATATTAAATGGCTCAGCAAATCTGTGGTACACAGGAGGTTGGTTGGATGACTGTGTGTAGAGAAGTATTGGTGTATATCTGTACTAATTTAGACTGTTTTCTAGTGTATCTACACCTCTGTATTTGTTCAGTACCTGATAGAATGGCGTTGCAAACTCAAAGGGTGCTTAGGATAATATGAGAGTATAAATGTTCTTGTCCCTTCAATAAAGCTGTGCCCTGGGAATGCCCAAGTCTGTTAAGAGGAGGATATATATAATAGTTAAACCTGTTTAGAAAGTTCAGGTATTTTTATCTGTATTTTTTATTCTTAGGGGGATTCCTCATTTTTTTTCTTTTTTTTTTTTTTTTTTTCCTTTTGTCATTGTGAAATGAGGAGTAGGAAATAGGAAGATCAATTTCCAGGAGATCAAGGCTAAAGGAGATTAAAATATTTAATTTTATTTTTTAATATGTCATATTTTCAATCATCCTTCATTTTAGCAAAAAAATTATTTACGATAAAAAAGGGTATAGGTTAAATATATAGCACTGATGAATATCCAAGACTTACAGAGGTGTCTGGCTCCAAATTTTATGTATCTCTAAACCAGCACAGTTACACAAGGACTTTGGAAGCTGAAGAAGAAATCACATGCTCTTAGCTCCGGATTCTTTTATTGTCCTTTCTCAGCAAATCTGTGTCTAAAACAGCCAGTCATTCTCACGAGTAGTTGGAAAAACTGTGAAGAATGTTATCTGTAGAGATTTTCTTGTTTCACCAGACACTTGTTTAATAGAAAAATACTTATAACGTAAATTGACTAGACCCTTTGTGGGTAAGAAGGAGACACACACTCCAGGCAAGGGTATGGTGGAATGATGGAATGGCCCCTTTATTAAGATAGCACTGGCTTATATAAGGGTGGCATGGAACTTTCTGAAAAGGGGTGGGGTTTGGGAGGAGCATGCAAATCATCTCACAGAAAAGATAAAAACAGGGAAGGATTACAACAATAAAGGGTAAATGAGGGTGGAGATAAAAGCTCCACTGTGGCATAATCTGTCCAATGAGAGCAGGGATAACATGAGGGAATTCATAAACTGGGAAACTCGTAACAACCCAATATACAGCAATAAACTTTCTCTTGTGCAGGATAGCTCCTTCTTGCAGCTCCCCTTCTTGCAGCTCCCCTTCTTGATCCGTCGGTCTCATCAAGTCATTCCGTGGTCTCTCTTCCATTTAGTGTAATCCTGTATTCCTACAGTAAGTGAAAATATTGGAATCTAAAGAGCTTGTTGTATGATATTGTTTTGGCAGCTTATCCAACTTCAACGAAAGTGCACAAAAGCAGAGAAGCAGGTTCACTCTGCAAAAGTACAGTTCTACTAAACTGTGCCTAACAAACAATACCTTTGTTTGAAAGCATTTTACATATGATGACTTTGATATCCACCTCTCTGCAAAATGCCTGCACCATAATGAAAACAAGGCAAAATCCCATTTTCATACTTAGAAATCATTGTTTTGTTTAACAATCTAGCTTTGAATTATTACACTAAAAACATATTTAGCTTTTCCTTCTGCTTCTGCTAAGGGTCTGCTTTATACACTTGTTAAAGAACTGCAGTTCCTTAAAGCAAGACTCACCCCATCCATTCTGTTGGGGGTCCTTGATTACCAGTCGTGGTAATTTCAGTTCGAAATGCTTGTACTTTAAAACAAATAGCCAGCTCTGGACTTCAAAGCTTCTGTTTCTTTCTATATGCAAGGTAGCTGCATTTTTTAGATTACTCATGGACTGTGTCAGTAAGGTTACAAGTTGTAAGGAAAAGACATTCATTTAATAATTAATGAGCTAAAAAGAATTACTAAGAAGCATTACCAAGCAGGCTAGAGTTTAAAACGGCTTTTTAAATTGCTGTCTTAGGTCATTAAGTATATTTTTCTGTGTTCAAAAACTCAGAAGCTATTAAACATGTTTGTGGAAGCAAGAAATTGGGCCATTAAAGTCTTTCCTTTCCCACTAAATATAAAAGTGGTTTCAAGGCTTGGAGAGTTTTTGATGTGATATTTGGGCAGCTTAGAGCTCAAACAAATGTGGGATCTTTGACATTATTTTAATACTTGAATAACTTTATATATGCAGGTTTTCCCTTTTGAACTTGAGAGTGCTACTACATGAAGGAGTTACTGGCGAACTGATGGAGTTGCTGAACAAAAACTTTAGTACACCTTCTGTTCTTCCTCCAATATAGGATCTGGGTTGTTCCTCAACTGTCCCATCTCCTTCTTCCCGTGCCGTTCTTCCAGTCCATAATGCACTGATCCCAGTTCATGCAACAGAAAGTATTTAATTTAAAAACTAAATTTTGGTTTTGCTAATTTCCTTAGCTTTTTTCTTCTTTTACTGAGCTAGGGTGGCTGTCCAAAATAATGTGTCAAGAAAACTGAAATTGCGCACCCACTGAAATCATTGGGAACAAGCAGAAGAATCACATCAAAGTTCAGTTCTAGGCTTAATAAGGAAATGTGTCATTACTTATGAAGATTATAATTTCCAAAAATTACCAAATTAATCCAAATATTTGTACATGTAAGAAACAAAGACCTCTTCTTGCAACTGAGATTCACTCTACTAACTGGGACAGGTAGTTAATGACATTTTCATAACCAGCTGTAAAAGTTAAGAAAATAAGTAATTACCTTATCTTTTCACTTTTCCCTTTATTATCTCTATTCTAGAGCAGGGGAAATGGCACCTGATCTTGTTCATACTCAAGTCTTTTCAGAAGTGAAGGAGAAATTTAAATACAAATCTGTTCTACACTATTTGAAATCCTGAAAGATGAACATCATAGGAGACTTCTGTAAAAAGAATGATTTGAAAGACTTGGATGACTTATTAGGTGGTTAGAAATGACAGTTAGAAGGATCAGTCACAAATGTTAACTTTCTATGAAATTTTACTGGACTGGGAAAGTCTGATTCTACCACCTTGGTGATTAATTTAAAAACCTGTAAAATTACTTTTCTATTTTACTCAGTTCTTGGATGTCTGAATTGATGCTTATGCTGGTTCTCTGAATGTGTATATGGGTTAAAACTCAAATGTACTATACATATTTTCATGTGAGAAGCTGAACATTTTAAGATAATCAGCTTTAAAAGTACTGAGACACTGAAAAATGACAAACACTAAGTTGTCCACCTTACAGTCATGTCCATAGCATCATCACAGGGTATGCTGATGTATAGTGAAAGTTAGAGCTTTGGCAATGATTTTAAGATTTGCAAAGCGTATTTTGGTATTCGATTCATCTCTAGGGAAAACAAAACAACAAACCAGCAAACAACCTTACTTATATGTGGAAGCAGTATAATTTTAAATGTAATTTTACAGAAAAAATTTGTATAATTCTCTTCTGCTTAATATAACAATGACACAGTTATTTTTTTTTCTCCTAAAAAACTGCACAGTGTTGTGCACAATCACAGTTTTGTGGGGGTTTTTTTGTTCGTTTGTTTGGTTTTGTTGTTGTTTTCAGTTCAGTTAGTTCAGTTTGTGTACAGAGTTTCTTTCGGTTTCCTCCTTACTTTTTTTTTTTTTTTTTTTAATTATTCTTTACTGAAACTGCTTTCTAACACAAAACAAGTTCCCTGTATGCCAAGTAGGACAAGTGGCATTTCTCACATCTCCCTTCAGTAAACAAAAATTAGATGTCTTCACTAACTTTGTGTTTTAGGTTCCTTCTGATGTAGATCACTAAAGTCAATAAAAAAAAAATAATTATGAATGGTTCTCTTGAGGTATCTATTTGTTTCCATTAAGGAACTTATACTAGAGGCTTATATTTGCAGTCAGAATATTTTTTTTTTTTTTGGTGAAACATCAAAGGGAAATTAAGGTCTCTCAATCATTAAAATAGATTTCCTTAAAAAATACCTACTGTTGGACTTCTCAATGAAGGCTCCATGCAATCAATAGAGAGACCCCTGCTAATGGCAGTGGCCTTTGCAGCATGTTTGGCTATATTTTTTTCTTTGTATAAGGATCACCAAAATCATTATGTATGGCATTTGTACATTTTTCAAGGTTGATAAAAGAAACCAATCTATTTTAATTTATTTTCAGTCAATTTCACTACATGTATCTTGAGTGTTAACAGGTTCTAAAAGCAAATGTATTCAATTATGATATTTCATTTGTTGTGTAAAAACAGGATAATGTTGTTTTAGAAGTGTATTTATGGGTACTATATTGACTTTTCTATCCATCAATCAGACACTGAGACCAACTGCAGAGCAAAATTCTCTGCTTCTACAGACAGCAGGATGTAACTCTTGTATTATCTGTATATATTGTAGGCTAGTTAACAGAAATGCTTTCCACTTGCCTTGTTTTTTGTACAACATTTATGAACAAATTATGTAAATATTTAATCTAAGAATGCAGTATAATATTCAAGAACTTGACCAAGACTATGTCCAATCACATTAATGGATTCAAATCCCAGATGTCCATGGTTGGCTGTGTATTCATAGAAAAGAAAAAGGCAGGAAGATGTTGTGTTCCTGGACACAGGTTAGCCTGCTTCATGCACAGACAAGATTAATTACAGACCTCTGAACCTGGTATGTTTTATTAATATCCAACATGCCTCTTATTTTCCTTGTTCAGGCTGAAATATGTGGCTTGCCTTTGCATAATTCAACACCAGTCTTCTCTGTGGGTGGCACTGTTTTTAGTCATTTTAAATGCCTGCAAATTACTAAAGGGAGCGATATGATGCACAGCAGCTTGCTTAGAGTTATTTCAATGATTATGGAAATAAGGAAAATAAGCTTCTTTCCAAAATGTCAGAACATTGAAGAAGAAACACCAGTCTAATATAATTTCTAGAACAACACAAAATAGTGTTCCAAGAGGTTTTTTGTGCATGTTCGCCTTACTCAGTGGAAAATAATGCAACATGTAGATTTCACTCACTGGTGTGGCCTAAATTCACTTTTCGTCTTCTAATCAAAGTGTTCCAATATTTCCTCTGGAAGGCAATTCTTTACCTTTGGATCTGTTTTTGATCTTTTTCTTATCCAAGTAGAATGCTGACTTAATCTCTTATGTGCTGAAAATAAACATATTTACAAAATGGCTGCTTCACAACACATGAAAACACACTGCAAAATGTACTTAGCATAATTAAGGCTATTCCAATATTGTACAGTGCTAAAAAAACATGAAAGAAAAAAAGAAGAAAAAAAAAGATTGCTTACATGAATTTAAGCTTCATTAGCACATAAAATAGGAAGGAATACAAGTGTTCATGAAAGCATAAGGTCCAAGTTTATCAGTTCTAGCTGAAGGTGTGTATTGAAGGTGCTGAAGATATACAGGGAAATTGCAGCCTTAGGACCTCTATAAAGCAAAAAAATAAGAGACAAGTATGGACAGGAAACCAGCAAGTCAACCAATGATCTGAAACACTTGGTGGAAATACGGGAAAAGCACACTTTATTTTGAAAGAAATATCTTATTTGGGAAATTTTGATTGAATCTGGGGAGAGTTTCATCAGTCCCAAGATAAAGTTGATTCAGTTTATAAAGGTTAAAATAATTCTCCTCCTTGGTCTCTAATGCCTGCTCCAGTACCTGATCTAATTTTTTCTTAATCCTGTGACACAGTATGCCTTCAAATTAGTAAAATAATATGTGTGTTCTGTGATGCAATAGTGAACAACGTAAAAGAACTATTGATGAAATTTGTAGAGTGGTGTACTGTAAAAGAAATTGGGTTTGAAAGAGTTTCAAGGCAGGACCTGATCACAGGTTGGACTTGATGATGTTCATAGGACCCCTCCAACCTAAAATGATCTTGATTATTTAGCAAAATAAGGGGCAGAGGGTGAAGGAGGGTGTGTCTGTATCCTCTTGTTCTAAAAAATTGTTCTAAATTGTTCTAAAAAATTCAAAAAGAATGCATGTAAAGTTTTTACCAAGTCTTAATTAGAGTTATTTGAAGTTTCATTAGAATGCCTAGTAGTTTGCGATCAGTAGAAGTCAAAGACTCATTTTTAATGCTGGTTGTTAATTCTCTGATAATTTTCCTCTTGAAGAAAATGTATTTCCACTAAAATAAAGGCCTCTATAGAAATATGCCAATTCTATCAAAACTTTTATCTGGTTAGGTTTCTTCAGTCCAGAATTTAGTTTCCATATTTGTCTGTAACAGACAGACAAATGAACTGCTGAATTTCAGCTCAGAATAATCAACTCGCTGTTGGAAAACTCAACGCAAAAGTCAAAGACCAATGGTGAAGTCTCAGATGTGAATCAAAGACAGGAGAAGTTGAGCCCTCTATATGAATTTAACAATTACAGAGGTCCATTCCTTTTTCTGTCTTCTGTCCAGGAACGTGGGTTTTTTTACCCAGTAATAAAATCAGATTACTAAATTTTGTTTTAATCTAGCCCTCTCCTATCTATGGTTGGTATCTCTTGACATTGGAGTGAGAAATTATCTTTATAGACTAACAATGCAGGAGAAGAAATTTGATTTATATCAAAATAACAATAAAACTTCAGGGTATGCCACCTCAAAATTATGACATGGCATGTACAAATAGATTTTAGATAATTAGAGATAGTATAATGTGTAGTTGAATTAATCTTCTCCCTTTAGGTCCTGTAAACAAAAATAATGCCAGTAATTTAATGTCAAGGTAAAACTTAATATTTTACCCATATTACAGTGTATTTTTTTCTCCACTTCATAGTTATATAGATACAACATAAAAAAAAAAAAAAATAATGCATGCCCTGTAGACTTCTGTGTAGAAATGGCAAATGAACACAATGTTCTAGATTCCAACTTGAGCTATTCTATGCTATTATTGTCTGAATGTGATGGAATCCTTTTTCATATGATTTATAACTTTTCATTACAGGATACCATAGTCCTCCAGACAACATAAATCTATTGATGACTCTGAAGTGAAGACGTGATTGATGCAGCACCAGAAATTGGTGACATAGGTAGGCTCTTCCTTTCTTTTCAAACCTTTTTTGTTGAAATGCATAGCAGTACCTAGACTGGGATCAGAAAACTGTTCTAACTTCTGAGACATGCAACACAAAGCTCATCAAAACTCCCACTGGCATTGCAAATGGTGATTATACAATGGGGGAAAATCTAGAGGCTTATAACTGCAGTTTCAGACCTGACATACCTTTGGGTACTTTTAGGAAGGGGGTGGTTAACCCTGTACATGAGAAAAAATCAAGCAAAATACACAGTGTTGCATTTTTACCCTATACATTTCTCCTAGCAAATTCAGTTTTGCCAGTAGCAGACCTTGAGGGATCAAGGACCTCTTGCTTTCAGAAGAATTTTGTAGTAGATATTTGGCAGTCTTTGCCCTGCTTTGGCTGAGGACCTTGTGCTCTGGTCTTTGGAGAGGGAACCTTATCAGAAGTGACTGGCATCTCACAAACCATGCAGCATAATATGTTCACTCAAAAGTGCATCATTAGCAGCTGGGAAACTGAATGTTTGAGCCCTGGACCTGTTGCTGAGATTTTGGCTTTTGGTGATGATTTTTCCTCATGCTTTTAAATTCATTTTAAATTAAATGAATGCTCTTGTTTCAGAGCTCAGCTTAAGTGTTCTGTGTCCAGTCTCAACTCTTTCTCTGCTTTGTGAAGACCAGGTCTTGGTAACACCATCTGTCCATGAGATGTAACATCAAGAACAGAGTGGGGTGGAGATGCAGCATTGCAGTTTTTCAGTATGACTTATTTGGGAATGAGGACAAATTCAGTTTCCAGTTAGTTTTCTTCAAGCTTTTTACAACTTCTCTATCTCTGAGCTAAAGCAAAGAATATGGAATTCACCCAGGGGTTTTTTGTTGGTTTTTTTTTTGTTTGTTTGTTTGTTTTCTGAAAAAGTAAAACTATGCTGAAATAGAAAAGGACAAATATTTTCCAAGATTTAGACCAAGATGACAAACACGATGTAAAGAGATCTGTATTCTATCAGTTAGTAAACGTTGGTTCTTATTAAAAAATTATGTTTGTTGTCATATCTGCTGGGAAAATTCAGACTTATAGCATGTAAATCATATAATTGTAGAATGGATTTGGTTAGAAGTTACCCATGGATGCTATTTGACTCCAAATAAGATCAATTTTGAATTAAATGTTTTCAAAGGGACAAGTGAAGCAAATTGGTTTTTATTTTTGTGTTTGTTGGTTATGGAGTAAAAAATAAAATATGTTCTGCATTCTAAAGATTTTTTTCCTTAAAGATATAATTTAAATTCACCAGAATTATTTTAAAATATAAAATAATTGTGTTCTAGTCCCCACTTAGTTCTGAAATCAGAGTTTAGAAATTCTAACGCTCTTCCATGTATTTAGAAATCCTGTATCTTGATTTTTCCTATTCAAAAAAAAATAAAAAAACCTCCCTAAAACTAGGCATGAATGAGTCACTTGACTCTATTCCAGCTTGCATGTGAAAAAGGAGCAACAGGGTAAGTACCTGAAGTGAACTTGAAAGATTAACAAGTAAAATGTGCAAAGAATAAATGTGTTTATTCTTCAAATTAGCTCATGTCTCTGCTAATGACATGGCAAGCCGAAATCAATTCATTGCTTTAATGCAAGCAACCTGACATTTTGACAGCTCAAGAAGCCAGCCATTCCTAATGAAGCCACTGATCAAAACTTTTATCTGGAGTCAAAGGACATATTTCTAAGTAAAAAACTTAATGAAGAAGTTAAGAAGTTCCTAATGTGATCTAGGACAGTACCTTGAAATCTCCCTTGAGAAAACATGGAAAATTACTCCAAATGTGAGTGAATTGAAGGAGGTCAGGAAAGTTGCTCTTAACTATCACATCATATGTCTGTCTTAAACAGGACATGATGAACAAATCCTAGTGCTCCTCTTTAGCTGCATGTGTACCAGCATAGTAATAACTCTTTGTCTTGGTATCATCTTGTTCCTAACATGGAGAGATCTTATGGGTAGTCACAGGTTCGTCATCCTTCTGTGCTCCTTCCCTCTGTGCCGTAATGTGCTTCTGGTTGTGACTGCACTCCCATTTACTGGTTAGCCACTACAACCACCAGTATCTCATGGTACACAAATCTGGGAAGGAATGTTGATCCTGAAAGAGCAATACAAGAAAAATGAAAATTTGTCCCTTTAAAGACTTTTTACTACTTACTATTTCTGTAGAAGACAACAACTCCTAGGTAAACTGTATTTTCAGTGTGAGTGGAATCTTAAGAGGTATTTTGGTGCTTTTCTTGGTAAAGGGGTTGTGAACAACAGACTTTTCTTAGAAGTGAGACCTATGCTGGAAGTAATATCCAAAGTACTGTGAATTTTTAGGGACTCAGTATTGATCATAATTTGCTTTTCATTCACATTTGACTTGTCAATTTATTCCTGAGGACTATAGTCATCCCTGTGGGCCACAGGTGAAAAAGAGGTGCAACTGCAGTCAGAATTTTGGATTTGATACTAAATATATATTGTGGTTCTGTGTTATATGATAGAAAGGAACATTTAGCTGTACTAATAATTAAATTACCATTGCAAAATGCAGTGTCTGGACTTCCAATCCATTTTTCATATCAAGGATAGGAAAGATTTTCTTAATTGTAAATGAAAGAAAACTAATCAGTGTAATTGGTGCATTCAAACAGTATGTTAATTCAGTCAAATTCTTTTAATACCAAATAAACTTGTTGAAACAAAGTAGCATGTCAAATTAAAGATTAATGTATTGTAGCTCAGTTTCTGATTACCTTCTGGGTTTATCCTGTTATATTCTTACTTTTAACTGTGTTTGTAATTGTCAAATATCATCTGTAACAATCAAAGTTATAACACAAGGATTGTGCAAAGTAAAGATTTCTATGTCATCATCACCACAGACTAACAAAATGAGAATACATAAAAGGTGACACGACGTCAGAGTACCTAAATTGTTCAGAAGGGCAAGCTGCCCTCTTATTAAGAGATGTTCCCTTAGAAGAAAAAAAATAGTCTTTGATTTAGTGATTACACTCAATATAGTTTTAGTAAAAATTCAAGATTGAAAATAAGGGGCAGGAATAGCAAAGAGAGAAGCTAAGTGAAGTCAAAGCAAAAGGGAGCAATATTAGAGGTGTTTTTGAAAAGGGGTAGCTGCCCTGGCCAAGACTTACAGTCATGACTTGCGACTTGTGGGTGTTTTTGATTTCTAGAAGACGTTCTCAGTTTCACCAATGGATGCTTGACACTCCTAAGACAACAGATGAAGCCAAATGCCTTAAATCAGATGCAATCAGATGCAGATCCAAGTCATTAAAGACAATATTTATAAAGGAGGTTAATGTCCAATTTCCTGCAGTTTAATTTTTGAAATAATTTTCATGTTGGTGTTATGCTTCCACATATATTTCTCTTATGTGACCATCACACTTCATCCAATAACTTATAAATGAATATTGAAATGAGCAAGGGCTAATAAACAAATAATCTTCCCAGAAGCTGGCATTTATTTAAATGACAGTGGTGTTAATTGGGAGGTCTGGAATTAATCCAGCTTTGAAGAGTGACAAAATTAAATTACTTTTTTTTCCATATTCTTCTTCTTTTTTTCCCTTTTGAGATCTGCCAGTAAATAATAGTGACTCATATATCAGGAATACTTCTGCTCTTTTCAAGTAGGTAAAAAAAAAAAAAAAAAGAATAAGGAAGGTAGCTTGTGAATACAATTATTGTGAACATTGATGAAGCAAGCTGGGTGAGTGCAAGCATATGTAACTGACTTATAATTGCATTTGAACACTCTACCCTTTGACTCCACCATTCTACTAAAAATTCTCATACAAGGTCACGCACTGTCACTGGTGATGAGGATGTCCCAAAGGGAGAAAAATGTCAAGCACTAGACAAACTGTAACCATTTTTTTACGCCTTCACTACTCTGATGCAAGTCATGAACAATATTCATTTCAATGTCATCACTATGTTTTATGCTCTATAATTTCACCCTTACAATGTCACCACTTGGTTTGTGTTTCTTGAATTTGTCAAAGTCAAGGCTACAGCTACTGAAGCAAAGCTGAAACTGCATCTTTCTCCAGCACATATAATCTCTTCTGCTGCTAGGGGTAAAAAATAAATCTTTTACACTGAAGATTTTTGTTGTTTTCTGTTTCTTGAATGTCTAGTTTTGCTCTGTGGGTTTTCCATGTCTCAGTTAAAGTTGCGGTCATGTTCTTGCTTCTTTAATTCTTTCTTCCTCCCTGGAAATGCATTGATTTTAGTTTTGGTTTATGGTGGGGTTTTTTTGTTTGTTTTAAATTTATGAGGACTGGCTTTATTTTGTATAAAGGGAGAGTGTGTTGTATTGCAGAGCAGTACTGAATATGTGACAGTATCATAATCCCTATTTTTTCCTTCGCATTCTTAGATCTAAGATGTTACAGGGGAATCTGGTGCATTATCATCTTCATTTTTAAAACTCCAAAGGAGACATGGGGGAAACAAGAAGGGAACGATGGACAATGCAGAAGGGGATTCATATTTGCCTTCTGCCTCACAGAGTTTACATGGGGCCAGGAAAATAAGTACCAGAAAAAATCTGTTGATACTTTGAGGTGGTCCTGAAAATAAACCTCCAGGGACACAGATATTTCCATTGCAGAATATTTGAACTTTAGGTGCTGAGCAATGAGGAAGGATGAAGGATACTGGGGAGGCACCATGGCACGGTGGGAAGTGATGTCTGCTAGCTGATACGTTCAAGGCCAGGTTGGACAGGGTCCTGAGCAACCTGATCTAGTGGAAGGTGTCCTTGTCCACGGCAGGGGGACTGGAAAAAGATGGTCTTTAAGGTCGCTTCCAACCATTAGGATTCTCTATGTTTGCACTTGAAAGAAGAGCTATATTATTTCTCTTTGCTCTGACAATTCAGAAAAGTCCAGTTAACTCCTTAGGTGATACAAAGTCAAAACACAGAAACATATTTTGAAGTCTCTCACTGTTAAAACCACAACTAATTTTTTTCCATGAGATCTACATCTTGCAATCAGCTGCCAGGACCCTAGGAAATCTGAGAAGAGTCTACACAAAGCCCTCTGCTGGCTTCTCCTTCTAGGCACTGATTTATCTTTCAAAATAACAACACTCCAAGTATATTGTTTAAATTGCCAGCTAACCTTAGAGTGGGAAGACAGCTTTATGCAGCAGCATTCTGAGCTTGGAGCACGTCTCCAAATGCCTTAGAAAGCAATGAGTGGTGGCCATGCTGTCATCCTGGATACAGTGAAAGATATTACACATGTAACAGTGGAGGAACTCTAGGTTCTGTGCTGAATGGTCAAAGCATCATAGTATCCACACTAGAAAAAGAGATGGACTTGACCTTCTTTGCAAACAATCCTGACCTTTTGTAAGATGATCAGAGAAACTTGTACTGGGAAAAAGAAACTAAAAAATTACTCAATTATTGCAATCTGTGCTGGTAGTTTGCTTGTAATTAGAATGACTAATAGGATGCTGAGTGACTACATGTCAGAGCCTTGGTGAGGTGTGTCTGCTTTATGTTCTTGTTTGTATTGCATTACTCAAAATATAGTAGGCATAATAACTGAATTTGATTAGTGTAGTCTCAGAGAGTCACAGTTAGCTGTTTGTTTGCTTTGTTCTGTAAACATAGTCATGTGAGACAGAATGAAGGGATTCTAGGAAATAGCACATGTATCCTATTTTGATTTGCTTGCTCAAGCAAATTATTCAACTCACCCTCCCCTATGTTCTTGAAAAAAAGGACGCAAAGCTGAGATGAGGTTGTAAATTAATAATAATAATACAGTTTATATTTGTGTGTGTGATTATCAAAATAAATACTTTTTTTTCTTCTTGGATGATTTTGTGCTGAAAAATGTCAGATCTAATATGAAATTCTGATCTATGTGACAATCAAATAAACTTGAGGTTATTCCAGAGAAGCCATTAGGTTTTACACAGAATCTTCTGAGATCATAATTTGGCTTCAGTTGTTGGGGTTTTTTTTCCTGCTCCAAAATTCAGGCAATGAATGTTATTGACTTACACAAGATGTCTTGGAATTTCTCCTTCAACATAAAATAGAACCTCACAGATATTTTTAGTAGAAGATTGGTATGAGAAAGCAAGCTCCTAATGAGTTGCTTATGGCCTCAATATCAGATTATGCTTACTAGCAGAGAACTGAATGGAAAAGCTGCCAAAAATCGTAACGTGATCTCACTATTCTGTTTGATACAGTCAAACCCCATACTAGCTATGCTTTTTCTACATAAATTCTTCTCCTCCAATTTTTTTAAAGCAACTAGTTGCAATCAGGGAATGTAAATTTATGTCCATACAGGAGGCTGAATGATGTCAACCCCAAAAGTGGATTTAGCAAACTTGTGGATTAATCAGGAAAATACACTAGATCCAATGCCAGGTGTGTGGGGCGGTGTTCAGGCATAAAATAATGCTAGTGGGTTTGGGTAATGTCTGAGACATTGGACCTACTTATTCATGCACATGTACATGTGGATGCAGGATTTCCCTCCCTAGACATGGATTTAATATTTAAAATCTGGCAACCATGCTGAGCAGCTTTGTTTATTGATTATCCCACTTGTTTCCATCTGGAAGAGACTCAGGAGGGTAAACATGATGAAAAAAGCCTGCTAATAGAAAGCTGAAAAAAAGTTACTGATAATGTTCCATCAAGAAGAGTTTGCATTGTAAATCTATTCTCACTTTGGTTTGGTTAGTAAATGAAATATTTAGTTTTGATTTTCTCTTTTTAGTTTGTTTGTTTGCAGGTGTGTTTTTGTTTCACTTTTTTTCAGTTGTTTGTTTTGTTTGATTTTGGTTTAGGCATAGGAATAAATACACTGAGAAGAAAAAGAAATTTAAGTATGGCATCATTTCTAGCATGTTTAATAACTTGCTCAAGAAGAACAAGAAAGTTACTATAAGAAAAAAAAAAATGTTGGTACTCCTTCTCTATGGAAAAAGATTTGCCCACAGAAATAATACAGCATTTAGACAGAAAGTTTCTGATTTATGAATACAAACACATATTGCTGCTTCTAAATTCAAAAGTGATGAAAGTGGTTCTGCCTGCACCCATCTTGGTTCTGTGCCAACCCACCAACCAGGAAACAAGCAAATCATCCAAAAGTTTTCTAAAGAAATCACAAAAGATTAAGGTATAAAAAAAAATAATATTTTTTTACAACTTCCTGCATGATATTCCAGCCAGCCAGCAAAAAGGAAAAAAAAAAAAAAAGAAACAAACAAAAACCCACAGAATTTTATTGGTCTGTTTGTAGATTCTGCCTGTTTATTTCCCATTTGAGCCATAGACCAAGGTTAGTAATTATACCTAAATTTTGGAGATGGAGTACCCCAGCTCCACTGAAAACAGCTTCTGTCTAATGTCCAGAAATTTAGACAGGAAATAGCAAAATATAGTAATATCTTATATATTAGATAATGTGCTAGCCTGCTATTAATATATTTTTAGTATTATATTTGTTGATCTTCAGTTATACAATGTTTCTGTGGGAACGATGTAAATGCAACTGACCAAAATGATTTCTTCAGTTTTTCCTTGGACTTCTCTTCCCATCTTTACCTATCTGTTTGTCTACTGCCTTTTGCTCTGAATAAGCATAGAAATCTTTAATTTATTTAGCATTATTCACACAACTTTTCCTAGCAATTCAAATGAAGAAGACAAGTGGCAATCTCTCCAGGATTTACACTTGGTTTTCAGCCATTCCTGCTGTTCTTGTGAGAGCAGATTTGTGGATAATCCATATCAGAGAGTCAGATATTTGAAATGTGGAAAGTGAAGAAAAGAGACTATACCTAAACCTTGAAGGTAAATAGAAATATGCTGGATTTTGGTGTATGCTCACCACCACTAGCATAAATGTAAAATCTCGGTTGTCATCAAAGTTTTTGACAGAACTATTACTAAAATTATGCAACAGTCAATATGAAAGACAGCAAAATATGAAGGAGAATTCATATTTTCTATTTTGTTGTTGAGCATACATTTAATATTTCAGCATGCAACTCTGCTTGAAATAGGTAGATGTCATTTTTGGTATTATATTTTTTATATTATTATTATTTTTTGGCAATATACTATCATCCAATCTGCTTCACAAGAATGTGAGAGCTGAAGTCTACCTCATGTCATTCAGGAATGCAGATCAACTCTGGAATGGACTGTTTAAATGTTTATAGGACAGCTGAAAGCTATTAAAGAAATTGCCAGATAAATCTTTTAAAAGTCTGTTTTCATTTATTTACAACATGAGCAAACTTTAATTAGTGGGACTATTTTTCTCTTTTGGGAAAAAAAAAAGGACATAAATAATTGACAAAGAGTGAATACTCCTACAGACAATTTAAAACTGAGTGGTTCAGTAGCTTTTTTTTGAAACACAAAATAATTCTAGTTTCATAAATGTCAGTGACCTTATCCTGAAAAATAAAGGCAGCTTTTGAAACTCAGATTGACCATTCTTAATTGCACGGTTGCTGAAAATTGATCAAAGAAGAAACCTTTGAAAAAATTAGGCAGAGGCCTAAGGTCAGACAAACACTATTGAATGGGATATAACCTTCCAAAAGCCCTTCTATATCTCATCAATGAATTTATTTCTATATTCCATTTCCACCACAGTAGATCAGGGATAGACATCATCCATGGGAGGACAGGGAGAGAGAATGTTCCCTATGTTAAACTTAGGCCTAGTCTTTACTTGAAGTTCAGAGAACCTGCCCCTTCTCACATGTTTTAATTATAGATCTTTGAAGTCTGATTGTGAAGAGTTTGGAACTAATACAATTTAAAAAACACAGGAGAAAGTCTCACAAAAGCATTTTGATAGCAGAGTTTGTTCCCCTATCCTCCTGACTTATTTTGGAGCTAAACTCCACAATTTTTCCTCCTTAGTATTTTTATTTTGATTTTTCTTTTTTTTTTTTTTTTTTAAGCTAGCTTTCTAGAATGAAACATATTGCATCATATTTCAAAGACTTTACTGCGATATTAAACCTTTGAACTACCATTGAGAAAATTATTTCCTTAAGGCTAAATATCTGAAAGGTTATCAAAAATTTAATTTAACAAATGGTACCTAGGTTAAAAAATAATAACATCTAAACAACCACTCAAAACCTTAATTACTTAATCTTATAAATCCTGTTGCTCCTTGCTTTTAAATTAAGTAGAAATTCCTGTTAAAAATACAGAAACTTAGTTTTTTGTAACAAGATTTCAGAAGAAGCATGGAGATGCCAGCTCCTTTATGTTGGTTGAAACTGAGAATTTATTTTATCTGTGACTGCTGCATGGAGTGAATTTTAAAATTCAGTTCTTTTAAAACAGTTATAAAGAAAGTGTATTTCACCTTTAGGGCATGAACCCACATAGGAGGCCATGAGTGGAAGTAGGTGAATAAGTGTGAAGAGGTGGTGTAGGTGTTTCATAAAATCACAGAATGGCTTGGAGTGGAAGGGACCTTAAAGACCTTCTAGTTCCAACTTCCCTGCCATGGGCAGGGACACCTTCCACGGGGTTAGATGATCCTAAGTCTAATTTGACAAAGACATTCATGTTAGGAGCATAGTCTCCCTTGACTTGCGCCTTAGAGGGTAACAATCCAGTCATTATTGGAAGGATTTTCCTGTGTTCTCTGACTTTAAAAGAAAGTCTAAAAAAAGCTCTTAGCTTCTACACTGCTAACTTCTTCAACCCAGTGGTGTATTTCCAGCATGCATCACAAATTTGTTCCCTAAAACCATACAGCTTTTCAATAGAGCTCTTAATCATATACTGAAAATATCCTCTGTTTTCAACAATTTACTTTTATGGATATCTCATTTAGTTTATGGCCTCAGGTTCAGTGTGGCTTTCAGAATTTTTTCCCTTTTCAAGGTTTGTTCCTCGTGATTTTCTGTGTTTTGGGGCATTATTCTCAAAACCTTTCTTCACTGCGGAATCATCCGTACTCCATTTCTTCATGTGCCACTTGGGCTTTGCTTTTTTTTAAAAAAAGAAAACAACAAAACAAAAAGTGTTGAACCTTCCCAAAAGCAATATACTTAGACATCCTGAATGTGAACCATATCTCACTTCCTCCTTCTCTCCTTCTTTCTTCCTAATATTTTTGTCCTATAACTACTAACAGTGTGCTATGCTGTGTACAAAGTCATTGACACTTCATAGATAACACACACACACACAAATAATTAATATGTTCATAGGAATAAAAATAAGGAATAAAAAGAATAAATTAATTAATAAAGTTGTAAGAACAACAAAGCCCACACAGAAATGTATGCATATAACACAAACATTTACAATGACTGCACACGTATGCGTACATTTCTACTCCAATGTTCTTAATTTAAATCTAAATCCAAAATCCAATGATGAACTAAATCCCCACCTGTATGTAATATTATATTATAAATTATGTTACATATATTTCTCCAAAAAGTGATTCTCCTCTTTTAAAATCATTTTAGTAAGACTGAGTGGAAATACCTATGATTTGATGCACAGTGTGGCATTTTGTGTATGTTTAGATATTTTCTCTGTCTACAATGGGTTTTGCTTAATTACTAGTCCAGCAAATAACAGAGTCCATTAAAAAAGACTATATTTGTTCTAGATTCATATTTCATATCTTTGGACATTTTTTTCCTTTACACACAAATGTAAGGAAAGAAGATTTTAACAAAACCTTATCATTGTTAGAAAGACATTTTTGATTGTTGAGGATTTCATGGCTATTCTGAATATTGATGGAAAACCAGGCTTAAGGTTTATCAATGTCAAGAAATTTAGTGTGATGTTGGTGTAATCTTTGGGTACTCTTAAAAAGGGCCTGAATCTGGATCATGCCTATATTCAATAAATTTAGTTGCCTGGAGTCATACTTAGGGTTTTTTTTCTTTTTTTTTTTTTTTTTTTTTTTTTGTGTCTCTCTATGAGTAATAATTTTTTACCTGATTCACATGGCCCATATAGACTCTGCAAGGAAATTTCAGAAGGATACTACAGTACAGCATGTGTGACATCTAAATGTTAAGTTAGAATAACTTTGGCTTTTCTAAGTGCTTGATAAGTTACTTGAAATGAATTCTTCCATTATCCTTAAGCATGGCAACTTGTCAGAACAGAAAGGCCAAATATGAGCATGTCAGACTGACATAATTTTACTTCTGTGGCTTTGCCAATTATTCTGTGTAAATATCACTGTCTTCAGAGACTAGGAGAATGAGAGACAAATCCAAGGAGCTATCATTCATGAAACAAAAAAATAAACACCTCCTGCAGAACATAGGAGTGGTCCCTGAGAGTAATGATTCTTTGTGCATTTTGAGATGCTTTCATTTCAATATTTAAATTCCTTTTATGAACTGATATAATGACTGAGGCTGTGAATATCCTACTTCATACTACAAAATTATGCTCCAGAAACTGAAGTTCCTTTAAAACAGTTTTCTGCACTAAAAGTCAAGGACATATCCTTGAAAACCATGAGAAAACAAAACTTCAGGATCAGCATTTTGATGCTCCAAATGAGCAGATTTCGAAGACACTAAAATACGTTATGGGATACTATCGCCATGGAGAAAAGTTTGAGAAGAGACATCACAAGTGCTAGAGGCTGTTGTATTTTTATGTTGTGAATATTTTCTTTCTGAATGCTTGGTCCTGAGTTGTGCCTTCATCCCATTTGTCTTGCTGTTATAGACGTCAATCTCTCTGAAGGAAAGAGTTGTTTTATTTAACAAATTTGTATGTATTTACAGTACAGGCCTATGCAGCTGTGCTAGATATTTCAGCTTTCTCCATTATCCATGGAAATATTGTGATGAAGCATGTCTTGACGTCTTTCTGTTATTTAGTCTGACAAGATGCAAGATGACTAGTTCAGAGATATTTAGCTTAGAACAGGTAACTTTGTCACAAAACCTTATGATTTTTTTCCATATCTTGTTGAATTTAAGAGCACTCATGATGTCAGTCAAGCAATTTTTTTTTTTCCTATGGACTAGTAAAAAAGCACAAATATTGTGTGACAGTATGGAACATCCATAAAACCATTTGTGCAACTTTGATTTCATTATCAATACGGGCTTTTGAAGTTAACATCCCACACTGTTCTGTATGATTGTGCTCGACACTGAATTGAAACTAAATGACCTAATTAATCCTTATCTATATTTTCTTAGATACTGCCACAATATAAGTTAATTTCTGGTCCTCTCAGTTCTTTCAGTTTTGCCGTGCTATCCTTTAAAATTCAGCAGCACTGATTCAGAGAGTTTTGTTTTCCAAAAATTTTATCATTATTCAATTGCTATATTTGGAATAATTAATTTAAAAACGTTTAGTAGCTTCAGTTTAATAGATATCATGATTACTAATGGAAATGAAATATTTCTTTTTCATTAAGAAATATATACTCTGCTCTTTTTTTGACTGCATTTAGAAATCATGATGACAGACATGTTTTCCCTTAGAATTTTTTTTATTACTCACTCTGAATGTGTATGAAAGTTTGAACATTTGCTCTAGGAAGAATAATTTAATATCTGATTCATTTTCTATCTATTGTACCTGTTTTAATTAATGTCATTCAGATTAAAATTTGGACATTAGATTAGAATTTCATGATGAAAACTGATTTGCAGTTTACAGAGAAGAATAGAAACACTATTCTTGGAATGTATGGACTTCAGAAAAAAAGGATATGCGTGGCATAGAGTGGTTATGAGGTCTGTGGAATAATCAGCACCAGTTTGAGGTACAGTGAGAGGTGAAGAGAAAAATAACAAGAAAGAGCGGTAAAACTGCAATCTCTGCAAAACGAATCTAATTATGTGGCATTTTAATAACCTGTGAAATGTAATTTGATGAGTGGGAAATTACCTGCAATGCATCATTGTTTGCTGAATACTCTGCCTTATTCTGTGTTTGAACATCTAGGAGAAGTAAAGGAGAAGAGATGGGTGCCACCTAAGCTTTATCCGTAGAAGCAAAAGTTCCCTTATCTTCTTCTCTAATCTGTAATCTATGTTTTAAATAAAAATGAAATTACTTCAAAGACTACAGAAATTACTACAGAGAAAGATATAATCTGTTTTACTAACTGAAGCACTACAATTTATTACTGAGATCCCTATATTATTTTTCCTTTTTTTTTTTTTTTAAAATAAAGCTAATGATATTATGATTAGTGGTAGTGCTAACAGTTGTATCTACTGAAGCCTAAACAGGTAATCCCAGAGATTAGATAATTTGTTAAAGATTTGAGCCCTTGCTTGCAGGGCTTGGGAGCAATCAACTGTTGTAAAATAAGGTCTTCTGAAAAGAAGTGTCAGAATTCCATAAAAAATAAAATCCATCCCGGAGGCGCCGGGAGGCTGCAGCAGAGGGATAGCCATGCTATCTTGCTGAGTCTGCAGAGAGCTTCCAGGATAACCTGGACTATTGTCTCCTGGAGTTATGAACACTGGAACACTGGAAAGACCATATCAGAAGGAATGAAAGGAAAAGAGGATATTTAATAGTCTCCCAACACATCTCTATTGAATGCTGCAGTGTTCGAACTATTGGCACCACCATGTCCAAACACAGAAGAAAATTTCATTCCTTCCTCAAACATTCAAGTAGTCCATTGTGGAAGAGATTCCAACTCAGTGTTAGCTAAAACCAACTTTGGTGTTCTAGCCTCCACAATGCACTTACACCCTTTGTGTGTTTGGGGACACACCAAACCTCAAGATCCCTGGAACAATTTCATGCTGAAATTTTACATCGCAATTACCTTAAATCCTTTTTTTTTACTCTATGGAAACACACTTATATGAAATTCTACCAATTGCAAGCATCTACTGTTTGCAAACACTGTGAGTAGTTTTATCAAAACATTCTAAGGGAACAATTTCATCCAAAAAATGGATGCTTATTTGCCATTTCCAGCATTTTCCACAGAATTATTTTCTTCCTAGTCTCCCTTAAAACTTACCGATTCATCTCACTCAATTACTATATTTAAATTTGAGCTATGAAGTCTTGCAAACTAATGTTTGTTTCAGCTTTTTGAGATCTCATGATGGGAAGTTTTGTACATCAGAGTAGCACTACTTATTAGACTGAGAATTTCAGAGACGTGCAACTGAGAAAAGAAAATACAATTTGGTGACTTGTACATACCAAGAAAATTATTAGCCTGTGAAACCTTCCTTCTATGGAATACTAATTCACAAAATCAGACAATATGCCAAGTTGGAAGGGATCCTCAAGGATTATTGAGCCCAACTCCCAGCCCTGCACAGGATCATTCCCCAGAGTCATACCATGTTCCTGAAAGTATCATCCAAATGCTTCTGGAAATCTCTCAGTCTTGGTGCTGTGACCACTGCCCTGGGGAGCCTGTTCAGTGCCCAACCACCCTCTGGGTGAAGAACCTTTTCCTGATATCCAATCTAAACCTCCCCTGACACAACTTATGGCATTGCCTCAGGTCCTGCCACTGGTCATCACAGGGAAGAGATCAATGTGTCTGCCCCTCCTCTTCCCCTCACAAGGAAGTTGTAACTACAATGTGGTGTCCCATCACTCTCCTCCTCTCCAGGCTGAACAGACCAAGTACCCTCAGCTGCTCTTCATACAGCTTCCCCTCAAGGCCCTTCACCGTCTTTGTTGCCCTACTTTGAGTACTCTCTCATAGTTTAATATCTTTCTTATATTGTGGCTCCCAAAACTGCACACAATATTAAAGTTGAGGCTGCCCCAGTGCAGAGCAGAGTGGGACAATCCCCTCCCTCCACCAGCTGGTGATGCTTTCCCTGATGATCCCCAGGACAGGGTTGGTCCTCCTGGCTGCCAGGGCACTGCTGACTCATATTCAACTTGTCATTGACCAGGACCCCAATCTCCTTTTCTGTGTCACTGCTTTCCAGCATTTCATTCTCCAGTCTGTACATACATCCAGGGTTGCCCCATCCCATGTCCATAATCCAGCACTTTCCCTTGTTGAAATTCATATGGTTGGTGATTGCCCACTCGTCTAATGGTGGTCCTCTAGATGAGGTCTTTAGACAAGATACTTTGTCCAGGTCTCTGCAGGGCCTCCCTTCCTTCAAGGGAAGCAACAGCTCCTCTGAATTTTCCCAATTATTTTAAAATACTTCCAACTAGACTGAGCAGTGTTTGAAACAAACCCTCACTGGAAACAAGATGATTTACGCTATGGAATATGCTGTTAAGGAAGTGAGAAGTGGCACCTCATAACCAATGTGTCTTATGGCTTTGTCTTGTTCACTAGGGTTAAATTATATCAGGGTTAAACTAGGAGAAGACATGGGTCTTCACTGCAGCACTTTCATTGCTGTCTCCATTCCTCCAATAAAAACATCATGAAAAGGCCCCAGACATGTCCATAGCCTCTGTTTTAAGATACTTGGTGGTCTCTTTCTGCAGCCAGAGTAGAGAGAGAAGATTTACATCAGCATTCTAGTGGCACAATAATGTCATTGAGACATCTAGTATTAATACTGAAAGAAATGCACTTTTACAGATTATTAATTTTCTCATACTTACACCTGAAAGTATCCTTACAATGGTGTAGATTGCCTACAGGATAAAAAAAATTAGCCATGAAACACATCAATCTTGCTACCTTCTCATTAAGATCGACAACCATAAATTTATATGCCTATCAATCATGAGATTATTCTTGGAAGATCGTGACATTTGATCCTTCTGATCTTTCTTAGGAAAAAAAAGTTTTGATCTAGACTGTGAACTGATGCATCTTTTCTTTCTTTCTTTCTCTTTCTTTCTCTTTCTTTCTCTTCCTTCCTTCCTTCCTTCCTTCCTTCCTTCCTTCCTTCCTTCCTTCCTTCCTTCCTTCCTTCCTTCCTTCCTTC
>JAWWMO010000001.1:31700782-31713668 GCA_035047845.1 Dendrocincla fuliginosa | reverse complement strand
TCTCCCCTCCCCTCCCCTTTCCCCTTTCCCCTTTCCCCTTTCCCCTTTCCCCTTTCCCCTTTCCCTTTTTCTTTCTCTAAGATGATGAAATGGCTTTAATAAAATTGTGTTTTCATAGTGTATCAGCACTGATAAGTTTGGAACTCAGAAATGGAAACAAACAAACCATCTTGATCAAAACATCTCACCTACTGAAAAAGCATAAAGGAGCACAGATGGCAACAGGAAGGGCTTCCCAAAACTGCTTTCAAAAACTTATCCTTTCATTATTAAACTAATACAGGTGGGTCATCTCATTAGAGTGATTAATTGAGTGAATACTAGCTGTTTCTGGGTAGCGGAAAGAAAAATTAAAAGGGTATTTGCACAAATCAATCACATATGTTGCTTAAATTGTGTATGAAAGCAGGCTAGCTTTCAGTTTTCTCTTCACAAAGACTACGAGGGAGCAATATCGTTTTGCTTCAGCAGTGCAGTATCATGTGCAGTTTTGTCTAAACAGTAACTCTGTCTACACCATGTACAAGTGACTGAGCAACTTGACAGATGATGATAACTCTGGACCCCAGGATCATTCCCAGGCCCCCAAATTCCAACCAGATATACCATGTCCAGGAGTTCTGCAGTTTTCAAAGAATCATGCAAACAGTAAAAAGCATTTGAAGATGCAATATGCATCATATTTTCCTGTTGTTAAAGTAGAAAAACTTTGATACATCTTTAAAAACTCAAGACTTTTCTGGTTACCCTTAGGAGAAATAACATGACTTTATCAAGATTGTAAAGGCAAATTAAAACAGAACATCCTATAAGGTGCCCACACAACTTATTGGTTGGCTACAAGGCAGAGTTTTAGAAAAACAGGGTTACCATGTTATGTGCTTTCAGGTACAGGAAAAAAAAGACTTTCAGTATCTAAGGAAAATGAAAACTCAAAGAAAATATTAGTCTTATCTTAAGCCCCTATAGTTTTCCATATCCACAACCCCAGTTTAATCTTGTAGTCAAGTTGTTTAATTAGAACATTTGATTTGTAGACCAACTTTTAGCTTGCACTCCATTTAAGATGAGAAATCAATAGTTCAAATTTTAGATTAACTCCTGAAAAAAATCTACTTATCTCCATTTTGTCTACGGCCACTGAAAATGTGCCAGACAAAGTGTGATAAAAACCCTTGGGAACTCTGCTCTAAAATGTATGGAAAAATATTCTTCCCTTAGAATGTATATTTAGACATGCTGCTTTGATGCCTATAATACAGCTTTTCATTAAGTAGGCAGAGGAAATCAGGCTCTTGAGATACCTAGCTGATGAAGAGTTTTATCATTTATATACCATAATTATATGTAAGGTATCGTATCAGGGCTTACCTTGAACATAGGAGAAGGATCATGATTTTCTAAATGGATAATAAGGCAATAAGCCCTGTAATGTGTTGATTTGTTAGATTAGACTGGTGCATAGAGTGCATACTAAGGATGTTTTATCATCAAGTGTTCTTACAAGATGGCTATGAAATCAAGCTGTGCTGACACCGAACAATTTTAGCTACATTCAAGGCCAAGCTCTGATAATGATAATTGGGTGACCCTCAAATGCTCATTAACGTTTATATGACGTAAACATAATGCTTAGCCAGTAGAATATTATATTCTAATATATTCTGTGTATATATATCCATAAATGAATATGTATCATTTGAAATTGTTATCCTAACAGCTTGATTCTGCCAACCCAAGGGATTCTGAGCATGGGAAATTGTTCAAGGTTTAGTGTTGTTCAAGAAATTCTTGTCTAACTTCAGTAAACAGGAGGGTGAAGACTTACTTATTTAAGTCTGCTATGTGAGTATGCTACATCTTATGAAGCATTTACCACAAATTCCATGTAGTTTTTAGAGGGGCAGACTGAAGAAGACTGTTCCATGGAGGCACCTTTATCAACAGCTGATTTAGGGAATTTCTGCTTGTCGCTAAAATTTTGGTTTAGGCCCTTGTTTGCAAATATTCTCTCTAATTTTGCATACTCTTTTCCATATTTCATTCTTGCATCAATTTTTTTTTTTTAATTGGTAACAGCTTCTTGTTCCTGCTCCTTCAGAATGCAGACATCTTATTCTTAAATTTCCTTCTGGATGTTTACCCTTTCAGATCAACATTTCCAGCTTTTTGTTACACAGCAATAAGACCAGAGTTCTTTCCAGGTTTTTGGTATTTTTTTGTTTATCTATTTTGAATGTACTTAGAAAGTTGTCTTGCAAATATTTTCTACTGGAAACGGCATATATTAAATGCTTCAGATAACATAAACCTCAATACAATAGTAAAAACTAATGACACTTAGTTTATTTAGGCCATTGTTTTACCCTTCCCTCAAAATATTTTTTTTTTTAAAAAAAAAACCTTTGGCTTGTGTTTTAAATCCTGTGTTCTACCTGCCTTTTTTTGGGGTTGAGTCCATATAGACTGTTTGAGACCCAGCCTTCAGGACATCCCTGTGTCCTTCTGTTACGTTACATATATAAGGTAAATATATCTCAATGACAGTAAATCAATCAGGTCTCTAAAGTTAAATGGGATTAATCCAGTACCAAAAGCTCACCCTAGATGAGGAGCTAGGAATAGGAATCATACTGAAGTGCAATAACTTTGATCACAACACCGAGACACACAGTACTAATAAACCACATTAGAGACATTTATAATGCTTATATAAATTACAACCAGCTCAAAATGGTTGTCTACGTGTTATATTCACTGGAAAAATTCAGATCTGTGTTTCTACTTAATTCTATTGAACAGATGAACAAGGGGAAGGCTGTTTCATTTCACAATATTGTTGCCATTCAGCATTTTCAACGTTTCAGTTTTTTATAACTTAAATAGGATATCTTTTCCAAATCTAATCAGATAAGTATTTTTAATGCAAACATTAAAACACCAAAAGTAAGGCAGCCTACTTTGTGCTAAGCAAAACCTTTGATTTGACTGAAATGAAATCTGAAATGAAAAAATACTGTTAATTATTACACTAGATTGTTTTTAATTTACATTGTTTCTGTTTGGGGATCAGATTTTAAGCAATATTCAAGTTAAAAGACAATTGCCTTGTATTTGTTATAAGAAAACCTGAACTATACTTACCATAATTATATTTATCCAAGAGAATTGTAAGTCCTGAGACGTCTTTCAATAGTTTGTCACAGCATGACAAATGAGTTCAGAGAAAGTCAGTAGGAACAAAATTATATTGAAGAAGGAACTTGATCATTCATCCTATCTGGAATTGAAAGCTTTCAAGAGATCTGCAGTTGTCCTTGATTATTAATTATATCTTTGAAGCTGACCAATGGTATACTCAGCAGTCCTGCCAAATGTTTTTTCTGGCTCTGAAGCTTTATTACATATTCGCCCATATTTATCAAATCCTCCTTTTGGACTGTCATTGGACTTCTATAGTAAACTATAGTCACAGGGCTCTGCCAGAAGGCACTCAGAAATTAAGGCCATCAGAAGAATTTGAGATCAAAGAGAAAATTATTTTGTTTTACTTCAAATAATGTAATACATACTGGTTTCCTGAAAAGAAATTAAGTGCTCAATTTTTTCCTTTCCAAATTACATCAACATTACATAGTTTCAAACCCTGAGAAATATCCATGGAAAATAATTCTTGATGATTTCCATGACTGATGATCAGTAATAGTCTCAGCTTTCACACTTTGAAGTAACTTTAGTTGCTTGTACAGAGCTAGTTATCACCTCCTGCTGTGCTTAAGAATAATGAAGTTAGATTACACCTGTATAGCCCTGCAAATCCGTCATTTGCCAACAAGCCTAGTTTTCCAGAGAGACACAAGTAGTTCCAGATTTGGCAGATGTTGGATAGTCAGTTCCCTGACAGTGTTTCAACTTTTTCAGAAGAGATTGCTGTCATAACTGCACCATCAATTTTTGTATCCTTTTAGAATTCTTTTTCCAGTATTAACTTATATGCAGTGCTTGTTAAATTTTTTAATAGCTCCCTCAAAAAATCCCATAGCTAAATCAATATTCTTCTCCTGCTGACCTTGATGTTAGTGGCAAATTTCCCTTTGACTGTGCTGTCATATTGAATTGCTCTAAAATAACTAAAACACTAATTTCAATTGGTAATCAAAGGTATTAGTTCCCATATAAATTCATAGTAAGACATATTAGCAACTGTCTGTAGTAATCACGTTCCATACCAAGGGAGTTCCAGATAGTGGAAAGTTTAGCCTCCTTCAATATGTGTCTAGTTTTATGACACATTAGTACAACCTATGTTTTAGCAGCTTGTCACTAGAGTAATGAATTCACAAATTAAACTTGCTTCATTTCATGAAAGTTATAAACTTATTATTTTTAACATATTTTCTTTACCCTGTCTCATTTCTTTGCTATTTTTCAGTGGACACCTGTCAGATTCGGTATCCCAAAGATGAGATTTCTTTAGCAATTTGCTTTTTCATGTCTGCACAATACATTCAGTCCTTGATCAAAGTGTGTTGATATTAAGAGGAAGATTCTACTGAATCAGCCTGTCAAGGTTCTGACCATACATTTATATTCTGCCCTTTGAACAAGTTCATGTATTGCTGTCATTGCACACAGAGGAAGCCTGTCTAAAAGTGTCTTGCACACTCAATCCATCCCTTCCATGCCTTCTCCTCCACCTCTTCCCCTGTGCTGGTGGGAGAGAAAAGGCAGACTGAAACACAGGCAGGAGCATGCTGATATGGAGCCAGACAATAGCAGTGCCCTGGGTGTGCTCTGTAAGAGCTGGGCTTGAGAAGGCAATGGAGAGGTAACTGGCTCTCAGAACTCTTCCGTGAGCTTTGGCACAACCCAACTCCATGGCTTCATTGTCACATTTCCTTCTGATCTCAGGAAGAGAATGTCTCCCCCTGTCGAGACAAGTAGGCAGAAATTGAGAGCTTCCTTGGCAATCAGTTTAGTATGGGATGACAAAATTCAACTGAGAAGTTGTCAGACAATTCTGGTACCTATCTGTATCTATGTATATCTATCTGTATCTACTCATTTGATACACATAATGATATTGATACACATAAAAATCCCTTGGAATCTTAAATAGTTTGCATCTACTCTACTCTTTTTAGAAGGTATCCAACATGCTGCATTCTATTTTTTTCTGAATTGTATTTCTCATTTGGCTTTTAACTACATTTAGTTGAGCAATGCTCCTCCCAAATGACACATTATCCAGTCTTAGAGTGAGAACAGTCCTGTTTGGGCTCCATCTAAACTTCCCAGTGTGTGTGTTTTCTCATAGTGTTTTTCTTTTTCTTTTTTTTTTTTTTTTTTAAATGGAATGATTTTTTTTCCCCCCTTTTTAAATTATGGTCCTTCGTGTTATTTTTTACAACTGCGTTATCCATTAAATTCTTAGCACTCCAAATATCATGGTCTTTCACCCATCATTTCCTCTCAACCACTGTTCATCTTGGATGAAGCATGAAAGTTTCCCAAAAAGCAAACAGTTTGATTCTGAAGGAAAGGTGTTTCTGTCTGGAGAGATGAAGTATGTTGAGCGCTTGCAATACAAGTAGGGAAAAGCACTGGGTTTTTCTAGTAGTTCAAGGACTTCTCCTTCTGCCTTGGGGCCCTGTAATCTTTTATGTGCAGTAAACACAAGTTGGAGTTACTTCTTTGCCTATAACTTCTGGGCCTCACAGGGAGTGCTTGCTGATTTCCTACCTTAGCAGGCAGCTTTGCTATTTATTTTTGGAATAATGGAACAGGGGCAGCAGCTCTCACAGCTGTCATAATTGATTTTTCTTCCCTCTCCAAACAATCATTCATTAGCACTAAATAATAGCACTCCAGATGATCCATTACTATTTCTGTCATATTGAAAAATAGCTGACATACAGTCAGTCCAGTTGGGCTTGCCCATCAAACAGTTGCAGAATTTGCTGATAAAACATTTGATTTCATTGATCAAGCTCAGTACAACTTTAACAAGGTCCTGGCTGGTCACTCACAGTAAGTCTCATCAAACCTTAACATTAAAATGACATTTTTCTTCATTTATTTATTCATTATTGATGATGTTGACACCATACCTTAACTTCAAATGCTGCAAGCTCTTGAGACTCAGAGCAGAAAGCACTGTGCTCAAACAGTTGGCAGTTCATTCCCAAATATAACGACGTTCTGATTTTCAGGAGCTTTTCTATAAAGGTTTTATGCTAAATAAATCGATACAGTACAAAGCAACCTACATTAAACTGGAATTATTTTTTGTAAATTAGCAGCTTCTGAAAAATATTGTACACCAGAACTGCAAATATGATGTGCCTCAATAGCTACACAAGCAATTTCATTTGCCAGAACTTGGCAAATACTTGAAAAATTAGGTAATATAGTATTCTTCGGGGAAACTGATCCCAGTTAAAGACACACAGAGAAACACACTCAGATCTGCTTAATTTTAGTCTAGGTTCATTCAACATCTTTGTTTTACACACTGACAAGTGCTTGTGTCCTCATGATGGAAGGAAAAAGAACAGATAAAGGACCACCAGTACAAGAGGAAAGCCAAACTCATCCCATTTCCCACATCAGACCTAGCTGATGACAGCTTACAGGTGTCATGACAGTTTAGTGTAGCTGTGTATATCTCTTTTAAAAGTAATGAAAAATTATTTGGACTTGGGACTGAGTTTTCCTGTGTAATAATTGGGCAGTTATGACTCCTTGATTTCTGGGGGGCATGTTGACTCTACTACTCAGTGGAGACCCTGCCCTCACAACAGCTCTTGTTGCATACCCTGTTTGCACAGCTGACAGTGCTCTTTCTTGAGAAACAGATAATTTAATTATCTGGGGTCTTTGAGAAGAACAGCCAAGTTAAGACATGTAACAACAGTGAGATTTGGGTATTTAACCTTGTTGATTTTCAAAAATTTATTCTAAATCCTTTGTTCAATTTCTACTGTGGTCACTCGTTTGCTCTTAGACTTTTGTCTTGATGTGTGTTTCTTATAGTGCAGCTTTATTCCTTACTAGCCTTGTTAAAAAAGACACTGTTGCAGTTAATTCATATATCTTAGCATTTTCTTTTGAGGTCAGTCCCTTAAACTCAATAAGCAGAAAAAGACAAACTTGGTGAATAAGAATTCTTCAGGAGAAAGTCTGAAAAATTGTGAATTATAGTTGAATCCTTGAAACAGATTTTGTGGGTGACTTAGTTTTTTAAGTATTTTTTTTTAATTGAGTAATTTTGGAGATAGCTATGAAGTAACTGTGGTAAGGGCTAGCTCAGTGTCAGTCCTTTAAACCCGTAGGAGTAATAAAAAATTGTTCTCATACATTTTTTGAAGCTGTACTCTTTCATATGTAGTTTTTCAGTAGTCTAATAATTTTCTAGTCTTAAAAAAAATATGTGATATTACATGACAGTTTTAACACAGATGGTTATGCAAGTATATAGAATACTTTCTGTAAGAAATTATTCAAATAATTATCTTGACCTCCAGCAACCACCAATACAGGCAATATTAGTCCATTCCTTTGTTGTGTCAGGTGATCACATCATGCAGTCCTAAACCAACTACCTGCATCAAGAAATCTTTGCCAAAGTTTATGAGGTTTGCTTCTTTACTCATGTACTATTTGGGGAAATATCTCCTAAAACATTTTCCCTTGGTGAGCTGAAGCATTCTTCTAATTTCCATCATAAATTTATTCAGACTGTTTATATCCATCTTCTTCTGTGTCAAATCATGGTTTTGGCCTTTAAGGGAAACAATTATTTTTTTTTTACATCTATAGTGTTTATTCCCCTTAGCACATTTGTTTATGTGACAAAACATTATGTATTCTCAGAACCTTCTATTTTATGGGTCTTTTTTCCGTGTTATACATTTTCATCTTTCCCCTATCTATTCTGTAGTCTCTTCCTGTGTTTATTCTGTATTCGTTTAACAGTTCCTAAATGTGAGCAATCACAATACTACTATGTTATATTCAGGATCTCAGTTTTCCCTCAACACTGTGTTTGCTACTTCATTTTATGTTCAAAAGCATGACTTTGTTTTCTATACTGTTAAATTTCATCCCATTTCTCTTAATCCAGGCTTTACAATTCAGTTCATTTTTCACAATGCTCCCCCTTCTCTGTATTGATGATGCCTTCTCACTTTGCAGCATTTGTGAATATGACTAATAAACTACTTTAGGTCATGCCATAATTACAAATATTAAATTAGGTTATTTCCAGACTGATCCTTGAGCTATTCCAATAAGTTTTTTCCAGCCCAGAAGTTTCCATTTTCTCTTTCTTTTAATTTCTCCTCCATCTTACAATATTTCTGTTAATTCAATTTTTTGCATGTTGTTTCAGAAGTTGTCATAAATTCTAGGCAGATAAAATATTACAATATTACTTGTATCCTTTAACATGAAAAAATAGTAAAACACTCTATAAAAATAAAGTGAAAGATCAACCTCGCTTAACAGACTTTTAGTAAATCCAAATCTATCTAAATCTTTCTGACTGAAATGTTACAGCATTATCACGAAAAAAAAAAAGAAAAGGACTTAAAACACATCTGCTTATGAAGATTAATTTTTGGATGCCATCACATAAAGTAGCACCTTTGTAACTCTGTTAAATTTTGTAATCTCTCCTGAAAGGATTGATGAAAGTACAGTAAAAGCCATTTTCTTAGAACATTTTCCATCAGAGATACTGAGTTTCTCTGTCAACTTTAATTTACTTCCTCTTTCATATCTTTACTGTATATACTAAGCTTTCATTAATTTACCCAGATAACTATTATAACGTTTTTTAAGGAAATTCAATTTACTAGATCTTTCTCAATTAACTCAGATGAAGGAAAACCACTGTTTTGCATGCACCAACTCAGAGATTTCCAGAAGTAAAACGGAGATGAGGAAAACCCAGAGGCAATTCATGCTACACAGCTCTGCTCAGCAGAGATGTTATACTTGGGAGAAACTCAAAAAAAGAGGATTTTGCTGAAGTTCTTTCACAGAAGAATCAGTGTTTCCCCATTTCTTATATTCGTGTTCAAAAACTATTCAGTGGTTAAGACATAAAAGTCAGTGGCTACTAAAATTTAGCTTAATGTCTTCTCCTTAGTTGTGGTTTGAGATAATAAATAGTTTATTATACCTGTTTGGATGTAAGCAGTATGTTTAGACTATAAAAGTGCATGTGCATCTGAAGAAAAGGAAAGAAAAAGAAAAAAAAAGAAAAAGAAAATGAAAAAGAAAAAGAAAAAGAAAAAGAAAAAGAAAAAGAAAAAGAAAAAGAAAAAGAAAAAGAAAAAGAAAAGAAAAAGAAAAAGAAAAGAAAAAGAAAAAGAAATGAGGGCTAGGGATACATCTGTTGCTTCTCAGATCTGACATGATTGGTGATCCCAACTCCAGAAAGACTTCAAGAGCTTTTGCCTTGTATAGGAAGAGTCAGCCCATTTCTTGAAATTAAA
The DNA here is from genome assembly GCA_035047845.1 of Dendrocincla fuliginosa. Lineage (NCBI taxonomy): Eukaryota > Metazoa > Chordata > Aves > Passeriformes > Dendrocolaptidae > Dendrocincla > Dendrocincla fuliginosa. Next base: position 31,704,165 of record JAWWMO010000001.1, on the reverse strand, counting down.
CTTTTTTTTTTATTTTTCTGTTTTATTTAATACATATTGTAATACCATTTTGAAACAGTCAGAGACAGAAAGCCAGAGACTTCCAAGTCAAAATTTGAAAATGCTAGGGAAATACTCTGTGTACACACACACACCTGCACACACACAGACATGGACACACACAGAGTGGTGAACCCAGAGAGGCTGTAGGATTTTGTTGCTATGTGCAACATTTCCCAATGTTCAGTATATTCAGAAATGTATTATCTTGTTAATACAAAGAGCATTTTCTTTTAGCTGTAACTTGCCATCTTGTCATTTAACATTAATTTCCCTAACAGTACCAAGAAAGGTTTGTTTTTAATTACAGGACTACATTAACTGCATTTTTAAACAAGTAAAAGCCAGCATATTAGAATGAAAAACTATAATTGCAATTTCATGCAGTAAGCAACAGAATTTTAAGAAATATTAGTGTTTTGTAGTTTCTCTGACCCTTTTTTTTTTCCATTCTCTTCTCCCGCAAATACCATTTTGTTTTGGTTTGGTTTTGTGTGTGTGTGATTATTAATACCATAATGCAGACAACGTATTGAAATACATTTCCTGCCCTTTATAGTGTTGTTATTATTAATTTACACTGACTTAAAAAATAAATGTGGACTGTTATCCCTGGTTGCCTATGGTGTGGAAAGAGGGAGGGAAGACAACAAAAATCTGAAAAAAGTGAGGTATGTATTTTGAAAGGACTGATGCAAATCTCCCTCTTGACCCACGGTCTTTTTTATTAAGATCCTTATTGGTCCTCCCAAACTGGAACACTGACTTGTAATCCTGCAGTGCATAATTTGCCATGCAGCTGGGCTTTCACTCCAAAACAAAGGCTCACACATGTCTTTAAAATGTGTTAAGTAACAAAAGCAGCTTGGTTAATTGCTGCTCTTCCACAGCATAACAGATGTTTTTGCAACATCTAGAAGTATGATTTCAATTGCTATAAGATTTTTTTTTTTATTTAAATTCTCTTAGCATTTTATAAAATAGAAGAGTGTAAATCTAGTATGCAACTAAAAAACAAGCTTTTTGAATTAAATTAGTATTTTACTCTGAAAGTGAACTTAAAACAACTTCTATGAAGAAACTTCCTATAACAATATTAAAAATCTCATTACATCAGAAACCTCAGTATTTGGTTTCATCGTCATAAATAGTTTTTGCAAAATTGAAACATTCTATCATGGGGCTTTAATTATCCGTAAGAACATAACTTCAGTTCTTTATTACCACTGGATTCTTCTTCAGGGCTGGATATTTTAAATCTTGTCTAAATATAACAAGCATTAATACTACATTAAATCAAGCTGAAGTTACAGTAAAATGCTTCCAAAAAAACTGGGGGTATGTTAAGAATATACTGCCTTTTCCCCCCCTTGCTTTATCTATTTATCTATGTGATTAACTCATTTATTGTAGCTTTTTTTCTACAAAACCAGACCACTTTTAGAGCCAGTTCTGATGATTTCTTGCTTATTTCAAACATAGCCTGTTTCTTCCTCATTTCTGCCAACACATCCAAACATCTCGAGAGACTCCTACAGTTCACACCCCTCATATCAGGACATTATCCATAATTCTGAATTAACTTTTTGCATGAGACGGTTGTGGCTTTATTTCAATACCAGTGGTGGAGTAATTACTACAAAGAATTTCTCACCAGAAATATGTCCTTCAAAATTTCTAAAGTCTCCTCTTCTCTTTAATGACCAGGATTTTAAAAGTGATTCTAATAAAGGTAGGTCCTGTCATCATCACTTCCTTGTTTCCGCTATCATCTGCTGGTGAGGCAGCCTCAGGCAAAACCAGGATCCCTGATACCATATCAAAGCTAACATTTTTCCTGGTGTCAGAAAAGTTTGCTTTACTCCTTCTGAAAAAAAAAAAAAAAAAAAAAAAAAAAAAAAACCCCCCAACTACAAGAAAATGAAAACTTAAAACAATTACAAATCAAAGCATTACAATACTTTGTATCACCAGTTTTATGACACAAAAGGTCTTAATGTTGAAGAGGAGGATTTATGGATTAAAAATAATACAAAAAAGTGTGTCATCTTGTTTTGAACTTTGGGTTAGTTTTTTACCCAAAGACTTTAAAACATTATTTAATTCTGATTTTTAATTTAACCCTGAATTTTTATATATCATCATATGATATAAATCTTGGTGATACAAGGTGCCCATTTGATTGATAATAATAATGATATATTAAACTTTCCTTTAAAAAATCCTGTGCATTAATATCCTTCTAATCACCTAGCCATCTCCTCTTTTTCTCTAACAACTTAATAAATAAATAAATAGCCCAGATTCTGCATGGGATAATGTTGCATTTCACCAACGACACAGATGAATAGATATGTAATGAAGTACTATTTTTTTCCCTCAGAAAATGATGAAAATCCAGTGAATGGAAAATCGGGGTTACTGTGTGTTGCATTGCAAAGTAATAGTTATTGGAGTATTGAAACTGCCAAAAGGGAAATTTGAAAATGATGAAGAGCGTTCAGACAAGAAAGTAGAAAGCTGGGAAAGGTGAAAAGGGGAAGCTGGAAGCCTTGTGCTATGCTGATAGCAAGTGTAATAGCAAAAATGATTACTTTGTTTCCCAGGATAGGGAGGATGGGCTGAAGACATTACTGCTTTTTGCCTCACATGGGGGAAAAAATCCTCATTTCCCCTTAGCAGGCACAGAGAGAGTTGCTCCAAAGGTGATTTACCTTGGGAAGAGTAAACAGTACAGCAAAGGTTCAACCTGAAAAATATTGTGGGACAAACAAAGCTGAAACATGGCTGGAATCAAATAAACAATTTAAAATCTGATATATCCTCAAAATATATCTACTTGGGAAGGGAACTTCTCTGGGTTCAGTGTTTTAGCCACTAAACTGTTTTGCCCATCTCCAGTGACAGCACTGTTATACCCTGGCTCTGAATTTATTTGATATTTATTTATGTGTGGCAGTCAAAGAACACAGATAGAGTATAAGGACCTATTAATATTTCCCATTGTGTGTATAGCCAATGGTTACAGGACATTTGAAAAAAGCAAGTACATTATGCCTCCCTAACTGAGAAGTTATGGTAGAAAACTCCTAAGCCACTCTAATTGCTTAAAGGAATGTATATGTGTGGGTTTTTGCATTAAAAGATCAGTGGATTAAGTCCTTAAGCATTCTTAAATAAAAGTCTAGTCTTATTCTATTTCACTAAAGTGACCCACAAAACAAAAAATTATATATTTTTTTCATCTTTTGCTGTGATCCATAAATCCCCTTTTCATTCTTAAGGTAAAAAAAAAAAAAAAAAAAAAAAAAAAAAAAAAAAAAAAAAACCAACCCTTTCAAAAA
>JAWWMO010000001.1:31685846-31700682 GCA_035047845.1 Dendrocincla fuliginosa | reverse complement strand
TTTTGAGGGGAAAAAAAAAAAAAAAAAAAAAAAAAAAAAAAAAAAAAAAGACTAAATATTTTAAAGAAATATTTTTTCAAGCCTGGACAGAATACAGAATTCATCCTGCAATGCTGAGTCAGACTCTTGTCCTCTAGGGAGAAATACAAAAGACATTTCTTTAGAGTAATTAGGTAAAATCATCAGGCCAGAATATTGCCAGAGAGATGTGTTTGGTGGGGCTTTTTAATTTAATTTTTTTAAATTTGTTTCAAAGGCATAGAAGTAATTTGGGAGAAATATCTAGAGTAGCTGCTTATTTAAATTAGCCACCCTCTCTTTCTCCTTTGAGCAATGTGCTATATAAATAGAAAGCACTTCTAGGTATACTTATTAAATCGCTAAATGTACATTATTTGCTTTTGTATAATAACAAATATACCTATTATTAAGCACAGCATGCTGCCATGTATTAGAAATTCCCACTTGAATAAAGAGAAATTAACCCCTATAGTGGGTGAGTCACCGCTGTCGTGTAGAGCATCTGTCTCTTGATGGGACAAATCGCTCCCTGAAGGGCCCTGTGATGCCTATACCATTAAGGATAAAAGGTTTTTACACTAAAAAATTGGACTAGAGGATTAATTCCTAGACAGACAAAATCAGGTAAACATACTATCTCATTAATATATTAAATTCCAACAAAAATTTTGTCCTAATCAGTATTTAGAGGTCTTGTTGAAACTTCTTTAGGAACATGAGCACCATTTGCCTGCACTGTGTCTTCAAGATGCCTTTACAAAGTCATCTGCTATTTTGCCTAAAGTCTATCCAGTGGCACAAGTACCTTCATATCTTCATTTGGTACAACCAAGAGATTATCTTCTGCAAATACAGGCTTGCAATGTTAAAAGCACACACTGTGTGTTTAGTGAGATATAATCTTTCTGACTCAGAAATCTTAAGACAGAAGGAATGTTTCTGTGGCCCCATCTATTGAGGTAGAATCAGGACATTTTGTGATTTACCTGGACCTGTCTGGAACTTTTTGTGTTATTCACATGCCCTCACTGATAAATGCAAAACAGTTTAATGCTGTCAGTCAAATTTCAGTGATAATTACACCCCTGTTCATTACTAAGTCATGAAGTTAAACAAAGTCTGGATAGAAAAACCATGTGGATCATTGAAGACAGTTCCTGGTGCAAAATTAATTTTTATTTGGTTCAAACAAGAAGAGGCAGTTAAATATAATCTCTGATATAATGCATTGACACACAAACTTTGAAATAATAGTGCCATTTTATCATTCTCTGTAATTTGCCTTTTTCCAGTCTTCAGTCCATGTAATGCACTGTTCACATCTGAGACCATTTTAATTAATTTTTCATTTTCAATCATTTTCATTGCCAAGGATGTTTTTATTCATCTTAAATATTTTAAGGCCAATTAAGCTGCAGCTTTAATGAAAAGTATGACAGTTCTGTAGAGCTCTAAGAAACACAACAGTTAAAGGAATAATTAACACAATAATATGGTAGGAAAATTGTTATTTAAATTTAATAAAATAACTTATCCCCCCAAAAATACCTGAATATGAATTCTGTGGATTTTTGTTATTGTTGAAATTGAACATCTGTCATTTTATAAATAATAAAACTAGTGTTTGTGAGGCAGTATCCTGGTGATGGTTAAAATAACATAGACTTTATTAGACTTTCTGCAGCTTTTCTTTTTTGATTTTTCTAATTTCATTCTAACTACTTAAGCTGTATAATGAAATACCCCGAATACTGAATTATTCCAGAGGATTTGTTGATCTATCTCAGAATTGTCATGGAATAAGTTTAGCCTTTCTAGAAAGAAAGAAAGTGGTTTGGATGAAACAAATAGGTTCTAGTTAATCTCTAGGCTGTCTTTACCACAAAATTTGGAGCAAACAATCTTTCAAGGTCATTCCCAACCTTGGCTGTTCTATTATTAAAAATGTAGTTTCTAACAGTGAAAGTCAATCAAAAAATGCTTCTTTACCAATAATGTTTACTTTTAGTCTCACACGTTATCTCTTGTTGTATGAGTTATAACACTTTAATTTTTACTGAAATCTCTTGAGGACTGGGATTATCTGTCTTTCTGTTTATATAGGGACAATTAAATTGGTTTGCATAGGGACAATAATAAGGGCATACTGAATCCATATAGATAAAATGTGTGCATAAGTGCCAAAAGACTCAAAGAACTCTTCAATATTTGCAAGTTTTGTTAAGCTTTAAAAGTCATGGAGAGAAGCGCTGATACACAGATTATTCCTACAAAGACTGATCAACTATACTATTAAAAAAAAATCTAGTTTGAATAACACTCAATATCCTAAAATACATGTTTTGTTACTTGAGTCCTGATTGGAAGGAAATGTCAAAATTCAGCATGTTTGAGACTTTGTCCGTTTCATCACAAATAGGAGAAAATCAGGAATCCTGAGGTTTGCATCAATCTTCATCACAAAGATTTTTAGTGAAAATAAAGACATCTTATCAAATTATTTACTTTTGAAATAACTTTGTATTAATTTACTAGTTATTTTCTACTGATTTTTTCCACTGAACTAAAATTTCTATTTTGTAGATAAATTATAATACTTAAAATTTGATTTTCATAATATTCTTTTTTTTTTCTTCTTTTCAACAAAGACATACGCATCTTAACCATGTGCATGTATAACTCAATAAAAAAAAATGTAATAGCTAATGGTCAGGAATCAGTCCTTGATTAAAAAAAGATTAAAAGTTACCAAATTGTTTCTTCCTAAACTTTTTTTTTTTTTTTTTCAGAAGGATGTTTTGTCTCCTTTGCCTCTTGGCCAAACCTTAAATAGATGACAGAAATGGCTTACAAAGACCATGAATGAATAGGTTCAGGGAATCCTCTATCATTTGGAATAACCTTTGGATCTTTCCCAGTAAGCTGAGGATACTGAAAAGTGGAGAGTTTCAAAAACAGATTAAACAAATTGAGAGGATCCCTGCAGTATTCAGAGGATCCTGCAATATTTAGAGGCAAATACTCCCTTGCAAATCAGATGAGAAGGCTACAGATCTTAAAGCTGCTGATGGAAAGGAAATTATTAGGGTTAGGTTTGTTATTGAAATATTGAACCCTGCTGAACTGCTCTGTTGTTTGTTACTGGTGAAGGTGGATTTCCCCAAGTCGTGTTTGAGCACCTACTTCTAGTAAGCCAGGCTGCAGGAGTCACTGAAAAACCCTTCTGTGGACCAAACCTCAAAAGAATAAGAAGGCAGATTGCTGGGAGCTACTGAATCCAGCATATGTACAGAGGTCCATGCCACAGGTCCATGTCCCCATGTGCAGCCAGGAGCAAGGCTGAGAGTGATCACCTCTGTTTAAAATATCATTAACTTCTACATCAGTGTGCTTGCCCTTCTTCAACTTAACAAATTGGTTACAGCTCAAGGAAGTAAAGCACAAAGAACATAAAGTAGCTTTTTTTTTACTTTTTAAAGATTTAGTCCTTCCATGCATCCATTTGAGAATTTGTAGTTTATTATTATCATTATTAACTCACTTGAGACAAGTTTGTGGCACTTTAATTATTATCCATAACCCTGCTCAAAAAAAGTCACATGAAAACTTGTTTCATAGTTCAGTGTAATTTGAAGATTTTGCCCGTGCTAAAACATAATGATGTCAGAACAAGTTTAAAAACCTTGCATGAAAAACCTCTGTCTTTGAATGGAAATAAGCCACAAATATGTATGGTGGCAAGTGCTGCATGCTGCCATTGCTGGGACATAGATTTCAGAAAGAAGAGTAAAGAGTTCATTGTTAAATAATTATTTTTTTTTTTAATTATGAAGTACATCATTATTAGAGAAAAAAAAGAAAATAAAATTAAAACAAAATGTGTCTGCTTTGGAATATTTTTTATAGAGATTTGGAGGGTGCATTCAGAATATGCACTTGGTGTATTATGAGAAGGAGCAGCACAAAGGATCCTAAATTGCCTTCTCTGTTCTCTCTCATGTGTTCACACCTCTATGGTGTGATAGAGAGAAATTAAAAAATTGTGCCAGTATGTAGCATTACAGCCAGCTACTCTGCTAGTAAATCAACTAGAGAACAGGTAAGAATATTTTTTATTTTTTTTTTTTAACTGGGAAAGAAGTACCTGATTTTTAGAGATTACTTACTCTTGCATCAATGTGATAAGGAGGAAAAAAAACTTCATTGGCAATTTCTCTTTTGTTTACTAATTGCAAGGTGATTAAATCAGAACATCAAAGAAAATTTAGCCAAAATCTTTGTTTTCCTGCAGTGAAAGCAAAATAAATAGCTGCACCATTAAAGCAGCAAGAGCAGTAAGCTGCAAGACCCTGGCAAGGTAAGCATTACTTATCAGAGAAACATGTTGGCTTTAGAAGAGAAAATCTTCTATTTCCCCCCAGGGAAACAGGGATAAAAAGTAAGGCTGATCAGAGGGTTGATAGATGAGGATGCATTTCGTCTCCCCCAGAAGGACATTCTGTCTCTACTAAACTTTTCCTATCTCCATTTTATTTTCTCTTTTTGGCTTTTTTTTTTTCTTATTTATTTTTTTCCCCATTCTCAAAGATTTCTGAAAATGTTTTTGTTTTTTTTTCTGTGTTTTGTCTTGTGATTTTACTTCAACATACACAAATATATGTCTGTTTTCGCTAAAAGATACCCCTTGATTTCTTAAGGAAAGAAAAGACAATTTCTCAAAGCCTGAGTAATTAAGGGGAAAAATAACCTACAGAAATTGCTTGTCAACATTCAAGATCACAGCTGATAGCCATGATAAAAACTACCACCTGCCATCCCCAAGCGCTCTTCAAAATACATTGCCCCCTTGGGGCCTCTGAACATTTATGAATACAAAGATTTTTGAACTCTGAAGTCCAATTTCGTAGATTGGATTTAGGTTTTCCATTAAATGTTCTGATGAGTGAAGAATACTTAAATATTTGTGGACTTAGAGACTCCCCTCACTGTGCTCATTTCAAGCATCTCCTGCATAAGATTACTTCGATGCACTGTTTTACAAGTGGAGGCTGGAACCAGTTTAACTCACTACAAGTCTAGAAATACAGAGAGGCCACAGAAAGGCCACACAGAGAGCTGGATAAAGCTGCCATTTTTTTTTCCCCTTCCCTATTTCTTTTTAGACCACCATCATTAACTCCAGCTTTTTAAAAACTGCTTTCTACTTTAGCAGAGCAAGAGAATTGATATAATTTGACATCTAATCAGGACCAAAATTACTATAATGGCGTGATAAAAACTTGTAAAAAGAGTAACTGAAACTCTTAGTTTTTCCACAGTTTCTTCTCTTAAAATTAATTAAAAATAGACATAGCCTTCAAAATTTCTATGAAGTTTCTAATTCCATTCATTTGGCTGTTCATTCCTACAAAAAAATCTGTTTCCTGGACCCACCTAACTTATTTTAATGATGAAGTAGCAGAATTCTATCTTTTCCTTAATCATTCTCATTGCAGACTCACAGATAAATAAATTAAATTTTCTATTAAGTATTTATCGAACCAAACAACCAGCAAATATAAAAGCCTTGACTTAGCAGCAAGACAGGCTATAACAGACTTTGTTCACCACTCCGATTAATTAGAGAAGTTCATCTGAAGTTGATCTTTTTGGTTCCAAGAGCTTTCCAGCAATAGATAAGGGAGCTGGAATTACTGTCATCTCTTCATCAAGACAATACTGCTTGGAAATCAGTATTAGCTGTGGCAGATACCTGTATATCCTACATTGCAACAAAATATATTAGAAGCTTTTCTATGGGTTTCCCTATGTTCTTTGTGCTTTACAAATATATAAACTGCCCAAAGTCCTTGACCAAAAAATTATGATTTGATGTCTTATACCTGACAATATTAAGAACTTTCTATTTAAAAGACATAAATAAAAACATGGGGTTTTGTTTGTTTGTTGGGGGGAGAGGGGGTTGGGTTTTGTTTTTGTTTTGGGTCTGTTTGTTGTGGTTTTTTTTTTTTTTTCCATTTAGGGATTCTCCTTAGATAATTAAATACATGCATTTATAATTATTCACAATTTTATGGAAAACCCCAAAATTATTGCAGTAAAGAAAGTAGTTCAACTTGAATGGAAGTACCACGTGATTTTCAGGAAAAAAATAACATTCCCTAGGAGAAAAAAAGAAAAAAAAAGGATCTACTGAAATCTAGGTAGTGCCACTTCCATATTTGTATATTTGTTATCAGATTATTAAATCTATCTCAAGTCAGATTGGATTTCCTTACCATCAAAGAAAGAAATACAAGTTGCCCAATTCAGAATGTCACAGAAAATAATTCCAGGTGTAGGTTCAAGACATTTAAGTTTAGAACATATATCACCTGTAGGAATGAATGAGTGTCTTGTTCAATAGCTCCTGAATAAAATAACTAACCATGGCAAATTTGTAAATTAGATGGAAAGGATTATTTAGCTGACTGGTTGAGTTTATTATTTTTTACACAATGCTGTAATGACCCATCCATCAAATTTTGTTTCAATGAAGTCAGATCTAGCTCAATATTTTTTTTAATAAATGATTTATTGAAAATGCCTTCTTATTCCCACCAAATAAAAATTTCTTTGAGTTCTAGGAAGAAAGTAATATTGTACTGTAGAAGCAGGATACTGGGGTTCTGGGTAATGTATCTTCACAAAACACAAATAAGACATTCAGCCACTAAATAACTATGGAACAACAGTTTCAGACTCCTTATCAAAGAATCATTTATCATTAAAAAGTAGTGAAAAAAATCAAAGACTTTACTGTCAAGAAAATCTTGTGCAAATGCAGTGCCAAGCCAAATAACTTCTGTGTATTTTTTTCATTTAGATTATAACTGAGCTGTATAGTTTTGTACTCAGAAGATTAAAACGATCTACAACATAAAACAAAATAAAGCAAACAAACAAACAACAACAAAAAAAAACCCACCACAAAGCCACCAAGCAACTAGCTAACTAGTTTCAAAAGCTCCTGCTCTACTTCCACAAAGTTTCTTATAAAGCCTGTGAACATCTGTGAGATCAATCACAATAGATTTTTTTTGAAGAATTCAATGACTCTGGGAGGTTTCTATCATGAAGTTTGTACAACAGATCAAATTTTTTAATCTCTGGGACATGAACATTCCCCTTACATGTATTATCTGAAATATGTGGCTTTGAACTACTCTGAGGAGCAATGTAATGACAGTCATCTGGATACAAACTCAACATTTGTATTTATTCAACCAGACTTAATTCCAGGAGGAGAGAAAAATCCCACTGATTTTTAGTCACTTGGACCCTCACCACACCTGTCTTTTCTGTGTACTGAGCAATGTGTATTGCTAAACAGATACAAACTTGACACTTTTTTACAGTAACCCATGATTTTAAGTCATGAGGATCTATTGAAATGCAAAGAGTGTGTTTGGCCAGCATTTAAACCCAGTGCTTGGTTTTGCAAAGGAAAAGCTGCATGCAATTCATCAGCAACCCTTTCTGCTTTGCAAATCTATCTGATTCCTGTTTCAGTCTGTGACTTATTTAGTTTTTATTTTTTTTTTCCACAGACACTGCGTTTAGATGCATATGTATTCACTGGAGTGCCACTGAGCTACAATTGTTCTAACACACAGAAAACTAAATAAAAATGTACCCATTATTCCAGTATTATTTTTCTGTCCCAAGGGGATTTGTATTACCACAAGTTGAGCTCCTGAGAGAACTAAAATATGTATCTGATGGATGATTTGGAACTGAGGGTGGAAATTCTAAATGGCATAGTTAAAATATCTAAATAATTCACCCACTTATTTGTATTCTGCATGACTTCACTGCACTCTTTCCCCTGGTACCCAGCTTTAGGAGGAAGATGAGATGTTTTCAGGACCAGGTTATGTCAACAACACTGAAGCCCAGCAAGGGCTGAGCACACACAACTCATTGTGACCCAGCTGACAAACTTTGCTAAGGGAAATTCAGGTCTTTTCTCAGGGGTTTATTTTTCCCTTTATTCAAGCCACCAAGACATTTTATGAATGTATTGTTCCTTCAGAGTTGTAAAGATATAAAAACCAAAAGCAAATATGATCCAAGCATTATTTTTACAACCTTTTTATTCTAAGACTATAGCAGAAAATGTAGACCATCTAAACTGTAGACGCAGTAATAACCAAATATGCTGCCTGATCAAGCAAGCAGCAAGTGGTTTACACTTTATCCTGAGCTTGGTGCAAAGGGAATATGGAACCTGATACTCCAGTTTAATGCTACTGTGAAATGTGGATGGCTATTGTGTCCCTACAAACCAAGTCATCACAGCCTTCCTTAGTGCCATTTCAGCTTTTTTAACATTTGCTCTTACTTTCATAGGTACATAATCTGCTGAAATAATCAATGTGAGGCTAGAATTTGTCCTTCAAGTTAATCTCAAATTAAGTAAGGAAAAGAAACATTAAACACACTAACTTGAGAGATAAACTGAGTGACTCAGAGAAGTTCCTTCTAGTTTAAATGCCTTTATGATTCTTATAGTAAACAGTGATAGAAGTAGTTAAGACAAAGAAGAAAAATCAAAGCAGGTTTTACAGATCACCTTAGAACGTATTTCCTAGTTATCCCATGGATATCTTCATTATCCAGTAATAACACTCTGTGTACTTTAAATATACAATGCAGGAGAAATAACTTACTTTTTGTACATTAATAAATGAATGAATACTGCATTTTTAAAAACTATATAAAAATATGTTTTAGTACATCTTTTTATTAAAGAACAGTCTCATTTCATGGTAACTTTTGTCTATCAATACCAACTCATTTAAATAGATTTTTCACCTTTATGTTGGTAAATACACACTCTGCTCACAATTTGTATTCACAAAGACTATATTTATTATGCTCTGTTGGCTTATAATTCAGCATGCCTGAGCTTTAAAAAACTGACAATGCCCCTAAAGAGCTCTGGCAATTATGTAAAAGTACTGAAATAACAGTTTAGGTAAGCATTTGTATTATAATAATTTAATATATACATCCTTGGAATACAGAGAGTGGTTGATTTTTAACATGACACTTCCAAGCACTGGCAGGCACAGTGGACACACAAATTACACATGTATTTCTCAACTCTTTTTGCTTTGTGCCTGGTTACAATAACCATGCATGACTGACAGTTTTCATTCAGCACAAGTTGGGAACAGCTTCTGGAATTCCTGATTACTTTAGTATTACTGAGTATTTGTAGTACTCAAGCATGCACTTGCTTTAGTAGCAAAAACTTTAGAAATAAACATCAGCTAAAACTCAGGACTGTTTAGCTTTGCAAGTATAAAAGATTTGGCTAGTAAAATACCACTTTGACCTGCAAGTAAGCATGCGGAGCAAGCTCACTCCATCTCGAAGCTGGAAATTGTATGGGATGATACCTACAGCATTGCAAAACTCCTATCTATCTGTTTTCTACCCTTACGTACCATATGACAGAGATGGGTGAAACCTGATAAAAAAATATAATTCAAATGAAGTGCTATAGCATTAGTTTGTAAGAAAAAATAATATTTAAGGGTTGTGGTTGATGATTTTATAATACAGACACACAATGTGAGATCTGGAAAAGATGCAGAGCCCTTCTGCTCATCCTTTACTAGTGCCTCCCCATTTTGTGCACTCCAGCCCTGGAGTTGCACTGCCTGGTGCCACTCTGATGTCTTTGTTTGTAGTGTTGTTTAGTCAGTGCTCACACTGGTCACAGAGCACTCAGTTCCCCTGAGTGCAACATTGCAGCATAGACCTGGATCATGGTGGGGGCAATGAGCTGACCTCTGAAGTGACCTGTAGTAATTGATTTGATAGGGTTGCAAAAAGCTACTCATCTTCTGACCTTGTCATGTGAGACCATGCTGACATCGTTTTAATGTTGTATGTCACTATTAATTCATTCATCAGCAAGACCATTTTACTGGTCTGTCACAGCAATCATACCAGTCAAGGATTCATTCACAGGAGTTTAAAAGGCATCCCTTTGCCACAAAATTTGTTCACATCACAGATGACCTTTTTATTGTAGCTTTGAGCTTTGGCAGGGGGGGTGACCCTGACACTTTCAGTTTACTTTGCTCTCTCTCTCTCTTTCAACTTTTCTTGTAATTGAAAGGTTTTCCTTTATTAGGAGTGAGGGTGAGTATCTCTTCATGGCTTTGCTATTCCTTTTTCTAGACGCAAGACTTTTGTAAGGCAAAACAGAGTGGCCAGGAAGATGCTGTATGTAACATTGCAATTAAAGTCAGAACAAAAGAGTATTGAAATTACAAAGTTAAAACAATACTATAGACCATCTTTCTGTGCAGGACACACTGCAAACAATGGTACTCAAAACAATGAACAAAAATATTGAAATAAAATGTTTTCATTCAGAAAAAGCTGTGTGGTCTTCTTAACTGGAAACTGTTCTTAGAAGTTTTCAGCAACTTCTATCTCAAAATTTTAAATAGTTCTCTGAGAAAAAAAATAAACTAAAACAAAATGTACAAAAATCCTTAAAACCCCAGCACTCTGAAAAATGTAAATTGTCCTTATTGAAAAAGAGAACCTGATTTCCATACACCTAGGTCAAACCCTTCCACACTTTCTCTTACAAAGAAATAGTTTGCTGTGCGGAAATCTTTAATACATAAAAAAAAAGAGCAACATTTGCAGAATAATTTACTACTCTATGTGGAAAAGGAAGACAAAGGATGGTTCTGTGAGAGTAGTAAATGCAGTGAAGAAGAGAAAATAAAAAGCTTTGCATTTACTTCATAAAAATACAGGCTAACATCCTGTTAAGACAGCAAATACAAATGGAGCAGATTTAGTAATATGACATTCTGTTTTAAGAAGTAAATAAGAAAAACCAATAGAGAAGACCAATACACCCATTACTTGTAGCTAAGTTATAAATGAACCACTCTCATGTTTTCACTGCCATGAATTTACAGTTTAATTACTTCATTCTAAAATGCTTTGCCTTGAGAAAAGACCACAGTGACTGAAGAAATTTTATTGAATACAAGTAAAACATTAGCGTGCTGAGACACAATTTTGGGTCTGGCCACACAAAACTCTTTATAGAACTGGTGAATTTTCAGAATTCTGCGATCTAAGTCTACAAGCAAGTTAAAATAGAAGTGAAATGCAGAAATATAAGGGCTGATTGCCATCAAATGTTTTATCTAATAGAAGAAATATTTTGTGTGGAGATGCCTCTACTATGAACTTTAAGCCAGTTCAGCACCCTCACAATGGGGCAGAGGCATCTGAAAGCATAACAGAGCACCCCTAGCACACATTATCTTTTCAGGGGGATACATAAAGTGGTTATAATTCAATCAGCCATTCATGAAGCACTTTCTCATATTTCAGTTCACATGTTCCATTCATATTTTGGAAAAAAAAATAATTGTCCATAGACTTATACAATCCTTAAGGAAGGAAAAGATGACTAAGATGAAGTCCAAACTTTGAACACCATCATTCCAAGTAAACCATAGCACTAAGTGGCATGGCCAGTGGTTTCTTAAACCCTTGCAGGAACTGTACCTTCACCACCTCCCTGAACAGCCTGTTTCAATGCTTAAATACTCTTTCAGTAAAAAAATCTACGATTTCCTTTCAGGTAGTTGTAGAGAGTGATAAGGTCATGCCTAAGCCCCCTTTTCTCCAGGTTAAGCATCCTTAGCTCCCTCAGCCACTCCTCACCAGACTTGTGCCCCAGACCCTTCCTTGGTTCTGTTGTCCTTCTTTTGACATGCTTCAGCATCTCAGTGTTTTTCTTGCAGTGAGGGGCCCAAAACTGAACAAAGGATTTGAGGTGCAGCCTCACCAGAGCGAAGTACAAGGGAATGATCACTGCCCTGGTCCTGCTGGCCACACTGTTGCTGATACAGATCAGGATGCCATTGGCCTTCTTGACCACCTGGGCAGAATGCTGGCTCACATTCAGCCACTGTCGATGAACACCTCCAGGTTCTTTTCCAGGGATAGCTTTCCAGCTGCTCTGCCTCCAAGCCTGTAGCACTGCGTGTGGTTGTTGTGACCAAAGAGCAGAACTTGGCACTTGGCCTTATTGAACCTCATACCATTGGCCTCAGCCCATCACTTCAGCCTGTCCAGATCCCTCTGCAGATCAACATTCCCACACAATTTAGTGTCATCTGCAAACTGACTGAAGGTGTACTTCATCCCCTTGTCTAAATCATTGATAAAGATACTAAACAAAACTGGCCCCAACACAGTCTTCCCTGCACCATTCACCACCATACTCTGGGCCTGACAATCCAGCCAGTTTTTAATCCAGCACAGAGCACACCTGCCCAAGCCTTTGGCTGCCAGTCTCTCTAGGAGAATGCTGTAGCAGACATTATCAAAGGCTTTGTTGAAGTCCATGCAGAATATATCTCATAGACTAGGCAGATTACCTGGTCATAAAAGATCACATTGATCAAGCAGGATCTACCTTTCCTAAATTCATACTGGCTGTGTCTGATTCCCTGAATGTCCTGTGCATGCTGTATGTTGGCACTCAGGATGATCTGCTCCATAACTTTCCTCAGCACCAAGGTCAGGTTGACAGGCCTTAGTTCCCTGGATCCTTCTTCTGTCCTTTATGCAGATGGATGTCCATCTGCAGATGGGTGTCACACTGGCCAGCTTCCAGTCATCTGGGAGCTCCCCAGTGAGCCCGGACTAGTGATAAATGATGGAGAGTGCCTTGGCCAGCTCCTCTGCCATCTTCCTTGGTACGCTTGCGTGGATCTCATCCAGCCCCTTAGATTTCTGTGTATCTAAGTAGCACAGCAGGTCACTTCCTTCTGGATTGCATTGAATCTATTCTGCTCCTTGTTCCTGTCTACCAGCTCAGGGGGCCAGCAGACCTGAGGAAAACTGGTCTTTCTGTTGAAGACTGAGGAAAAGAAGCCATTAAGTACCTCACCGTTTTCCTTATCCTTGGTTACAATGTTCTCCTCTGCGTTCAATAAAGGATGATTTTCCTTGGCTTTTTTTTTTTTTAAATGAATTTATAAAAATATTTTTATTATCTTTCACATTGGTGGCCAGATTGAGTTCTAACTAAGCTTTTGCCCCTTTAATTTTCTCTCTATATGACCTAACGACATCCTTGTATTCTTCCTGAGTTGCCTGCCCCTTCTTTTAAAGGTCATAATTTCTTTTCGTCTTTTTTCCTAAGTTCCAGCTAAAGTTGACTATTCAGCCTGGGCAGTCTTCTTCCTTGCCAGCTCGCCTTGTGGCACATAGGTCAGAAGCCTTCTCCTGAGCCTTTAAGATTTCCTTCTTAAAGTATGTCCAGCCTTTCTGGACTGCTTTGTTTGTAAGAGCTGTTTCTCAAGATACTCACTGAACCATGGTCCTGAAAAGGCTGAAGTCCAGCCTTTGGAAGTCCAAGGCAGAGATTCTGTTGACCCCTTTCCTTCACCAAGAATAGAAAGCTTATTTCATGGTGGCTGTGTCCTAGACAGCCTTTGACCATCACATCTCCCACCAGCCCTTCCCTGTTCATAAACATCAGGTCTAGAAGTGCATCACCCCAGTAGGCGCTTTTGTCTGTGTGCTTTTGTCACCCTCTTTTGTCTGTGATCTGCAATAACCTACTGAAATAACAAAACAGCATTACTCTGCATTGTTTTTCAGGGTGAGGGGGATAGGAGTTCAACGCCTGTGCATTTGAGGAGAAGCTCTGCAAGAGAATCACAAGAATGTCTCACACAACATAGAGAAGCACGTGGCAGAGACCTGAGTTGGTTCATCCAAGTCTAGCTCAAACGGCAGCTTAATCCCAGAAATTATGAAGGAATTTTCATGAACTTACTAGTAGGATTTAGAGAGGTGCAAATTTAAAAGTATTTTTCAGAATAGAATGGAATGGAAAAGAACTACACTTTATCACTTGGAAGGGATCTGCAACTATCATGTAGTCCAACTGCTTAATGAATTCAAGTTTGAGCAAATAGAGGCATGTTGTTAAGGGCATTGTCCAAATGCTTCCTAAACAGGCTTGGGGCATTGACCACCTCTTTAGAATGATTGTTCCAGGCATTGATCACCTGCTCAGTAAAGAAATGCTTCCTAATGTCTAGTCTATGTCTTGTCTTGTGCAGCTTTGAATCATTCCCACACATCCTATCACCGGATACCAAAGAGAATAGCACAGTACCTCCCTCTTCACATCCCCTCTGTAGAGAGAAATGAGGTCACGCCTCTGCCATCTTTTCTCCAAACCAGACAAACCCAAAGTCTTCAGCTGCTGCTCACAGGACATTCCTGTCAGCTCTTTCACCAGCTTTGATGCCTTCCTCTGGGCACATTTCAAGGCTCTTCACATCCTTCCTAAATCATGAAGCCCAGAACTGCACATGGTCCTCCAGGTGAGGCCACACCAGTACAGCAGGACAGTCACTCCTAGAGAGAGTCAACAGCACCTACCAAACTTACCAATAGTGCCTTCAACTCCAGCATCCAAATCTTTGATATATACATTAAATTGAACTGGCTCTGGAATTGAACCCTGAGGAACAGCATTGGTGACTTGTTGGTCACCAGCCAGATGCAGCCCATTCACTACAAACCTTTGAGCTCTGTCCTTCAGACAGTTCTTCACCCAGTGCATGGCAAATCCACTCATGCCATGGTTGGACAACTTGTTCAGAAGAATATTTAGAGGTACATTACCTGCACCTGTGCTTCTAAAAGGGGGTTCTTAAATCTGACCAGCACTCATGGAGTTGTAAGCCCTCAAAAG
>JAWWMO010000001.1:31614879-31685746 GCA_035047845.1 Dendrocincla fuliginosa | reverse complement strand
ACATTACCTGCACCTGTGCTTCTAAAAGGGGGTTCTTAAATCTGACCAGCACTCATGGAGTTGTAAGCCCTCAAAAGGAGATTCCCAGGGTGCTCTATTAAATAGTTCGCTCTTTAGCTTGAACTTTGCTTTTCTGAAGTCCAGGGTAGGAACTCCCTTGTCCTTTCTTCTCATTACACTGAAAATTTTAAACTCAACCATTTCACGATCACTGTGGCCAAGATAGTCAACAACCATCTTATTTCCCAGGAGTTCTTCTCTACTTAAAACCAACAAATCTAGGAGATCATTTTTTCTACTTATCTCACTGAGTGTCTCTGACAAGAAGGCATCTCCTACAAACTTCAGAAATTGGTAAGACTTGCTTATCAGAGCAGTATGATATTCCCAGTTGATGCCTGGGAAGTTGAAATCTCCATAAGAACCAGGACTACCAATCCAGAATTTTCTCCTAATTGCCTACAGAATGATTCATCAGGGCTTGCTTCTTGGCTGGGTGATTGAGAGTAGACACCCACTACAATAAGCTTTTCGTTTTCTATCCCCCTTATCCTTACCTAGATGTTCTCAACCACATCATCATTATCTGTAAGTGCCATACAATCAAACCTCTCCCTTGCATATAGTTCAACACCTCCACCTCACCTGCTCTGCTTACCCTGCATGGATTGCAGGGCCTGTAGCCCTCCATCCCATCCTTCCAGTCATGGGACTCATTTCACCAAGTCTTGCTGGTTTCATAGAATTAGAATCATTAGGGTTGGAAAAGACACCCAATATCACTGAGTCCAATCATTGTTCACCACTAAATATCAATGATATTATAGCTCTGGAAGCTGACCAATGCTTTCAGTTCATCCTGAGTTCTTTTTGTCATACTTGTGTATAAGTATTTCAGATATGCTGCTGAGTCCTCTCTGCTGCCAGGAGCAGTGTAAATATTCCCAACAAGTCTTACCACTCTCAGGCAATGCCATACCAATCCTTGGCTTACCTACTGCAATCTTGTTGCTATCACCATCCCTAATCAATTCTAGTTTCTCAATCAGTCACACCAGTTTATTCTCAAAGGCCCATTTTCCACATGGGTACAGATGAATCCTGTCAGGCCCCAATACCTTTTCTCTATACCATGGTTTAAAAACCATTTGTCTGTAGTGCTTCAAGACTTTGTTTGGATTGCCTTGAGGGACCTCAGATATTCCCACTATTGCTGCCCAGTATTTCCATTTCTAGATTTATCATACTCTAGGCATCAAGAGGTATATTTTAAGTGGTTAAATCTGAGGGGAGTCTCTTATACCTGAGACCTCTGCATTTACAAACCCACTTTTCATTATCTTCTTCCTCTTTCTAGTTTATGTTCTATTGGCACAATGAACATCTCATTTCCATTCTGCATCTCCAGAGAAGCTGAAGTCTGAAATAGCATATTTTGCAGTCCACAAAATAGATTTATCCTAATTTCTCCAGAAGACAAATCAAACATGCAATTCAATGCATGTTAAATATATTGTTCTTAATATCTACAAAGTTTTATTAAAACTTACAAAACAAGATTTCAAACATCGCTGTGATTAACATAGATTAAAATACCTGGTTTTTAAAATCCTTTGCAGAGTTTTTTTTTGGAAAGGATCTTATTTTTTTCTTGTGTTCTCAAATGTTAACCGGTTTAGCAGTTCCCAGCGTGACTTGTTAGCTTGATTTAAATGTTTTGTTAATTTCCATTATCTGTTTTTCATTAAAAGAGCCCAGAATGCATCATGAGTGCATGAATGCATCATTTGATTGGAGCTAAATATGATGGCTTTTAAGAATTTTCTTTCGTACCTCTTGACATGCTAAAACAAACAATTTGAAAGGTAAAAAGTGAATTTGGTTGTGCAATACCAAATTTACTAGAGAAGACATGATATGGTGTAGTAAGCATTAAGAGTATTAAGCTTATTGATGATACTGTTCTCTCATGATGAAATGTGAATAATATTCCTCCAACACTTAAATCCACAGATATTTAAATGCCAAATAACCATGGCATAACCATATAAAGCAGGGAAAATTCCAATGTTATAGAAACCTGTGTAGGTAACATATGAGCCTAATTTCTTTATATTAAAGAAGGTCTTTAAAAATGGGTGTTGCTTACCTATTTTTTTTTTTTTTTTTTTTTCCCGCTGGAGTTAACACTTAAGAACTAATGAAAATTAACAAGCTTTTAAGGCAGTTACCATCCTGTGATCAGCACAAGCTCTTTTCTTGACAGCCTGAGCCAAGAAATCAGGACAAATGCTAATTCTGTGATTTTCATATTTTAGTAATCTTATTGGTTTCCATTATGCAGACTTTCTCATGAAAATGGACAGAAAGTGACAGATTAGACCTAGAGCTTCCTTAATGTCTCGACTGCCTTCTTAGAGGCATAAGCAAGTTTTTTCTGCTATAAAAAAATTATTTTGACTGTACCATCAATGAACTAGATGACATTGGGACAGTAAGGAGAATTACCAATTACCCTTCTATTTTGTCAGTCCAATCTCCTTTGGTCTGACACCAGAAGCTGCTAGTACCTCTTCTCATCCTCAGCTCTGTCAAGCTAGTTGGTATAGAAACTATATTTTATGGTATAGAAACTATGTTTTTTCCACACCCCACTCTCTTTTTAATTTCTGTGTTATTTTTTTTCTCCTTTAGAACATGAACTTCAAGGGGAGCCTTATAAAATAATGATAAAAGGTGTTTGGATTGGAAGGATCCTAAAGATCGTCTAGTTTTGACTCCCTGCCATGGACAGGGACACCTCCCACTAGATGAGGTTTTTCAAAGCCTATCCAACCTGTCCTTAATTCTTCATAGTCATGAAGATTGTACTAGCTTCAAGTTTTAGCAAATTGTTGAATAAATGGAAATAGCCATTATCTTTATTAAAATATAATAGTTTGCTAAATAAAAGTAATTGAATGGAGAAGGGTGTCCTTTCATCGGCCATATGTATCTAAAATACAAACCTTTCTGGCAATTTGAAAAGAATAGAAGAGCAGATTAGTGCTGCAGGATGGTTATTATAAGGTGTTTTAGTCTACAAAGCTCTACCAAATGTAGATCAAAAGTAAAAAGGGGGATTGAGCTCTGTTTGGTTACAGGTTGACTGTATTTGCCTGGTCTCTCTTCATGCTCTCTGTCCAGCTACTCTGCTTCTTCATTTTGAGGTCCCACTAAGCCAACTCACTGTGCAAATTTTCAATGTACAAAAGGGGAAGTCTTACACCCACCAGAGTCTCCTGCAGTATAAATAAGTGTTTCACCTATATTGTATTCTAATGTCTTAATTCCCATCACTACAGTAAGGGTATTTTCCTATGAGAAATCACTGTACCAAGTAGCTAATGGTGTATGACTTGTTTCTAAGGTTATCTTTCTCTGAGAAGTTTATTAAAAATAGGAGATTTGGAACAAAAGGAAGTTTCCTCATTCCAGAGTTAATTTTGTAATAACTATTAATAACTATTAACATCAGTTTAAGAATAGACTGTCCACTTTCAGTGTACATGGAACAAGCCTGAATCTCACAGAAGTTATAGAAAAAGCAGGCTTCTCATTGTTACATATTTATATTTTATTTTAACCTTCACCAAAGCTAACAGTATGTCCAAGATTTTCACAGGCAGAACTCTGCAAGCTGTTCGAAATTGCAAATATATACAATGAGATTTCCAAAGCAATAACATACTAATCCAGTGACTAGTTCTGCTGTTATCAGGGTGTACGTTGTAAAAAAGAGTAAGTAGGTTTTTTTTCCCCCCAATAAATAAATAAATAAATAATGTCCAGAACCCCCAAGCTTCTCATTTTCTCAATTGTTTAGCTATCATGCAGATCCTAATACTACCAGCTGTTTTGGGTAAACTATCAATATTTCTTTTAGAGGTTATGAATGCTTGTCTTGCTTGCCTGATGTCATCATTGCCTTAGTACGCAGTGCAGGATAATAGCCAAATCTCAGTCTCTTGAGTCTAAGGAATCATGGTGATCACCACTGACAAACCTGTTAGACCCCTGGATCCCAGAAAAGTGTCTGATGGCTGAGTAATACATACTACAGTTATTTAGCTTATGTAAGTGAGATGTGAGCTGAAAGCTGCATATTTACATTAGTGCACCTATGTGGCTTTTTCTTTTAAAGGCTTCAGAGGCACAGAACCCTGCTTCAGTGATGTGTTATTTCCAGACCAGCCAGCACATGTCTGTGGCCATCAGGGACTGGTATCAAGCGTGCAACTGTCTGGTGCAGTTCCGGAAGACAAGCCAAAACATGATGAACTATGATTATCAAAATGAGCTGGACTGAAATTTAATAGGATCTTTCTGTAAAAAAAAAAATAACAAACTTCTCACCCCATATACATTTGTGCCTGCTGTTGGTGAGCTGCCAAGGATATCTGTAAAGTAATAAGCACAGTATTTTCAGAAATACAGACCCACAGTATAACATACTAATGGGAAAGCCTTGATTATGTGTTTCAGGGTTAATTATCCCAAGGGCTGAGAATAAAGATAACACCCTCCAATCAATCACAGCTTTCCTGGATATGAACAAACCAGGGAACATATCTGTAATGAAAGAGGAGCAGATTGAAGTAATTTAAATGAAAAGAGTATATATTTTTTCTCTTCTTAAAAATAGTTCAATATCTAAAAAAAGGGGGCAAAAATATAATAAATTTTAAAAAAAAATCTTATGCAAATATAATGCCAGAGTTTTCAGTAGGGTGAAATAACAAAATATATTTTCTACTTACTAAATGTTCTGCAAGTTATTCTGTTTTTACACTTTAAAATAAGTGCCTGTGGCTTTGTGCAATTAGGCAAGGAAGATACAATGAAACAATATTGTCCTTATTTATGGGATTCATAATGCCAAAATGCTTAACTACAAATGCTGAGAGTGAATTTGTGCTAACTATGTGCCCACAAGTGTGAGAATATTTGGAATCTGAGAAGCCAATATGCAAGCTTTTGTGGAATGATAATAAATAATGATGGAAAACATGTCTATACTGTAAATCAGACCTAGATAAACCTCCAGTTAAGGTTATCCATCTGATATACCACAGAGCAGGCTGCATCCTCTCTATAGTGATTTGAACCTCTTGCATCTGAGCTACATAGTTTCAAGGGTTCTGAGTATATATTCACAGACCTTCATTAATGTGACCAGGCTCACCTGGAACCACCATCCAGGTACCAGTTGCTCAGGAGTCCCATTTCAGCTCATCCTTGGGATCTGACCTCTATTATAGATGTACCTGTTTTCAGCCTTGGCCTTTGTCATTCTTGGCTTGCTGACCTGACTTCAGGCATGACTTGTCACTTCCCATCTGTGTGCTGATGGTTGTGCTATTGGTGGAACTTGCCCCTACGCAGCTCTGCAGAGCCAGATCATCTTGCACAACTGTGCTAGGAAGGTATCCTTGGTGGTCAAGTTGTCACCCCTTTCTGAGTTGTGGTCAATGACTGGTTACACTTTGTCCTTCCTTGCTGAGGAATCCCAATCTTGAAGTTTTGGACTGTATTAACAATTTTACTATTAAAATTAGGATTATTGCATACTTAGAAATGACAGATGGAGAAGTTTTCCAGCTTTTCAGATTTTTACTGAATTCTATCAGAGTCAACTTGTATTAGTATAATATTGCTTCAGCATGAGCAATGGTATTATGATGCACAATCATTTATTAGGAAATAATCACAGAATCAATATACAGGGCTTGCTTCTTAGAGCTCTAAAGTGTTAAACATATAGCAGTGAACACAAAGAAACAAAGGCAGTTTTTATTAAACACTTGAATGTGCCTGAAAACAGACCTGAAAGAACTCCTCCCCTACTTATATACTTGAACTCAAGAAGGTATAATAAAGTATAAACCTGTTTACAGTATTTATTGACTTAGCTTACACAGTTCCTTTTTGGATTTGAGACTGCTTTGGCACATCAAAAAATCAAGCTGTTATTCCTTCATAATATACCATTTTATGAATTTCAAATATTTGCCATTGCATTTATTTTGGCTATGTGGTGAGTTTCGTCCCCTTCCAGATATTCATCATTGCAGTGGAACTTCAGGGTAGTTTCTTATAAAGGGAAGATGCAATGGGTGGCTATCTTCTTTTCATGAGAAAAAGTTTTATGAGGGTGCCCTATGATTTTTTTTTTCTCTTCTGTTTAGCAACTTTAGAAACTGTCAGTCAGTTCCAGCTAAACTTGACAGTTTCTTCGGGGATGGAAGGAAGTTGCAAGGAATAGTAGATGCAACAAAGGGATCAGAGTTTGTCTGCTAGCTGGATACCACCCGCACTATTTGTTCTGACTAGTAATTATAGGGTTTGAATCTGTTCTGGTGTTGTGGCTGATGTGGTTATACACATACCATAACATAGAGCCTGGAACCTAAAAGTCTTATAATTTTAGGGTGAGAGCTTCACCTAATTATATCATTGCTTCCAAGGAGTTTGCTTGCCTCTTTGTTTTGCTACTCTGTGGAATGTCAGGATCGTCTCATACCATCCCATATATATCAGGGAGCATAATATCACAAAATAGTTTGGTTGGAAAAGAAGATCAAAGGTCTTCTGGTCCAACCCCATTTTTCACTACTTTCATTAGATCAGGTCCCTCAAAGCCCCTTTGAATATTTCCAGGGAGATGACAGCCACAACTTCTCTAGAAAACATGTCAATGTCTTGGCAACTTCATAACAAACAAACAAACAAACAAACAAACAAACCCACACTTCATTATGTCCAATTTATACCTACTCACAGTTTAAAATATTTCCCCTTTTTCTATCATTATATGCTTTGGTAAAAGGTTTCTCCCCACCTCTTCTGTAGCCCCCTTTAGTTACAGGAAAGTTCTCTAGGGTCTCCCCTGAACCTTTTCTTCTCCAGGCCAAACAACTCCAACTCTCTTAGGCTGTCTTAATAGGTGAGATATTCCACCTCTGTCCTATGAAAAGGATAAAAGAAGAGACAAATGAGACATAACTGGGGTTTGTGGCAAGATATCTTAAGTGGTTTGTCCAAAATTAAACACCAATGACAATCCAAGTGTTCTCATTTCCCACCTTGAGAAGCAAAGGCCAATGTCACTTTGTCTGTTTGGTTTCATTTTGCATCACACTATCCTGAATTTCCTTGCATTAAACCATTCTGAGAGATTAATTTACATTTATATTAGATAAGTTGATTGCTTTTTGGTGTGGGGTATTTTTTTGTTGTTTTATTTTGTTCATAATATCTCCTTATACTTCTTATTCTCCAGTCCTGGAGATTTTTAACAGCATATATAGATCAATTTTGTGGCACTTATATAGAGAGAAGATCCTCTTAAATTATGGATCATAAAATGCTTTCCACGTGAAGGCATGAATTCTCTATAAATGAACAATTTATTGTACTGTTGCTCAAAAGTAGAGACTTCTGGAATGCCTTGAATGTAGTATTCAAAAAGGATCCTCCTCTCCCCACAAATTAGCAGTTCTCATAATTTTGTTTGAAACAAATTATCTTAGAAATGAAAGGAAGCCTCTAAATTTGTTGGTTGAGTTTTTTTTATATAGTTCAAAAGTAGAACCTCTTGCAGAGTAAATAAACTTTTGAACACAAAAAGAAAAAAAGAGAAAACAAAAAAGCTGACCCAAAACCAAATATTCATTATTGTAATTAATTATTTCCTGTACTCTGTAATCAACTATAACTATTTAATTTAAAAATAAAATATTTTGTGATATTGATTCTCTTTTTGACCTCCAACATTCCAAGCAAGAAATTGTCATTGTGACATACTGGTCAATAAGATGTTGTGGGATAATTCAAGAGATCCAGAAGGGGAATTTCCACATCTGACTCCTGTTTGATGCTGAATTTCCCTATTTCTAAAGTAAGAGTTCTTGATTTTAATCAAGACTTGAAGTTTCAGTAACAAACTGGTTTAGCCAGTCTTACAGCAGCAGAATTAAATGTCAAAATTTATGACAACGAAGGAACACTAGATTTTTGAAATGGGATGCTTTCCAATTTCTGGGTCTAGATCTCCTGTGGTCAAGGTGTGAGGAAAAATGAAAGCCCTGAAGTGCTCTGACAGCTCCTCCAGTGGGGCTGACTGAATGTAGGACACTGGGCAGACCACTGAATTTACCAGCCATGCTCTCTAAATGTAGCCTAAGTATGCTTATATTCCTTATATATACAGCTGTTTCATGAGCTGTAACTGATACAGTGCTTTTCCACAGCATCTGTGTACTAAGTGCCATAATCTCCAGCTAAAATACTTTTTTTTCATTGGAAAAAAATCATAATATTTGAAACAAGCATATTTTTTTTAATTATTATGTATTTTTCTGCAGAATAGTATTTGTTTTGATTTATTCTGTGTACTACCCAGGCATTCATAAGCCTCACTTCTAAGTGAAGCTCAAATGTACCAGGGAACTCATAGGCTGACCATTTGCCTTCAGAGACACACAGTTCTCAAAGTTGGTACTTCTCAATATTTTTCACTAAATAATGTCAAGTAACAGAAGCTGCAGAGAGGTCTGGCCAGAAGACCTTGTAGTGGAAACTCATACCAGACTGAGATATATGTACTTTTTTACATGGTTTCAACAAGATTTTCTGTGCTTACTTTGAACGTAGCAGTCTTCTAGTGGAAGCCTTTGAAGAGAGGTTGTACCAACATAAGACATTAAAATTGATGCTGACATGATGTTATTTTGATTTAAGTAAGTCTCTTATTCCCAAGAGTATGTGAGTATAAGAATATGTTAGGACAGTTTGGTATGCACATGACAATAGGAGAAGAAGCTTAGACAATGAAAAGCAAAAACCCTCTTAGAAGGTGGTTACATTTCTTTTCCCTAGTATTGCTGCCTGACAGAAAGAAAAAAGTCCCATGCTCCTTTATCCCCAACTGTTTGTGTTTTATCCAGAACTGACAGGGAAACTACAAATGCAAGCATCTCCTTTACCTCATTAGGGAGTAAACAGCATATTCCCCTAGATGGTTCAATATTTTGTGTGTCTTTGGTGCCTGCCACAGCATTTGTGATTTAGGATACAATTTCCCACAATATATGACTAACTGCAAATCATTTGAAGCAAGCAAATTATCAATTTTCATTTTACTTGCAATTTACTTTGTTAGGGGTTTACATTAAATGCTTCAAGAATTATCAATTTGTGTGGCGTTCCTTCTGAGTTTAATTTTCTTGGTATTGAATAATTTACTTTCTCACACTTGTCTATGTGCTGTTTCAATATGTTTAAAAGCTGCAGCTTTTAGTTCTTGCTCACATTTAGACAATTTAATTACCTGACCTTTCTACTTTGCTTTAAGACAACAGCATTAAGGTTGCAATTATTTAGGTTTTTCAAACATTTTCACAACTACTTATTGATTCCAATTAATGTTTCTTTTTAACGAAGAAACAATTCTATCAAATTTACCTCTATGCTTAAGCTCTTTTGTTCATTTATCTGCAAAGGTTATTCAATGATTCTATAACTTATTTTGGTTTATTATTACTTTCTCTCCTGTGTGAATCACCTTCTTTTGGGTAAATTGTCAGTAGGAAACTGTCTTGCTGATTTCAGTGTGTTGGAACTATTCTTTTGGGAAAAAAAGAAGGATTACTTTATTCTTAAACTGAAGATTTCTAGGAAATCTCAGATCCATGAATTACTTATTTGCTGGTTTTATTAGTTTCTTCATCTCCTTTCTTCTTTTCTTTCTTAATTTGCTTTGCACCAGCAATTGGAGGCTTCACTGATTTAAAGGCCTCATTGTGTTAAGAATTTTGGAAATGCAGTGCAAACTATGTCCTTGTCCAATATCTATGATATTAAAGGGCACATCCATAAAATAATTAACATACCTAATGTTGATTGTCATTAAGGTGGATTGCTCCTCTCTAAGATACTCACATGCCTATCAGTACTGCTTTGTGTACACCATAATATTATCTGCAACTTAACGAATACCTTCAATAATGTGGATATTGAGGAATTTCAACTAAAAACTTTAAAAGTTTAGTTACCTAAAAGACTTTATTCTGGACAAACCAGCATAAAATCATTAAGGCAATCTGCATCAAAATGGAATTGAATCTCAGTCAGAACTTCAGACTATTGAAATTATCTGTAGAATTTCCTGTGTGCTACTCAAATAGTTTTTAAAAACTTTGTTAGATAAAATTCAGTAGATAGAACTATTTTTTCTCCAAAATAGCAATTTTTAATCTGATAATAAACAGGAAAAAAAGCTTGCCATGTTTTTGACTGGCCTTTTCTTGTTCCAATGGAAAAGTCATTTGGGATCCTTTTCTCCAATGAACAAACTGCAATGAATTTTGTTTAAAAAGTACATTTTTTAAAAGAAATATTTTGTTAAATTCTAAATACATATAAATCTAAAAAAAATTACACATTCAAGGTGGTAATCAATCTAGTGTTTTCTGGAACTTAGAAGGAGGAATGTTACATCCTTACTTGTATTTCTGAGATCTAAGTAAATTCTTAGCCTTCACAGAAAGGCGGCCACTTCATCTATCATGTAATCATAATGATAAAAATATTATCTATTCCAAAATAAATTATAAGAGTGTTGTGGTGAGTGTTAAGGAACATGCTAAATCAGGAGATTTAAGTACAAGCTGGTGGAGGAGAACATGTGTTTGGATGAGAAGCATTGAAAAAGTATATTTGATAATAGATTGCTGCACCAGCTTCTTAATTGCAATCAAGTACAGCAAGTCCAACTGAAGATGAAAAAAGGCTCACCAGTTATAATGAAAAATTTTAAGAGATAAGTCTTTACTTACCCTTGCTGGATCTGACTGGCACAGATTCCCAGGTTACTAAACATCCTGTCAGGGCATGTTAGAGTACAGGGTGAGTGACTGTGGCATAAAAGTAAAATTTTAAGGACACAGAATCCTGCTGTTTCTGACAGGGATGCCAGCATCCTGCAATGATTGCACTTGGTCATGCTTGAGAGAGTAAAGCAAAAGCTGAATACCTTCTGATTCAGACTTTTATTGAAAGAATCTGAGGATCATATGACTCAGGGTAAAATGCTGCTTTAGCATTGGGGTGATCCTTGGGCAACTTTCAAGGAGTGCTTAGCAGATGTCTCAGGGGGACAGGGAATGAAAGAATAGATTGAAGGAAAATAAATTGCACAAAAACCTCTAATGTGGGAATGGTTTTTGAATATAGAGTGTGGGAGATGTAGAATTATTACTGGTGTCAATATTTTCTTTGCTTGCTTGTGACATTAGTTGCAATAGAAAAAAAAATAATAGAATTGTTTTCATCCAGAAAATTATGTAGGTTGTGTATCAGAGATGATTTCCCTTGGAGACGTTGGAAATCAAAGGAACTAACCTATAAGGACAGACAAAAATTGTCTTCTGTGTTAGAGCATGTGTACAGTAAAGTGGAAGGATTGGAGAAAGTACTCTGCAGGGATCTGTATGTGAGAATGGATGGTTTAACACTGTGCTGTTGCATGGTAATACAGGAAGAAATTTTGACTGAGAAGTTGTGTATTTTAATGTTGACTTTGATACTATAACTGCTGATATAGATACAGAAGTACTCATTGTTATGGAAATTCAGAGCTAGTCCACACTTTTGTTATGTCATTGCATTTAAGACACCCAGATAAAATTAAGATGCTTTAGTTCTTTGATATGCTCTAATACTTATATACAATTCTTGCCTGGTGACAATTATCCTCCCTCTGAGAGGGAGCAGGACAACAAGTTGCCTGTATGCAGTTTACAGATAAAATGCATATCGCATGGTATTATCTTAATATTGCAGAAAGAGAACCTTGGAAATTGGGAGGCAAAGACTCTTGACACTCAGATTTGAGAGATACTGTTTTCACTTCCCTTATGAACAGTAGTTTTAAATGAGGCAACAACAGGACTGATGTGAGTGCAAAGGTGTTTTCCATACAGGTGCACGCATCTTCCACATTATGACTGAAATAAGGTTGGCTAAGCCCTTCCTTAAATTGGCATGTTTGCTCATGTTATATCAAAAAGGATTTTGCTACTCACCCTCTTCTGAAGTGCCTTTGAGTGTATGTGGCTTTTTTATGTTTACCTGTGAGAATAGCAATTCTGATCCACCTGTATGAAGCTGAGACACAGAAACACTGTATGACTTTCTCAAGATCATACCACAAAGAAATATGAAGGATAGGAAAATAGTTCAACCAGCATGACTTTCCAAGTTCCTCTCAAAATACCAAATACTTTTGTAAATACTGTGAATGTTTTTAAGGGCTGTTGTAAAACTAATAGAGTCTTAACAGTCTTAACCCTGTGACAAAATCTCCTCTGCATGCTTTTTCTTTATCCTGTTGAGATTGTTATTATAGGTTTCTTTTATATTTATATTCCTTTATATATTCTTTTGTATTGGACAAAAATAAACAAAAAAAACAAACCAAACTAAAATGTGCTGCTTCCAAAAACAGTAGGGGTGGGCTTTTTGTCAAATGAATCTTGTCCACATGGTGGTCAGAGAAATTAGCTTAAATGCAGAGACAAGAATGAACTCATCAAACAAGACATTTATACAAAAAAAACATCTGAATCAGTCAGCTGTATAATGATTGCAAGGGAAAGTAGTTTAACATTCTGTTAGACAAATGTCTTATTGACCACAGCCACAGCTGCTGTTGTTATGGCTGATTTCAAGAAGGCTGGAGTCTTTGGAGCTTTTCTCAATTTTTGACGAATCCTGATGCTCTGATTCTTCCAACTCATACATATATATATTGAAGGAGTTTGTCCTTGCTTACATAAGGTGAACTAGTTTTATAAGAGACCTCTTCCTGGCAGATCTCCAGTTTGAACCACCTGCAGCAAATAAAGCAGATGTCCCAAATACTTACCAGTGCATTGAATTGTTTTAATGCCCCTGAATACTTTTTTGGCTAAAGTTTGATTGATTTTAAGGTAGTCTTCAAGTTAACTCCTAAGGTTCAGTGTACAAGGCAATTCCTACATCGCCAGGCAATTCTGAAAACAGATTGGAAGACTGAGTTATAAACAAGTGATTTGAATGTTCTGCCTTATCTAACAGAGCCTTGATTCCCTTCAAAAGAAGAAAATATCAGTTAAGGTAATCTAAATCATCAGTGCTTGGATGATTCCTAAGCTGGGAAAATGGAGAATCATGAACAAAGAAAAAGGGATATGAAACTAGAATAAAATAGCAGAAATATTTGTGTGTTCATTAAAATATCCTCTTTAAGGATGTAAACTCCTCACAAAGTGAATGAACCATACTTTGACTGTAGTAGAAAATAGTACCAAAACTGTTAACTACGGGGGTATAAAACAATTGCAATTCCTAAACCAGATATAGAGGCAAATTCTCACAATTATTGTCCTCTTCTAATGTGAGTTTACCAGCTCTTTGGAACAAGCATAAACTTCTCAGGTTGCTGCTTCACAGGACATTTGCAACTGAGAGTATGCTGTTGCAAGGAATGGCAGTACTTAATGCAATAAGTTGCGCTCAAAATGTCAATCCTTGGCATAGGGCATGCTAGTAGTTTTGCTAAAAATGAGGATGTGACCATCAGGCCTTCACTCTGTGAAGTCTCAGATTTCTGAAAGCAGCACTTAACATGACCATTATATGACATCACAAAATTAAATGGAAATACTCTTCCATCCAAGAATGCTAAAACAGGGTTTCCAGCCATGGGAATGAGAAGGATACACCACTGCTGCCTCAAGCTGCTGTTTAGAGTCGTTTGTTATTTTTCTACAAATTGTATTGGGAGACAAGAGAACTTTTTTAGGAAGGTTCCATTTATCATTGTTATTTCAAATGCAGATACAGCAGTAAGTGTATATACATCCATTAAATAATGCTACCACTGTGCATGAACTTCTATCATGTCCATTTTCACTGACCAAGGATGGTTAACTTCTCCAGGACAAAAGGGAAAAATGTGCCACTACTTAATAAAAGAAGAAAGGTTGAATCAATTTATGCTGTGGATTGGTATGGGCCATAATTTGTTTTTTTCTTTTTTGTCAAAGAGTCAGCATGCCAGTCTTTGGAAATGATGAGCAATCTTAAAACTGATTGTAAATTGCATCTGACTGATTGGCAATGTAATCAGCCGAAGCAGGGGAAATCAACACTGGGCATGCAGAGCACTTTCTCCTGCCAGCAGGTCATGCAGCTGCAGCAAGTTCAACAAAATGGCAGATCTTTCAGTGCACAAAAGAGCACAAACTTGACAGTCCAACCCAATGCAAACACTTCACTTAAGTATCATTGGGTGTTTTTTTTCCCCTGTGACTTGCTCTTGGTTAGTATCCATCCACTCAGAGCCTCTTCAAATGCCTGCTTGTGCACTTTATACAGCAATTTGGGTTTATTGGACATTCATTACAGTGACCAGCTTCTGTGTAAAACTGTTATGCACTTATTAGGAGAGATGTTGGCACTTGAATTACACTTTTTTTCTCAAGGCATTTCCTTTCTTTTTCCCTTGCCCACTGAGTGACCATTAATGTGGATGAAAAGTGTGGGCTCCCAGGAAATTATCAGAAAAGATTTCCCTGCCAGACTATTGATTTCACTGTGTTGGTTTGATTTCTTGCACATAGTTGATTAAACATGAGAAGACTCAACAAGAGAATACTACTGGTAAGTTAAGTTCTGTGTGGTCAGTATACATGGATAAAAATATGTAATGTTGACATTATATAAAACATATATTTACAACACACACTTAACCTTTTGTGGAAGGCCTTCCTAGACAGCATCAATCTATTATAATAGTCATTAATTTAAAATTTGTTGAAGCTTCATGAGCAGAGCTGCTGAAATAGTAGTTGTGTCAGCTAACAGGAAAATATCCCCTCCTCCCCAGACTGGAAAATCAGGGAAATTATTAATCCCTTAGAATCAGATCACTGGAGCCATTTTCTGTAACTCAGATACTTTGAATTTTTTCTTTGTGGATGTGCAGATTTTGTTTGATGTTGCTGCAGTTATTAAAGTAGGAAGATGCAAACAATAAGTTCAAGAAGATTGAAAACACTGGCAGTGATAAAGGGATCTGCAACTATTCAGACCATGGGACGGAACTGCAAACTCTATCCATGCTGCTCCTTTTGGAGTACAAACTGTGTACTCACACAGTAGACCACATGGCCTGGATCTCCTTCAGGTCCAAATAAGTGCACTTGGAGGGCATATTTTTGTACTTTTTTCAGCTCAAAACACTCTCCAGAAAGACGAAGTCCTCTGCTATAACTTGCTAGAAGTGCCAGACTTGGTGAAAGCCAAATGTACATATTATATGCTTTGGATTGACAACAGATGGGTCTGTTGAGATGAAAAAGAGCTATGGAACACTCCTTAGGAGTGCAAGAGGGGAAAAGGACCATCTGAAACACTTCTCCTGACTTTATCTTCAGAGGCAACTAACTTGTTCCTTCAAAAGCTAAGCCTGAGAGTTAATCAATATGCAGTGAGTGATCTCCAGGGTCTTAGACCGTTTGCCAGGCTTTGCTTTCATTAGCACAGCAAAAGATCAAATAGATTGAAGCAGGTGATGTCAAAGATTTTATGTTTTTGCTTCAGATGTTTGAGGTGTTTTACCTTAGATTAACTCTGGTCTGTGGGCAAAATATCCCCAATAAACCTGTAGCCTGAAGGTTCCCAAAATATAACTATGCCTTGAATATATTCTCTCAGAACAAGAGCCCTTTAATCAAGAGATCATCCTCAGAAGTACCATGCTGCATTTTCATCTGTGTTCCAGGAGATGATGGAAGGAGTTTGGGTGGTGTTGTGTTTTTTGTTTGTTTTTTTTTTTTTTTTCTTTTCTTTACAGTGTCAGTGCCATTAGAAGTTGGATCAAGTTCAATTTCTTCTCTTGGTTAAAGTCAGGACTTTTTTCTGTTTCATGTTCTATCTGTCCTGTTCTCCCTGCTTCATGAGCAGTACTATGGCACTGTTACCCATTTGCAATCTCATTACAAGTTCCTGGCTGGGTCACTGGACACAGGCATGTCCAGCAGGGAGGGGTAACTCATATGTCTACAGAATATACTTTGGAGGAAACTCTTGATGACCTGTTACCAATGTTATTAGATTTACAGCTCATACTCTTGCACCTGTTCAATAGCACTACTCTTCCCCAGTCTGAGGAAGTTTGTGAATGTAGGAGGTGAACTTAGGTTAGTGGAAATCCTCACGGTTTCCTCCTCACAGAACTGAAAGGTAGACAGAGGCAGAGTTGAGGTCTCCTGCTGTAAGCTGTAGCCACACTTTGCAATAGCTGAACAAATTTTTGGAAACCCGTACCTAATCTAAAGAGCATGATTTACAGAGATTCCCAAGATGCAGTTTTTGACACCTACTGGTCAGTTATTAACTAGTTTCAGCAATGGGACAGGATGGTTTTGAGGTTTCTTTAGACATAATCCAAACACTGTCCCTTTCATTGTTAACATCCACCTTCTCTTATACAAAGCTATCTAGTCTTTTCTTTGTGTCTAGAAGCGTATGAGCACTTCTTGGAATGATCTTCAGTACAATCCAGTGTAGTTGTGACTTCATTTCAGTACAAGCTTTGTGTCCTGGTTTAACCCCAGCCAACAACCAAGCCCCATGCAGCCACTCACTCACTCGCTCCTCCAGTGGGATCAGGAAGAGAATCAGAAGGGTAAAAGCCAGAAAACTTGGGGGTTGATTTAAGGACAGTTTAATAGGGAAAGCAAATGACACACACACACAAGCAAAGCTAAACAAGGAATTCATTCACTGCTTTCCATAGGCAAGACAGGAGTCCAGCCATCTCTAGGAAAGCAGGATCCCATCATGTGTAATGGTTACTTGGGAAGACAAACACTATCACTCCAAATGTCTCTCTCTCTTTCTTCCCCCTCCTTTTCATACTGAGCATGATGTCATATAGTCTGAAATATCCCTTTGATCATTTGGGGTATCCTGTCTCAGCTCTGTCCTCCCATTCATGTCCAGCCTCCTAGTCATTGTGGCAGTATGAAAAACAGAAAAGTCCTTCGCTCTGTGTAAGCACTGCTTAGCAAAACCTCTCTATATAATCAACCCTGTGCTCAGCACAAATCCAAAACATAGCCCCATACTAGCCATTGTGAAGAACATTAACTCTCCCACAGCCAAAACCAGCACACCTTGAAGAAACAGTTAGGCAGGCTTAGAGATATCTAGGGAGGTTTTGCAGGAGAGCATAAAGTGCCTGATTCCTCTCTTTTCCAACCTGAAGTGACTGCTTGTTTCCGTGCCAGGACAGAGCCTTTTATGGTTTTTGTGTACCTGTTTGTATTGCCAGAAAAGTTGCTTATCCTTATGCTGCTGGGTAACGCTGTCATATCTGATCAACACAGGAGTGCAGAAACATTTTTTGGGTGCCTTTTTTGAATGCCATGTGGAAATATGTTGCTGATAAGCTTACTGCAATGGGTGGTTAGTCACTGCTGCCACAAATGCCTTCTGCGTAGAGGATGCATGTGGCTGTGCCCTATGAAAAGTCTATGAAATTTCAGGGGAATTTTGTCATCCCAGTTGGAACAGTGAGAACCAGTATCTTCAGCAACTGCATGAACAGTCCTCATCACAGTTTCGAAATATTGCCACATAATACCCATGTCACCTTTGCCTTCAATGCAGATGGAAATAATCAACAGGCTTGCAACTGAGTAGGAAGAAACAGTCTTGGTAGGATGGAAGATGACACTGAAGGAATAAAAAGCAATAAGATGTATGTTTATCTCTTTAACTTTCCCTTACCTGTTAGAGGGGCTCAATCCATAAAGTCTTTTGGGCAAGTGTGGTTATGCAGAACATGTCTTCCCCTGCTGTTTGTGCCCTTTTTGATCCTGTTACATGCTGCTGGGCTACATTTCCTGCTTCAGTGCTTCTCAGAATATCTCACTAGTTGAACAACGTATTAGAGAGAAATGCAGCTCATAGGCTGCAACCAAGAGTTTGTAGGTTAGAGGGGGGACAGAAGGGGAAATGTGCTAACTCGTCACTCCTTCAGGTGACAGTGTGGTTAGCAGGGGCTATGGGTGAGTGGAAGATTGATAAGTCCTGTCTTAGTTGCTGACAGAGCTCGCTGTGAGGCTGAATAAAGGCTAGGGAGGTAGTGATGGTTAATTAGATCAAAATCCAGCTTCCTCCACTTGGTCCAAGGAAACTTTTTATTTCCACTTCTGCAGTCAAAGAGGAGCTTGGGTTCCACAGTCCCCCACCACAACCACTTTGTCTCTTCAGCCCTGACAATAAAATATGCCCTGACCTAATGCCTAGGTTTTGACTGAAACACACAATCCAAGTCCTACTGTTTCATGGCCCCAAGTTCCCTGCCACAGAGGGATTTTGTAGGCCACCTATTTTAAATGTGTGCATACACTTGTGAATATGTCTATTTTGACATATGCTTTTGTGAAAGGCGTGTATTTCTGGAAAAGAATGAACAGTATGAAAAAATGTATAGAGAAAAAATTGTATTCAGAACTAAGGATGAAAAGAGCTTGATCAAACTTGATATGTTCACAGATAATTGTGCTTTTACAACAGATTTCACTGTGTCAGTCAAGTTAAATGTTTTGGGTTTTTTCAGGCATGAGAGGCTTTTGCATTATTAAGATGCCTCTACAATGTGTAGGTCTGGTGAGAGCTTGTTACAGATTATAAACTTGATGGTGTTTCTTCACTACTACTTAGTTTTTATCTTCACTTTAACTTTCTGGGAGGAAGAGGCAGACTTTTCATATGAAATCTTCAATGTCTATGCTGCAGCACATTTTTCTTTGGGACATGGCAAACACTTTTCACCATGATGAGAGAAATGGGGTTATTAAGCTTGGAGAAGAGAAGGCTTCAGAAATGCCTCAGAGAACTTTCCGGCACCTAAAGGGACTACAAGAGAACTCAAGGGCATGAAGGGAGAGGACAACGTGGAATGGCTTCAAAGCGAGAGATGGCATGTTTACTTCACATATTAGGAAGAAATTATTTAACTGTGAGGGTGATGAGACCCTGGCATAGGCTGCCCAGAGAAGCTGTGGATGCCCCAATCCCTGGAAGTGTCCAATGCCAGGTTGGATGGGGGTTTGAGCTACCTGCTCTAGTGAAAGTTGTTCCTGCCCATGGCAGTGGGGTTGGAACTAGATGGTCCCAAAAGTCCCTTCCAAGCCAAACCATTCTATGATTCTATGATCCTATGAAATCCCATCTTTGCTGACTACTTGGACATGCTATGAAAAGAAAGAATGACTATTGTTTTTCTTTTAGTTATTGATCTTTCTGATGCAGGTATGCTTTAAGTTAGCCTAGGGTACTACTTGTTCATACCTGCCATAAGCATTTTTATTCCTGAGTACAGAGATACTTTTGTTGTCTAAACACTATTTAAAGTCATAAACATGATAAAAAAATAATCAATAAAAATCTAATATATTTATGACACATATCTCCTAAATAATTTTGCATAGAAGAGATAAAGAACCATTATTGAACCATTTACTTGTAGGGACCACGTTGATTTCTAGGCAGTGGCTAAAACTGTTCCGGTAGCTAATTATTCATGGTTTGAAAATCAGTGAAGTAAATATTAGGGCCACATTTATAACATAAAAATTCTAAACCTAGAACATAACTTGAGATTGTATATCTAATGATATTCCTACTTGTATTACAATAACACCCAGAAATGCCCACCGAAATCAAGTTTTCATTTATAGTCCATTATAAAATTTTATAAGACTTGGAAAAAGTGCAGTTTCCTTTCCCTTCCTTCCACACCAGCTTCCCCGTGAAAATACACTACTCCCACCCACACACATTTAGACTATCGTTATACCTCTTTAGGTGTGTATTTTGTGATTCATGGTTGATGATTAATAGTGGGCTTTAGGGCTTTTCCATGAAGACTGTTTACTTGGTAAAAGACAAAGAATTTACAGCATAGAAACATTGGTGTATAATAGCTATACTTGTGTTTTAACACCAGCTGGCAACTCACAACTACTCACCTACTCAGTTGTAGCAAGAAGAAGGAGAGAATTGGAAGAGTAAAAGCGATAAAACTCACAGATTGATATAAAGTCAGTATAATTGGGAAAGCAAAAGCTGTACTTGCAAGCAAAGCAAGCCAAGGAATTAATTCACCCACAACACAGCATGTAGGATAGATGAGAAATTGAACAAGAAAACAATGACATGGAAGAATGTCTAGAAGGAGAGACATGGGGAATTCAAACATCTAACTTATGATCATATAGTAGGTCAAAAGACATAGAAAAAGTGAATCCAAGATGTATCATCCCCAGCCCTGAACACCACATTTCAATATCTAGTATGGCTTTGCATCATTGCAAAACACAACAAAGCAGTGATAAGATATTCCAATCCTGTGTCAAATTACCTTCACATTTTATCCTTAAAAAAAAAAAAAATGGCCCAGATGATTACATTTAAATGAGAACTTTGCTGCAAATACTTTTTTTCTAAAAAAAATACTGATTTTGCATAACATACAGGATATGTTTCTAAGCGATCTCAGTCATTTGTTTGTATATATATATAGATGCATGAAAATGTGGGTTTGATTAGAGCAATTGAAAGTGTTGCATCTTCTGTACATAATTTCTTGTTTTGCAATATTAATAACTGGTTCAAAAGTATGATTTGGAAGTTGCCCTTGGAAAACAATATTGTCTCCAG
Organism: Dendrocincla fuliginosa; assembly: GCA_035047845.1. Lineage (NCBI taxonomy): Eukaryota > Metazoa > Chordata > Aves > Passeriformes > Dendrocolaptidae > Dendrocincla > Dendrocincla fuliginosa. The sequence goes on along the minus strand of JAWWMO010000001.1, from coordinate 31,664,926 downwards.
TGCCAAGTGCTAAGTAACTATGTAGGGTGGCAGTTTACTAGGATCTGAAGCTGAAGCAAACACCCTTTTCATGCAACATTACTCTCTTTTGACTGGGGGTAGTTTTTGTGCCATTGTATCAGATTTACTTGCCTTTAGAGATGAGCTTTTTTCAGGGCTGCATAATTAGTTTCCTAGATTTTGTCTGAGGAAGTTGAATTGGAACTCATGTTTCTGAGAATGGCACCTTCCTGCATCTCTTTTTCAGCCGGGAAGAAGTTACCAGTGAAAACAGCATGTTTCCAGCAACTGAGACGTTTTTACCTACCTCATGATAAGGAAAATGTTGGCTTTGAGTAAGAGCTGAATGGTAATGCATGTGCAATTAGCTGATGTGGAAGGGGCTGTAGGACAAGGTTCTCCCCTGCTGATATAATCACCAATGTGTCAGAGGCACTGTCAGCCTCACTAGTCTGGCCTTAGTGTTACAAGACTGAGCGGTCTTGACGTTCTCTCCAACACTGAGCTCTAAAATTTGGGATATAATATAGATAGTAAATGGTGATGACAAAAAAGATATAGTATTTTTCTACAGAAAATGTCAGTTTTAAGTAAACAATTATATTTTTATTATATTATTTATATTATAATATATAAAGCCTTGCCATTGCTTTAATAGAATCACAGAATGGTTGAAATTAGGAGGGACCTCCGAAAGTTGTTTTGTTCAGCCCACCCTGTCCCTCCATACACAGAGAGGGCTACTGAAAGCTGGTTGCCCAAACCCTGTCCAGACAACTTTTGAATACCTCCTATGACCTATATATTCCAACACTATACAACCTCCCTGAGCAACTTATCTATACAGTTAACATGAGCATGTTAACGTGCTTGAGCTGTCTGTGACATTTCAGTGAGCTCTCCTTGGACAAGGAAGGATTAAAAGTATAACCTGTAATAAAAACCTAATAAACTGCTCTGGCCAGTGCGCTATATCCCTTGAGGTGACAATGGTCTCCCAGCTGAATCCACCCCACATCCTGAAGTAGAGAGCTAATTCTTTCTGCATTTATGAAAAACAAGTTTCAAATCACAGCAACTAGGCAACTTTCATCAGCACCATTTGCTGACACTCCTCCATTGCATGCCCCTGTTCTCTGTTTGCCAACACCAATGCATCCTCAACAGAGCCACAACTTCTCTATGTCAGGAATAAAATGTATTCTCATTCCCCTCTAGCATTATTTCTGACATTTTTGGAGCCTATCTTTAAAAATTAAAAGGCTGGGCAATCACCAACCATATTTAACAAAGTTTAACAAAGACAAGTGCTGGATTGTGCATCTGGGACAGGGCAACTGTAGATATATGTGAACAGTGGGGAATGACATATTGCAGACCAGCATCACAAAAAGGAACATGGGGGTCCTGGTTGATGGCAAATTGAATGTGAGTCAGCAGTGCCCTGGCAGCCAGGAGGGCCAATGGTGTCTGGCGGGGCATCAAGCAAAGCATCACCAGCCAGGCGAGAGTGGGGATTGTCCCGCTCTGCTCTGCACTGGGTCAGCCTCACCTGGAATATTGTGTGCAGTTTTGGGTGCCACAGTATGAACAGGATATAGAGAGCGTCCATAGGAGAGGTATGAAGATGGTGAAAGGTCTAGAGGGGTAACCATGCGAGGAGCAGCTTAGGTCACTTAATTTGTTCAGCCTGGAGAAGAGGAGACAGGGGAGACCTCATAGCAGCTGGCAACTTCCTTACAAGTAGAAGTGGAAGGGTAGACGCTGATCTCCTGTCTGTGCTAATAAGTTACAGAGCCAAAGGGAATGGCATGAAGCTGTGTCAGGGGAGGTTTAAGCTGGATATCAAAAGTTCCTTTACCCAAAGGGTGACTAGGTGCTGGAACAGATTCCCCAGGGAAGTGTCACAGCACCAAGCGTGATGGAATTCAAGTAGCATTTGGACAATGTGCACATGGTGTGATTCTTGAAGCTGTCCTATGCAGAGCCAGGAGTTGGACTCAGTGATCATTGTGGGTCTCTTCATATCTCTGATTCTAAGTCTTTCTCCATGACAAGGCTGCTTTAAGGGATAGAGCCAAAGTCCAGCATTCCAGGTTACTCAAGGACAAGATTACTGTGAAAGCTTGCCAGCTGATTCCCGCTACAGGAGTGATGATCAGTGAACTCCTACAGAGTTAAAGGCAGCATGATGTACAGGTCTGCCAATTTAGGAAGTGCTTCACTCTCCAAAGGTCCTACAAGTCTTCAGGGATCTAGATTTCTCTATTGCTTTTTGGCCAAGCAGTGGCAGAATGGTAGCTGTCTGACAAGTGTGTGGCTCGTGAATGTTTATCCCTAAAATGGCAAAACTTCATCTCTGCATCCCCTAGATGCTTTCTGACTTATGAATTTCTACTGAACACAATGAGTTCCAGAAACAGAAATATTTGGGAAAGGCTACACTAGGAAATTAATTTGTATGTGAAACATAGTTCCTGGAACTTCCAGGCTGTGGAAATATCAGCAACAACAAGAAAAATAGCAGAGTTTATTAAGACTGCTCAGCTTACCCACATTAACTCTCCATGTAGTCTGTCTCAGATGTACTTGCAGTACAGAAAACTGTCTTTTTCTGAACATCAAGCAGCAAATAAGAAGCTGACTGCCTGGCCTGGAGGTCAGATCAGGACAGATTTACTGTCAGCCAGCTGAGCAATGTACAAGTGTCAGCCCATTAACTGAAAGACGATGACTGTGGAAATTTTTAAAGCTTGATTTCTGTATCTCTAGCACCTGCACTCCCCGTTAGTTATAAAATTTATGACAGAAAGTGCTACTTCTGAAGATATTCATGTGTCTGATGCCAGATGAGCAGTTTAAAGTTTGAGTGTGAGGCTTAGTAGGAGATTATTATGTTCTGCATAATTCTACAAGAACAGGATCATTTTACACCTTGTTCCCAGGGCAATATATTTGCAAAGAACAGTACCCAAAATTAGAAGTCTATCACATCCTGTGGTGAAATATGCCATAACATTTCACGAGAGTGTAGTTCAAGGCATAAGATATCAAACTCATGGCTCATCTCATCTTCTATTGTCTTCAATAGTAGCTGCAGAGAAGTAGAAAAAAAATGCAGAAAGGGATAAAAACCCCTGCTTAATTACAAAAGACTTATTAATAACTGGTTTAAATTATGGGGGTTTATGTCTCCACCCGAAACTTGGATCATTAAGTCAGTACTGTTGCTAGTCATATAACTGTCCAGTACCCCTTTGTATCATGCAGCTGTGTATTGCACAGCCTAATTATTCATTGTCTAGAAATAATCAGCAATTGTCCCTTCTTTTTTGATTCAAGGCCTCCTTTATGCCAGGGGGAAATAGTAGTCCCCAGTCCTCCTGCCACACATTTGTTTTTTAACACTTTATTATGTCCCCTCTTGCTTGTTGAATTTCTACAGGAAATCTTTGCAATCACTATTCATGGAGGAGGGTTTCATTTCATCTCCTAATCATTATCATTCTTGTAGAAACCCCACCTCTGTTTCTCCATGTCCCTCAATTATGCTGACTTCTCTTTTAGTTATTCTGCATAAACACATTATTTTTGACATCAGATGCTTGGTTCTCAATGCACAGCAATATCCACTTCATTCACTCAAAACATTTATCAGATATTATAACCATCTGGCTTGCTGGCCAGGCCATGCACAAGAGAAAAAAATGACTCTTAAGAAACAGCAAAAAGTTGCAAAGACAGGAACACCATCACCATCCAACCTCTTTAGACATGCTCTCCCATTAAGACTGAAGTGACTGACTAGAGGCTGCTGAGCCATGTCTGACACAATATTTCAAGTGCAGCTCCCTTGTTTGTGCTGCTTGATATTGGCTGTAGGAAGGCTGTGGGAGCACCAGGGTCTTTCAAATAACCCAAATTATTGTGTGTAGAAGAACTGAGGCACCCAGGGCAATCAAACCTGACAGCTGCTGGACAATTCCTTACACCTGGAGACACTCACTCCTCTTGCTCACTAAATCCAGGAAGATACATTGTTGTTTACCTGTGTGGATATTTTGATGGGCAGAATTTTAGCCGTTCACAAAAACAGGCACAGAAAAAAAAAGCACGGGCATATTTTGTCAATTCCCAGGATTCCACACCACCATGTGGTTCCATATGATTTTCCACACTAATTCTATAGCCTTATTGAGTCCAGCTAGTAGTCATAATAAGAAAAGTTGAAATAAGAAAAGCACTTTTTCTCCATGAAGAGAACGACTGCATTGAGGGTCATTTCCTATAATTTCTTACAGAAGTTTGAATAACAGAATATGTAGGAAAAAAAAAAAAAAGTGATAAAAAAAAAAGATTCTTTTTCCCTAGCTTCTTAAGAAAAAAATAGTATGAATGAAAAAGAGTATGAAAATAATTTTTAAAATCTTGTTTTATCAGTTCTCTGACATTTTCTATTAAGTAATATATTTAAAAAGTTTAAAATATTTTTAATTTTTTTCTGTGTCTCCATTAATATGTCAAAACAAATTTTAAGTACAAATGTATTAAATAATGTAAAAAAGACTATGAAAAAATGAGGGGGTTTTGCAGAATGTTTTTTTTTCTTTTTTACATATTCCTTATACATATATATATTTAATGTTTTCATGGTTAACATAATCAGTGGGTACCATGTGCAGGAATTTGTTAATTTTCCATACATTTCCACAAAATGTAGATTTTGATGGAACTCCATTCATTACCACTCTCTCAGCCCAGAGAAGTTCTTACCCCGCAAAGAGTGCACCTGTGCAGTTTCTCCATCAGCAAAGACAGTTTCTCCAGGAGAACTCTCTATGAAATGCTGTCAAAGGCTTTGCTAAAGTCCAGGCACAGAACATCCACACCCTTTCCCTCAGTTACCTAGTTCAGTTTAAGTCTGTTCTTGATCTTTCGTAAAGTTTAAGTTCCAGTTTAAACCCATTTTGATGGAACTAGGTCAGAGTAAGGATGATCAATAGACCATTAACACTGACAAAAGATATTGTCCTGTCATGGTAAAGGTATATATCTTTTTTTTTATTTTTGAAGTCCCGTAATGCAGATGAACCATATTTCTGAGCTCTTTGGCAAATGTTGTGAACTCCACATCATGGTTTCTCCTTCCTCATTATTATAAAGTGAATGGAAGAAGCTCATCTTGCTCAGAACTTTAAACTGAAAGGGGTTTGGAATTGTGAGTGACACTCTCACAGGGGCTCTCACATCTGGTATAAGGGAAGAAACAGTCAATGATTAAACCTTTCCAACTCTGATTTAGTTGTGCTGGTTGTTGGGATTACATTTTTTTGGCCTTTAACTTGCTCTATGTGCAGTTGCAAGGGCTATTGTTGACAAACTAAGGGATAAAAATTTAATGTTTGAGCCAGAGTTTAAAACCCAGTATGATGGTCGTCAGTGACACTACATAAATTTTGTGGACCAAATCCCATGTGAAGCAGAAATTCAGTTTCAGAAAATAACAATTTCAAAAAGATATTGAGAAACAACTAACAACCTCTACTATCTTGCCTTCTTTCATATTCCCAGCCAGATTTGGGCTGCAGAATAACTGCAAGATCTCAAACCACTGGGGTTTTTTTGTGTGTGTTTTTGGGGAGGTTTTTTGGTTTGTTTGGTTAGGGTTTTTGTGGGTTTTTTTTTGTTTTGTTTTGTTTGTTTTTTTTTGTTTGGTTGGTTGGTTGGTTGGTTTGTTTGGGGTTCTTTTTTGTTGTTGTTTGTTGGGTTTTTTTTTCCTTCCTTGCTTGTATGCCTAAATCACTCTTTTTCTACCTTCAGTCCCACTGGTAGCTTTTACTATGAGACCCCCAGACCATGTTCCATTCTCTTTTATTGAGACATTTGAAATAATGAGGGTTTCAGAGGAGGAGAAGGCTGGCTTTTGTATCAGACATTTTGCTGAAAGGAAGTGTCTTTCTCATACAAGATTCACTAATCATAAGAAACCATGTTTTGTCACGTGTATCCATAAATATAATCATATGGTATATAAATAGAATTGGATTTAAATAGAATAGCTGTCAAGGTCTTCAGTCAGGCTTTATCAGCAGCTCTTTAAGAGAAAAGGCTGATTGAAAAGGAAAGTCAGTCAACAGCAATTTAGCATGAGGGCTAATAATCAACACTTCAGTTTCATTCCTGTTAAGCAAAAGGAAGTCATTTGACATAGATGTCACTAGGAAGGGTACAACATAAATACTGATGTTTTGCAGACCTCACAGGAACAGAAAAAAACCCAAAACAACTACATGTATATTATAATATTGGCGCACAATATATCATCCATGTGGTTACCAAGCGGTATTTGTATTTTAAAGAAAAGAAAATTTGTTCTCTTTCAACCCTCTCCCCAAATAAATTGAAATAAAAGAAATAAGAAAACCATACAAAAATTCATATTTTCAAAATATGAAAACATAGAAAATTATTTTTATGGTGCAGTTGTATAGCTGTATATGCATATTCATTATATTGATATTAAATCTTTGTGTAATCCAGATTCTAGTGAAGACCCATTGATGTGTATAAGGGAATCATCAGCTCCTAGTAGCAGTTTCAAAGGTTAATCTGCCTTCATTTATATCTCTTGGATGATTTATCATTTTCAGAGTTAAATTAGAAGCAATATAAAAACAGGAGTGCTGTGTTAAGTGTCAGATGCTGAAGACTTCTGCATGCAGAAGCACTGATGGAGGCCTATTCAAAGAACAGATTGGAAGGACCTGGGCAACACTGGTGACACAAAGGCTGCTGGAGGGCCTTTTCAGCATTTATATTCTATAGATGTTGAGAAACTACAGATCCTCTGGTACAGCTCAGATATAAAAGCAGCTCTGATGTTACGTCCTAGGGTGAGGTACTAGCGGGGGCTGACTCCTGAATTTCTTAGTGTAAGGTCTTTGAGGGGTGATTTCCATCACCAAATGCATTGGTTCTTCCATCCCAGTGTTCTGAAAATTACCAGAAGATTTTCTTCTGCCTACCAGAGGGGAAGAAATTGTCACTCAGCCTTTGAAAAGAAGACGTTTGTGTTCTAAAGATTAATCTAACACTCAAATTTGGAAGAAAAGACATCTAAAGATGTGGGGTTTAAAAGAAAATAAACAGAACTTTTTTACGTTTCATAGCAAAAAGGCTACCAATATTTCACAAGTTGTTCTTTTTCCTTCCATATGACAGCATCTATTGTGAAAAAAGATCATGCTGTGCTTGGATAAAGAGCCTTTGCCATTAACTTTAAAGTAAAGAAATTGGAAAAGCTTCCTTGTTCTTAGCATTTTATATGTTGATTGGCATAACATTTTACTCCACTACAATAATAAAAGACCTTCAATTCTTGCTTTCTTATTAGAAAATACATTATCTTACTTGTATCATATGGGTGTAAATATTAAAGTGATGGCAATAGGAGGCTTGTATAGCTTGCAAGGTAGTTATTTATTCTAGTTCACCGTGTCTGCCTAACAATGGAATTTCAACAGGCACCAGTAAATTTATAAAACAAAAAGTGTAGACTTCTATTATCAATATAGTAATGTAAATATCTGACACTTTAGGAACAGGCACTCTGAAAATATTTAATGTGAATATCTATAACAAGACAGAAGGCTTTTGCTTAGTAATTATCCATTTCTACTACTTTAAGATTAGCAGAATAACACTAGCAGGTTGTAAGATTCTTTTAATAGACAATACCTGACCAGAGGGCCACTAATTCCTGATGTGCTTGAGCATTTAATTTGATGTTCATAGAGCATTATATTTTTATATAAATTTATATTTTATTTCTATCTATAGAATCATATGCATATATTTTCTATTAACCTATTATATAAGTATAACAATATTCTTATTTTTTTCTCAGGCCTTTTTTTAGGTAGAGAAACAAGTGCTCAATACCCATATTCAGATCCACAGGGGCATAAAGGCAGTATTTTTAAAACTTCCCTATGCAGTTGGGAGAGTTAAATCTCAGGTGACTCAGATTCAGAAGTTATTTGCCAGATAAACTAGTCGAGTAATCTTAAATGAGCTGCTGGGATCAAGCAAAAAAACATCCAAGTACCATACATGCTTGGGTTCAAAGTGTTCTCCCATGTCCACATGTCCATACATTTGAAGTAAATAGAATTATATTTGTAAACCTGAATAGGTTGATAGCAAAGAGCAAGCGAAAATTATTCTGCTGTTCATGGATAACTCTCATAAAGTGTCTGACTCTTAGCAAAAGTTGTAGGAAATAAGCCTTTATGGTATGATTTTTTTTCTCTGCTTTTATGAATATTTTTTTCTGCTTTTAAAAATGCTGGCTATGTATTGTACCTAATTTTGCCATTACTTTATAAGAAATACATGATTTGATACAGGTTTTTGTTAATTTTAATTATTGCATAATTAAAACCAACAGTTTTTTGAAATCCCCAATTATATCTTAAAAAAGACAAGTTTGACCAAAACCCATCAATTTCAGCAGCTCTAAAAGTTCCTGCTAAACATCTTGGGGTTGAAAAAATCTTGTCTGAATTACAAGCTGAGTTCCGCTGAAAGGTTGTCCACTTTCCTGTGAGGATACTGAAGGAGTTTGGTTTTAAACAGTCTCTCTAAACTTAAATCTAGGAACCCAGACCTGCCAGAGTCTACATTTTTAGAAGGCCTCTTTTTATGTCTTTGACAGAACACTATGTGATGTGCCTGGCAACTCTGGGAACTTTGGAGGCATGCCACCTGCCAGAGTCCTCTATTTTCACACTTTTTGAGTTCAGTAATGTTTATTGTCCTGGTATGCACAAATGACCACAGAAAAAGTCTGTAACTTCTGAAAGCAAACTAATATGTCATCCTGATAGCTATCAAAACTTGAACATTCATGAGGTGATGAAAGCACTTGCTAGTCTTGAGAATTTCCATAGTAAGCATAACAAGAACCTGAAATTAACTTAATTCATTTAGAAGATACTGTGTAGCTGAGAAAACACATCTCCAGAATTTCCATAGTTTCTCAAACATTTTATGTTGATTGTTGCAGAATTTTATGTGTTTTGTACTTAGAATAATGGAAAAATATCTCCCACCAAAACAGTAAAGTGAAAATAATTAATTACAGTGCCTGAAGGAATTTCCTTCTGGCCTGAAATGACCTGTTTTCTTTTTTAATTTCTTTATTTCTTTTTTTCCTGTAAGAATAGGATAGGAATTATTAATTTTCTTTACTCTCTTTTCGAAAATATCTTTTCTCTCTTGATCTTAGTTTTACACTATATAGTTTTGTAAATGTTTGGGAGACAAAGAAAACACACTGTTTTCTTTCTTCCTCATTAATTTCTTCATTTTTATACAGCTTTCAATCTTTCCCAAAGAAAAAGGGAAAGAGTAAACTTCTTTGTAAATGTACTCTGCATCATTGTTGGGCTGCTAACAATTGGAGTTAGTCAAACTAGGATCATGCTTAGCAAGTCAGTACCCAAGAAGAAAATGGTTGTAGTGAGAGAATAATTCTGGACCATTATTGACTTACAACAGGTTTGAATTATTATACTCTTTCTTAGTAGACAGTGTCTGCTGTTCATGTGTTAGATGCTGCATTAGCTTTTATGGATTCTTATTACATGGCAGATACTGCCCCATGAATGCTGGCTGTGCCATCAGGGTTTAATCCCTTTTGTGTTTTAGGGGTTCCTACTGTTTTTTGGTTTTTTTTGGGTTTTTTTCCAGATGCCATTCAAACATCAGAACCGACATCCCGGCAAATGAAACTACAAGCTGATACTTTTATTTAGTTTGACACAGTTGCTCAGCAGGCACCACTTTGAACAGGTGCTTCAGCCATACACAGGCTTATTTTCCAAATAGGAACAACAATAGCTTGCCATTTCAGTGATTTTGATATTTTTCATAAATTAGGTATTATATATGTAATGTGGTGACTGTCTTTGTCATTATTTAAGGTATTATTCATGTGATGAAATTCAGACAGCTACTATGTATGCTAATCTCTTTCTATTCCCTTTAAAGTGGAAAAAGTTATTCATGTGAATGACTACAGCAAGTCAGTCACACTCAGTGTATGATTGTCCCACATGTAGGTGTCTGTAATGTTGATGCTTAGCACTAGACAAGATAAATCCCACCTGTATTTCTGTGGTAGGAAAAAGATTTACAAAACGAAGTGGAAGCAGTATCCACCAGAACACAGACACAAGAATCTTCCCAAACAAAGATTTACATAGGTATTTACATATACTCATTTAGAGCTTCCTACCCCTGGCTTTCCTGTTAATACATATCCCAAGAAACCTGAAGTTATAATTATGGAAATTCTTCTTCCTATGTGTCTCCAGTATAATTTTAATCTTTAACAGAATTCAAGTCTGTTCACATCATCCTTCCAAGACAGAATCCAGATTTTGTTTACTTCTATATTCAAAGGAATTTCTACTTACCTATGAAATATAAAAAGAAAATGCTAGCAATGCTGACATAATCTTTAAGATATTATCAGATAATCATAGAATTGTTTAGGTTGAGAAAGCCCTCTAGGATCATTGAGTCCAACTGTTAACCCCGTGCTGCCAAGTCCACCACTAAACCATGTTCTGAGAACCACATATACATGTTTTTCAAAAGCCTTCAGGAACAGTGACTCCACCACTACCTGGGCAGCCTGTTCCTGTGCTTGACAGCCCTCTTAGTGAAGATTTTTTCCTAATATCCAATTTAAACGTCTCCTGGCAGTCTCAGCTGCTCCTCAACAGAATTTGTGCTCCAGACCCTTCATCAGTTCCATTGCCATTCTCTGGACTCACTCCAGCACCTGTGTCTTTCTTGTATTGAGGGGCCCAAAACTAAACACAGAATTCAAGGTGTGACCTCACCAGTGTTGAGTACAGGGGGACAATCACTGCCCTGGTCCTGTTGGCCACACTATTGCTGATACAGTACAGGATGCCAATGGCCTTCTTGGCCACCTGGGCACACTACTGAATCATGTTCAGCTGGTGTAGACTAGCACCCCCAAATCCTTTTGCCTGGGCAGCTTACCAGTGACTCTGCCCCCAGCCTGTAGCACTGCCTGAGGTTGTTGGGACCCCAGTGCAGGACCCAGCACTTCACCTTATTGACCCGCATACAATTGGCCTCTGCCTGTCAATCATAACTACCCCGCAGTCACAACAACAAAAGGTTTACCTCTCCACCTGTTTTCAGAGCAATTTTCTTTTTTGTGGTTCAGGTAACACATTTTCTTTCAATACTGAACTACTTTGGTTCTGCACTTTAATAGACATACATTAGGGGATAAATAGAAATATATTGGTTTACTCACCTTTTTTTTTTTTTTTTTTTTTCAGGAAACCCCCTGCTTAACATGCAAAAGTAGATTAGGTTTAAACATTCAGAGAAACTAACTACAAAGGTTACACCATTCCACTGGCCACTGATTGGCCATTCTGTAAGAATTAAGGCCTGTTTTGTTAGGTAGAAGACCCTGTACAGGTTGACAAGGTATTTACTGAGGTAAAGGTTGCAGGGAAACATAATATATTTCACTACATCGTACCTGTGAAAAAATGAAATGAGCTTTCATCTAAAGAAGCCCCCCTTTTAGGTTCAAAATACACCTAGCAACTTCTGAAGCTGTATATAGAATTATTTACCTCTATTCAGATTTGCTGTGTTACTCTATAGTCTGTTCTTATTTGCTTGACCATTCTGCTGTCACGCTTATTTATGTGTTTAGTTTCATTTAATTTGCTTTTAGTATGACCTTTACAGGTTTTCTTTGATTCTATTGTCTTCTTTGGCTTAGTTTATGGTTTGCAGTAGGCATTTCTTCAGTTCAAATACCAGATCATGCTGACAGTATGTTTAGCTTTCAGGGAGAATTGTGATACTCTTTTAGTCAAGTAGGACAGAATGCATATTACCTGATTTTAGATGCTTATGATTCTTCTTGTCTTTTGATAGTTGCCTAAGCTGGACAGATGTTTCATATCCTAAAAGTGATTGTTCCTATCCATTAACTGCAAAGTGATCTAAAATTTGGTGCCTCAAATACAAACATCTAGTGTGGAATTAAACTCCAGTCACTAAATGAGGACTCTTCATGTAAGTGTCAACTCCAAAATGCAAAGTTACCAAATGAATTGCCTTAGGGTGTCCAGGAAAATTGTATGGAGCTTTGAGAAACAACAGAGAGATATAGACTTCTCATACTGGCAGCTACATGCTGGATGGAAGCCCCTAAGTCAACCTAGTGAGCACCAGACATTCATTTGGTCAACCACATGCAGCATAGTCTGTGACACCAAGAGGATAATTTAGCTCACTTTATAGAAGATATCTGTGGTGAAAATCACATCCTAAACATAGGTGTCTAATACCTTTGAGATTCATAATGATTAGGTCTTGTCATTCCTGTGCTGGCTCCTTGTGGATGTCTGATACCCTAGGGCATTATAAGCCCACGTATGTGTGTGTAACTAAACCACATGCTGGAGTATCATTAGATTTAGATATTTCGAATGAATCCCATCCCTAAAAGTAGGTGAACTAGTCTTTCTTTCTAGTCTCTTTCTCCCTCATTCCACTCTTCTGTAAAATAAACAAAATTATACCAAGCACAGTGACATCAGGATAACTTCTTAAATATGTTAAAGTACTGTTATAATTTCATTAAAATCATTTCATGAAATCTGTGTATAAAAGCAGTTTGTGCTAGCTGAGGAACCAATCCACTAGCTGTAAAGTGCTTTGAATCCCTTCAGTAATGAGGACTATGAAACTGCACAGTAATATCTTCTAACAGATTTTTCTTAATTAGCTGCTAAAACTGTAAAGTTAGATCTTCCCTCTACCTCCCCCTCCCCCCCCAAAAAAAAAAATCATGCAAAGTTAAACATTTTAAATGGCTTTGCCATTTAAACATAAAATATGCTGTGTTCTCTCAGTCAAGAAAAAGTTCCTAGTCCATTGAATTTGCTTCGTCTCTGCATTCCAATGATAATCAGTACAACAGTTATGGTGCAATTGAGTCTGAAGACATTTCTGAGACAATAAATCAGAGGCAAAAACAGAGCAGAGTGTTCAACTTCCACTTAATGAACATGATGACACTTATCTAGATGCAGGGAGTGATACATTATGGGTAAGCTGCATGAGAAGTTTAAAACCTTCAACAGGGTTATATTACACATGCAAGAGAAAAAAATAAATACTAGAAATTCCAGAGCACTAAAAAGAAAGTCATATTTAGATTTGTCCTTTAGCTGTCAAAATTCATCCTACTGATTTTGCTATGAGTCAACAGAATGCATATTTCATACATATCATGCATGAAAAGCAAAATACTTTGAAATATGTCACACACCAATAGTATAGGAGTATTTCCTCTAGAAGCAGATGAGTACCCTTTAAACATAGCTCAGTTAATGATTTCTGTCATTGTGCAAATGAATGAGGGGTCTACAATGGTTCATTTTATTTATTTTCCCTCTTGAACATGAGCAAGTATAATTGTATTCTTTAATTAAACCAATGTTAATTATATTTTGCATGCTTAAATAGAATATTTTTGTACTATGATGTACAGCCCTAGACACACAAATAATACTTAATAGTAGAACAAACATCATGTTCATTCCTTGGCTTCTTTTAGTGGTCTTCCAGGGTCAGCTGTTTTATATGTCCATGGTGTTGAAGACCTTCTAAACCTGGAGGTCCTTCCAGTCAGCAGTGAACTTTCATTTCAATAGAAAAGTAAGTGGTGGCAATACTGGCCCAAAGACAAATTGTCCTTTCCAAGAGGTAATTTATTTCTGTGCAAGACAGTAAGGCATGATAGATAAAATGCTACCTATATAATGAATCCCAGGCACTCAGCCTAAAATTGTGTGGAAGCCCAAGCAGCTGAAACAGCATAGCAAGATTTTAATTCTAAAGTACTTTCTGAACAGCGTTTCAGAACATACAGGACACTATGTGAGCATCTTCACAGAAAGTCATGCAGCATCAGATATAATATATTGCTTCTTTATGTTCACTTGCAACCATTTATTATATTTTTAAGCAAACTCTGCATTCCTTAATAGAAGTAACTTTTTTTTTTAACTGTAGTCTTTCAAAATCTTGCCCAATCCTACTGATATTAACTCTTAGAGCAATATTATCAACAACAAACATACTTTTTTAGTCTGTCATTTATTATCCGAATATGAGGGTCTGCATATTTTCTCTTCACTTTCATTGAGTTTTTTTGTAAATAAATTTGTTGGAATGTTGGAAGGAGTGTTAGCCTTTATCTAATGAATATTTATTGTATTAACTTCCAGAGGAAATGTTAAATGATCACATTTGATATAATTAATTCAGATTAGTTCTTGTACTTCTTACTACCTCCTTGCACTCCTTAGCTGTGAACAACAGCTGTCTTCAAGTTTTGTTTCAAAGCCATCTACCATTATGGACTTTGTTTTTCTTTTTCTAGACATTTTCACTCTAACCTTCATGAATTTATTGAGAATATTACAAGTGAGCTTGCTGTGTAAAATTAAAAAAAATACTAAAAATCCCCACTTCCCCCCCAAAAAAAAACCAAAAACCCACAAACAAAGAAATAAACTCCCACTAGCTTATTTTGCCCACTGTCTTCTGCCTCTTGTTTATGTATTATGTTACCTGTGTTACCGGATTTATCAGATTTTAAAATCTTAGATATATCTGACTTTCTCTAATCTGGAGAGATGCTAATCATCCTCTTATCATGTGCCACTGCTGCTTGCAAAACCTCAGAAGTTGAACCCACAAAGGGCATGAAGTATTTCCAAACCTGAAAACTTTGTAGAAGTTTTGTAAAAGACCTTAGCAAGGCCACAAGATACAGACCAGATGGCAGAATCATCAGAGGAAACATTAGGCTTCTACATATATTAATTACTTGAGTTCACCACTTTTAAGCATACTGGATATTTATGGGTTTTTTTCCTTTCTTTTCTGTGTTCTCCACCCAAATTCTTAGTGATTTCCAAATTAAACAGCTTGAGATACACTGCATGTTAACTGTTTAATGCATAAAGAATGATTGTTAGTATAAAATGGTAATTAGATTGAAATAGAGAGAAAAGACTTTGGTATCAATTGTGTGTTCTACTCACTTGGTTTGCATTTTGTCTTTGGTTTTAGTATATGAATTACAGAATTAATTATATACTCATGCTGAACATGACTTGGTTGGAATTTTGACTTCGGTTTTAGTATGTGAATTATAAAGAATTAATTATATATTCATTCTGAACATGGCTTGATTTTTTCGCTTACAACTACCCTGATTCCACTGGCTTATAATGCATCTCCTCTGGTCTGACCTCTCCCTGTACCACAAATTATTTGAGATTGTGGAAGCATTCTGGGGAAAGATTGTTATATGTTTACTATATTTTTCAAATTCTTCACTACATCTTCACTTTTCATTATAGTTTGAAACAGGATACCAGACTAGGCAGAATTTTGATCTTACCTAGAAGAGCCATTTATTGAAAATCAAAAGATTATTCCACTTCCCTGAAGTGAAATTAATTCTCAAATTATTTTAAGGATATTATTAACTGTGAGCATTGTGGTGCTGTCTGTCCTGCAGTTCCCTACATCTCACATTAACAAAATATGACCTCTTCTGACAGCACTGTGGAGTGTTCATCTATTCACTCTTGGAAAAGAATATTGCTACCTAGAGTTACATCCTCAATCTGTGCAAATTATTATAGTTCAGCTGGAAATTAGTGCAACTATAGCAATTTATGCCTGCTGAGCATCTGGTCCCTGAAGAGTGCTGGGGAAAAGAAAATCTAAAAAAAAAAAAAAAAGGTAAAAATCTTTACTGATGTCTCACATCTAATTTAGATTCTCATTTAAACCTTCTTGGTCAGCTTCTCTTCCAGTGCTAGTTCCCTGAAATTAAAGGATTTAGGCCAGCAGGGAGGTTGACACGTTATTTTTGGATCAGAGGTTCTTATTTTCCAAGAGAACAAAACATATTCTTCACATGGAAGCCAATACTGGAAGATTTTTGAGTTTATGGTAATTTCCAGGCTGGACAAAATAATCTGGTGATCAAGCCATGACTGGTTATTGTTCAAACTTACAACGCAGACCAGTTGCTCAGAATTCCTAATTCATGCTGGAAGCAATGTTTCAGACATGGAGAACTTCCAAGTTGGCTCCTTCACCAACCAGAAGATTTTACCAGAGGTTTAATTTATGTCTGAGAATAAAATAAAATAAAATAAAGGGTATCAGAAGCCAGTTGCATCTAGCATTGTCCTACACATTACTGCTGCTGTTCTCTTGTGATATTCTCTTGTCTGGGCTTCCACTGAGATACGAGCATTTATTTAATTTTCTGAATAAAAGTTCTGTACAGATAGTGTTGACTGCATGAAACAAGCCGGCAAAGGCAACATCAACCCTGGTCATCAAAGGACAAGACATGTTAGGAGCAAGTGAAACAAGCTATAGAAATGCTCTGAAGTTGCTTAGAAGTTCACAGCGAGATGTCAGAGAGACCATGCACAAGGAAAGTGATATTTGCATGGAGTTATAAGATTTCTAAATCAAAAGAGAAGGCATTTGTTCTCAACATTTTTATTGTAAGTTATTTGACATCCTGGATTCAAGTGCATTTCCTTAATCATAAGTTATGTTGATATTCCAGGTGTTTCCTGATGACTTCTTAATACAGTTATTGCTTTCTGCTGGACCTTAATATCCAGTTGAACTCTTGTAAATGCATGCTAGATCCACATTACTCCTCAATAGCTGTGATAGAGGGATTTTAGTATTTTATTTAGGCAGTCCACAACAGGGTCTGGATTGTTGTGATAAGCTGAGTTCTTTTACCCTTTTAATGAAAAATTAATTTTAGACAATTACTAATGTGCACATGGAAGATATTTCTACCTTTTACAGAAGTAATTTAAAAGCAACTTTCCTTCCTTTTTTTTTTTTTTTTTTTTTTTTTTTAAGGATGAGAGGAATGCCTCCCTTCCTTGTCTGTTCCTCACTTTCTATTGGGAAAAAGTTCCATTGAACAAGAGCGGAAGGCAAAACTACTGCGATTAAATGAAAATGCCTACAAGGCTGAAACTTCTTTATTTTGCAAAAAATAAATATCCTTCTGTAGCTTTCTTTCTACAAGTCTAAAAGAAATTATTAATTCAGAAGTGCAGCTTGTTGTGACTCAGCACAACAGTCAGCTGATATGTTCTGATACTTTTCTTTGAGAATCTTTGTTCAACTGTTGATAAATAGCATTAGTCACTTTTGATTTGTCAAATAATTTCAAGATTGAGGAAATCTGGAAACACTACTTATTTCAGACCAGCTCTTTTTCTCCATGTAATTTTCCAATACATCCATGTTTCATGAGCTTTTTATCCTACTCATACCAATTTCAGCATCATATCTCAAGTCTGAGAGCTACCAGATCCTCCTGAGCAGCGCCTGAGAGGTTCAGGACATGGATGAAGGTTCTCTGGGTTTCTGTCTGTCTCTTTTAGTAGTACTGGAGGAAAAAAAGATTAATATAATGAAAGATACTGAAAGGTCACTAAGGAATGCATATTCACTATTTCAATTAGAACACTATTAAAATTTAAGGATAAGGCTTCAAACCAAATGAAGTTATTTGTTGGATGCTGCATAATTAATTATGCAATGGGATATTGAGGAAACCAGGAATATAAATAGGTTCCAGAGGAATTAGAATATTTATGGAAGATGGGTCCAACAGTGACTATTAAATATGATGATCTAAGTACAAACTCTGTCACAGAAACTCACAAACTGCTGCAGGCTGGGGAAATATGCCAAAAAAATAATCCATCTGCTTCTGTTTTTTCTTTTTTTTTTTTTGTTTTTATGGGAACATTAGTACTCACTGCAATTGATCACCAGATTCATACAATTATTTATTATATTTTTTCAGTAAAAAACCCCCAAGTTGCAATCTAAGTCAAACACCGCAAGCATATATTTCAAGAACCAAGTGTTTCCCTTTCTTCAAGAGAAAAAAAAAAAAAAAAAGCAACAAAAACCCCACAATCTACACTGGATATTGTTACACTACAAAAAATACTGCTAATGGTGGGCAAATTTTCAAACAATTTGTCTTTTAGTGATTCATGATTAAATCTTAACGTGAATTTGAATTTCAGATTCATAAGCATGTCTTCTGCTTATCATATCTAAACCTTAAGTATATAAAAAAACTATTTTATGCCAAGCTTTTTTCCTAATTAGGTCACTAATTGTTGAAAATAGCATTGCATCATAATGAGATATCTTTACAGTATTTCTTTTATGTGAAACTCCTTATGGGTTTGATAGAGTATTACTTACAGGAGAATCAAATGCTAATTTTAAGTGTCTAGTTTAGGACATAATCCAAAACTGGAGAACTCACTGATAATCCCTGTAATTATTAAAATTAGTGGAAGAATGACATAACTTTCAAGAAATCACATACATTGCATGACACTCTTACATCCATGAATGCAGAAACTGAATTACAAATGCAAATTATTTCTGGGAAAAAGACCTTTGAGTGGTAGGTGGAATTTTCTCTGAAACAAACCCTAGAACTTTTCCGTAAGCCTGTAGAAGTGAGAGTAAGTTAGACTTTTGCAATTCATTCATGTCCTATTCTTTTTTTAGTCATAAAGAGATGTATTGCACTAGATTTTGGCTTGGAAGAGATAGGCTTTTTATTGGATGGTGTGAAATGAAGGATAGCAATAGGAAAAAAAAAAAACAGGACAGCAGGAGAAATAAGAAAAGAGATTAGGAGAATAGAAGAAAATGGAGAATGAGGAGGAAATTATGGCAGAGCTGCTCGTGTAAGTTCAAAGGTATGGGTTCAAAGATGTCTAGAGTTTGACTGTAATTCAGTGAAGAAATGGAAGGAAAGACAGTGAACTGAGTCAATAAATCAGCAATGTACTGACACCCCGGTTGATGACATCAATTCCAAAATAGATAATAAAATATTAAATGAACAATTAGTCTATCTCCTAAGAAGGAAGACGCTTCCTGGAGTGAGAGAGCAAAGGCATTATCAAGACTGGTTTTGAGAGGTGAGATAAGAAGGTCCTTTCACATGTCGGCACCAAAGTTTTATAAAGGTAGCAACGAAAAAGGGATTCTACTATTGATGAATTCTTTCAACAGTAAAAGGAGAGATACTGGGGAGATGAATTGTTTCTTGGTACTCTAGTCCTGTTGGTGCAAGCTTTCTGAAAACATGCTGGGTTTAGACTTGCAGGCAGTACCTTTAACCTGTGGACTTCTCCAGGGGTGATCTCAAAATTAGAAGTTGAAGTAAAATATGTTTTATAGTCAATTTTTTTGTCTTTTTTTTATTCAATAATTTGGTTCATCCATTTTTTATAAAGCTGGAAAATTTAAAGAGAAATAAAAAATTGTTGAAAACTAAGTGTAGTTGCTAAACACAACCCTGCACTAATTTGCTGCCTCATATTTAAATTCCAAACTCCTAATGTCAGGGGAATTAATGGCTAAAGATATCATAACACGTATGCTGAATTCATTATAGATGTAAGAGGATTATTCTGATCAACCAGATGGAAATGCATATTTCATCACAATACTACAGCCTTAACTCTGGCCCAAAATAAACAATGTTTTTCCATCAGTGATTTCAGTATGTAAACAGAACATAGCACACAACCCTGCTGAAAAAGAAACAGTTATGGCTGAGATTTTCAAAAGCAGTCTGAGCAGCTGTGTGACTCTCTGGGCTTTGTAAAGTCCTTCCTAAAACCCCAATTGCAGTGCATGATGAACATTTTTAAAAGAAGAGGTAACTTTGATCAGTTCCTAACATTGCTTTTCTCTTAAAACATCTAGGCTCTCTTCAGTTGAGCATTACAGTTTGTACAGACTGATACAGTATTACTTGTTTTCACGTGCTGAGGTAGACCTAGTATTTGAATATTTAAGGCACAAAACAGTTTCATTTGTTTTCACGTGCTGAGGTAGACCTAGTATTTGAATATTTAAGGCACACAACAGTTTCCTGAACAAGGGCTGAGGTGGCATTTCTGGTTAATTGAGATAACCCTGGTTATATATTATTAATTATGCCCGATCCTATACTGCTATACTTTTTAATATAACTATCTCCAAGTTTGTAAGATAATTGCTAGAAACTTTTTTCCCCAGCCATTGTCCCCTGCACCTTCCTGTCTGTTGAACCAATCTAAGACCCACGTATCATTGTGAAGGATTTTATAATGATTTTTGTATAGGATTCTTATTAAAAAATTTTTGAAACATAGACCAGTGAAGAGAATCAATCGGTAATGAAGATATTTCCTTGCCTATAGTTTTGTCAATTAGGCTTTGTTTACTGTCTTTTCCATTGTTGGTAAAAGGAGACTTCCTTGCACTCGACATTTCACTTTTAGATATTGAAATCAGTTTAAATGCCAATATGACAGAGCTGTTCTCTTACTCTCAGTGTTATTCACAAAGGCTTTCAAGAGAATCCAGAAATACAAATGGTCTATCTTCTTTTCAATTTAATGAAGTGACTTTATTCAACTGTTCTGGTTGAAAGTCAGACCATCTAGACTGGTGATATAAAGTTAATCATCCGACATGAGGCTATTGAACAGATTTGGCAAAGTCTCAGCTTGAGTTCGGTAATAGCTTTTTGATTATTCAGGTCCAACTGTAACAAAGTCATTGTATTATCAATGTTACTGCTTCCTGGTTCCTGTGGGCTTTGAAAACTATTCCTACAGGAAATGAGAAAGGAAAGTGTACATTGAAGTCATTCTACTGTCTCTGTTAGGAAAATACATACTCTAAATTTGCTATAATGAAGGAATAATATTCCGTACACAGCAGTCTAATTAACAACCTAGAAAAACACTTTGCCAAGACTTCGTCATAAACATGTGGGTGAGGATAAGAATGAGAGAGGGAAGACAAAAGTTTTTTCTTGGATTAGCATTCAAAAATGTAACAATTTTGTGCAGCACTAAAGTAATTATTATATGTGATATTAAAGACAGTGGATGGAATTAATTAGTTGTATTGTAATATTACAGTAATAATAAGGTCTTAAATTCTTGCAGCTAGCTGAACTGATGATTATGTACAAAACTCACTTTTCTTAGGAAAGCTAGCATCTTTGTGGATGCAATGAATGGTTTATCTAATGCAGTATCATTCCTCTGGCCATGACCAGTGGCAGCTAGTTCAGAAGCAAGTACTAAACCTCCATAGTAGACAACTGTGGATTTCCATTTCAGGACATATACCAAGGAGATTCACTGTTATCTCAAAGATAAGGCTGGCTGTCTTTAAATATTAAATGGTGCAAATACACCTTTATTTTTTCTCCTCTTATCCTTTCAGAATTAACTAACACCCCAAGTGGCACTTTATGGCAGGTATTATTACAGTCTGCTTCATAAGCAGTTGAGGAACTCTGAAGCAATTTGGAGAAATAAATGTTAACTGCTTGTTAACGCTGCTGGCTAGTTACGTTCTCAGCCAGTAGTCAAAGGCTATATCATGTCTTTCTGTGCATTAACTTTGTAAGTGGAACTGGTAGTCACAAAAAATCAGGGCAATTCATTTTGCTCTCAGTCACATGTGCCTTTACAGAATAAGATGCTCTAGTTATACTGTGCCATGTCCCAGCATATAGAGGGACTGTCCTTAAAGACCAGTGCATGCATTTCAGTTTTTCTCTGTGCTGAAAAATGAAGTTTATAGGTTTTCATGAGGTAATAGAAATAAAAATACCATCTACTTCCTAAGAAGTCTTCAATTTCAGAAGAAACTCAACTCATCTACAGACTAAATCAGTGTAGAGTGTTTATTCCCACAGCTCCCCATTGGAATAACCAATGATCCCTCCACAAAATGGAACTCCAGCTAGTTTTTTCCATCTGTTACATTACCTCTCTTCTAGCCTTCATTTGTTACCATTTTCTGTATTTACTCCCACCCATGCCTAAACTCTTTCAGTGCTGTGAGATTGAAAATAAGGAATCAGAGGAGATTTTGGGGATTTTATGTCTCTCACTCTACAAGACCCAGAAACTCTTCCACCAGAAATGGAACAATGGGGATTTTTAAGCTATTGTTACCATTTCTTTGTATCAGCTTTCTGTTTCACAGATATCCCTTACAAGCAAGGGAAGAGGGGTGAAGAATAGGGAGGCGGAGAAACTGGGAGATACTTGATGATTAGCTGGCATGAGACAGGAAAGAGGGGTGGTTACTGTGAGATGAATCATACCCCAGGGGTTTCACAAGCCTTTCTGTATGCTTGTAATACTCCTGGGTTGTAATTATCTCAGGATAGGTAAAAAGAGGTATTTTTAGAAATGTCAATTTTCTTGATTTATTGGAATTTAAGAGCTCAGGCAGCAAGCTCAGGGAATGGGACTTAGCAGCCCTGTAAAGGTTGAGACACAAGCCATTTTGCAATAATAATATGAGGAAAGGAATATCCTCCCATTCCAGGAAGGCCAGCAGACTTTCTGAGACATTGATTTGTTCCGAGTAAGTAGCTCTGATTTCCTTTTCTCTTTTTTTTTTTTTTTTTTTTTTTTTTTTTTTTTTTTTTGTGTGGTTTCCTCATTTGCCTTTCTGCAACCACCTCTTTGATCCTGAGAGCTTGTACTGTCTCCAGTGCATCACTTGGAGGGATCCCCAGTGACTCTTTAGCTGTGGATCTATATTCCCCTGTTCCCATATCTCCTCAGACTGCTTCAAAGCAAGTTTGTACTTTAAACCAAATCCCCTTATATTCTCTATTTGTTTGTTTGTTATTACTTGCATCCTCTGTGACTTTACCATCCCCAAAACAACTGCTTCCTTGACCATTTTGGCTGGGGGTGAGGTTGTATGGAAAGCAAAACAACCAAGAACAGGCAATGGAATCTCAGTAGAGAACTGCTAAGACTCAAACCTGTGCAAGTCACCAATAATGCCTTTGCTGTGCACAGCTTTCATCACAATTGTGCCCTCAATCTGCCCTGCTGCTAAAAAGCAACCTGGAATTTGACAATTATTACATAATCTCTTTACTGAGTTTTCCCTTATGTTCTGATAAAAGCCTACTTGTTCCCAGAAGGGACACATATATAGACTAAAAAAAAAAGAAAAAAAAAAAAAAAAAAAAAAGGCAATCCTGTATGTTGCCAAGTGTTGGAATTACAGACAATGAGAAAAAATCTCTGTCCAGCAAATTACACAGCTATTGTGTCACCATGTGCTGTAGAGAAGAGGTTTTTCTCTGTTCATGGTTATACACAGCAGGTTCCACAGCAGAGAAGAGTATATAGCATTATTCCCTTGTTTCAGGTGCAATTAAGTTATTGTTCTGTCTGGGTTCCCTGATGAGTATTTATTCACAGTGTGATCTTGAGGAAATGAGGCAGGGCTCAGATTCAACAAACATTTTGGTGCATTTACTGCGGTGGTTTAATCCAACCAACAACTCAGTGCCATGCAGCCACTCAATAACTCCTGTCCAGTGTGATGGGGGAGAGAATCAGAAGGGTAAAAATGAGAAAGCTTGTGAATTGAGATAAAGGCAGTTTAATAGGGAAAGCAAATGTCGTGCGTGCAAACAGAGCAAAACAAGGAAT
Organism: Dendrocincla fuliginosa; assembly: GCA_035047845.1. NCBI lineage: Eukaryota > Metazoa > Chordata > Aves > Passeriformes > Dendrocolaptidae > Dendrocincla > Dendrocincla fuliginosa. The sequence goes on along the minus strand of JAWWMO010000001.1, from coordinate 31,641,203 downwards.
TCATTCACCACTTCCTATGGGCAGGCAAGCATTCAGCCATCTCCATGAAAACAGGGCTTTATCATGCATAATGGTGACTTGGGAAGACAAACGCCATCATTCTGAATATCCCTCTCTGCCTTCTTCTTCTCCCAGCTTTACATGTTGAGCATGACACTGCGCGGTCTCGGATACCCTTTGGGTCAGTTGGGATCAGCTGTCCTGGCTGTGTCCACTCCCAGCTCCATGTGCACCCCCAACATCCTTGATGGTGGGTGGGGTGAGAAGTAGAAAAGGCCTTGACTCTGTGCAAGCACTACTCAGCAATAATGAGAGCATTCCTGTCCTATCAATGCTGTTTCCAGCACAAATCCAAAACACCGCCCAATACTGGCTGCTATGAGGAAAATTAACTATCCTAGCAAAAACCAGCACACTTATCAAGGAAGGTCTAATCACATACTTCAGTGTTTTCCTGAAGCCATAATCCCTATGAAGCTAAGTAACACAACATCTTTTGATTTTTTTTATTTTTTCAAGCATGTCTTTAATGAAGATACTGCAGTTGTTCTGGATATGTTTCTTGTTAACAATGATCAGAATTTCAAATCTGTTGGTTGTCTTTCAATTTACCTGGAAAAAACAGAGGTTTGCATTAGTTAATGCTATCAAACCAGTACTCAGGTTTGCCTGTACACTGTTAAACATCTTTGTTTTAACTTCTAATCCTGTTCTTTCCCAAATAATTTTTATTAACAATATAAACAGTATGTCATTCCTTTTTAAACTGAGTTAATATTCTTTGATGAAAAACATGCATAAGGGAGTTATATGTCTTTCTTAGATCTTAAGAATGGACATTTGTGCCTTTATTTTAAACTCTTGTGTTCAGAATCAATACTGAAATAGGTGCTTTATGGAATATAGTGGCTGTACTATTTGGAAGTTCACTGTCTCACTGCTTCAGGAGGTTTAATTCCAGCCAGCAACTAAATACCATATAGTCGCTTGTTTTCTCACAGAGAATCCTGAAAAAAAGTAAAATTCACAGTTTGAAAGGAGAATAGTTTAATAATTGAAAAAAGTACATAATAATAGCAACAGCAATAATCATAATAAGGAAAAGGAGACGGATTACTAAAGTCCAAAAGAACCACTGCTCACCCACTGACTGATGCCCAGTTCATCCCCCAACAGTGCGCCAACTGCCCCCAGTTTATATTCTGGGCATGGCATTTTATGATATGGAACACCCCTTTAGCTGATTTGTGTCAGCTGTCCTGGCCATGTTCCCTCCTGGTTTCTTGTGCACCTGCTCACTGGCAGAACATGGGACACAGAAAAGTCCTTGACTTAGAGTATGCACTACTCATCAACAATTGAAACATTAGTGTGTTATCAACATTATTCTCATACTAAATTCAAACCCCACAACACTGTCCCATCTAAGAAGAAAATTAACTCTATCCCAGCTGAAATCAGGACACCAAGAAGGAAAAGGTTATATCTACAGATGGAGTGTGTCCTTCTTTTAATGATTTTTCTTTATAGATTGACTGTTGTAATCCAATGTTTCATGACAAACAAATCCCATTTCATTACACTAATATATATCTGCGTATTACTTTGATAAAAGAACATTTTTTGAGCTGTTTCTTCAGACAGAAACCCACTATTCCTTTAAGAAGAAAACGATAAAAATCTTTGAGTCTTAATGACCTGCTGTACCACCGCTGACGTGTTGTGCAGCAGAGTGGCTGAAGGCATTCATGTGGTATACCCCTCTGCTGGTATTTGAATAGCTCCTGGGAACACACTTCAATGTCTTTTGCAAGTTTGCCAAGCAGACTTTATTGATTGGAATGTCAATTATGGTATCTCATATGCTTGCATTAAGTACTCTGTCCATGAGAGTGTGGCAGAATGAAAGTTATCAAGGCTGATATTAGGCTGTCAGCCTATGAATTTGTAGCTCCTTGAGAGCACGAAGAGAATAATTTCAAAGATAAAAATGCACCAAAGATTTTGCACACGGCAACAATATGTCATATTCTGATGTCCAAGATCTTTTCAATATTTTCTTTTCCAGAATAACAGAAGTTCTCAGGCCTCATTAATGAAATCTATAGCCCAGTCCCATGTGCAAATAAAAAATCTCACAGAACTCAGAAAGGGAATTAGGTCTTTATGAATTAAAAGCTCATTCAGGCAAAAACTGACACTGAAAGTATTACCCATTTTGATGAACAGAGCAAAACTTTTGTTCTGACATAAAATCTCAAATTCCAAACCAGGTTTCTCTTAAGAGATGCTGTCAGTTTGTACTTACATTTCTAAATATTTCTAAGTTATTTAATGATAGAGTAGTTCTTAGGATGTCTCCCACCTAAAGGAATAAAAAGAAAATAAGTCTAACAATGAATTTGTTAGAAAATCCATTTCATGAATCTGATTAAACATTTTAATTAAGTTTGATTTATTCTTTCCCTTGTTTATCTCCAATTCAATAAAAAAAATCATAATCACGCCTACCAATCACACCAACTCTGAATGGTTTACATAAGAGGAGTTCTGTTGATGCAACAACTTTAGAGTTTTCAGAGAATTGCAAAAATAATTATTTTTGGCCAGATGAAATATTCATTAAATCAGAAATTGACTATATTTTAAAAGATTTTGTATGAACTTATACATTCAGTTATAATGACACCTCTCTAACAGTCCATTTCCTTCTAACACATTATAGCTGGAAAAAAGTTTCATACTCTCTTGCATAGAGCTGATACTGAAATAATAAACTTTTATCTCATAAGGTAACACCAATTCTTTCAAGTATTTTACAGCAGATACATCTCCGCCTCTTCTGTTGTATGTGTTTGGTACAGTGTCCAAAGCAGAGAAAACTTCCACTCAAAGTTTTTTTTTCCACTCAAAACCCCTGCCTCAATGAAGATGCTATAGAGAAGAGGAAGAGAGAATATTAACTTGTAGTTTCTGCTCTAACCGAGTATATTTTAGCCATTGTACAGAAAGTGGGTGCCTGAATAAGGTAATATTTCTTTTCTGAGGGAGAAGAAAGGAAACATTTCCAAACTCATTCTAAGAAAAACTTCATTACAGTAGAGTACAGTAGACTGTGTTGATTGAATAGGATGTATAAGAAAATCTGCTCGGAGTGACTTGAAATGTCTGCTGCATTAAACCATTCAAATAACCATTTATTGTGTCAATGTTTAAAAAAAAAAAAAAAAAAAAAAAGAAAAAAAAGCCCGATAACCCTTTTGTCGAAGAAATAGCGAGGTGATATAAAAAGTGCAACATGTGCAACCACAAAATTGCCTTTGTCTCGTTGCTCTTTCTGTACTCTTGAGTTTAAAAACCCCAGAAAATGCTCAAAGATTTCTCCTGTTTTGTAAGGACATGAAGGAATAAGATATATTTATGGCAGAGGGGGAAAAAAGAACAAACTCCCAGCAGAAGCCCATATTAGACCTCTCACATTTTCATTAAAAAGATGGGCACAAAATCACAGGTCCAGGCTATATCCCTTTAGTACAGTCTGCTTTTCTGAGCTTTTATTTGTTTTATGGTGTTCAAACAAATGTTTTCAGATCATTGCTTCCAAGCAGAAATAACACAGTAAGACAAGCATCTTTAGGGGATCCAAGGAATTGTTCACAGAGAGGTTGCAATACTAAATTGGCCCATTTCCATACTTGTCACACTCTTCTCTGTATCCTTTTTTGGAGGCAACTTGTGTTGAATGGGGACATACATTAGAATACAGATAGTGGACATCTAGAAGAGGTATTCTCAAGGTGACTTGTGATTCTCTTAAATATGTTCCAGATCCTGCTCAGTTTTATCACAGCACTTACAAAAAATCAGTATCATTATTGGAAGTAAAGCTTCAGCTATGATTTCATGCACCATCTCCTCAAAACTGCCCCATATTCCTCGTTTTAAGGGATCTCTTAAGCCAACTTAGGTAAAAGTAGCATAGTGGCTTCTTGGGTCACCTTGAACTAGTCACTTTCACACTTGGTAAAACAGGAGAAGTAGCGCCTCTGTATTTCAGAGGGTTAGTGTGGATGAATAAATCAAAGGCCTTCAGTAAATGTTTAATAGCCATGAGTCACTACAGGAGTCACTGCATTTTAGGAAAAGGGTGGATGCTTGTGATTAATATATTTAAAATGAATAAAAGCCTTTTCAAGATATGGTCTTAAAAATGAAGGGGCTTTATTTACTTTTTTATTCTGTACAGTTACTATCTTATTAGGGCAGTAGGAAGATACATTAAGAGGTTGTTAAGGTCTCTTCCAATCCAAAACATTCTACTATTCCATTATTTGTTAATGTTTGTTAGACTGAGATAATACGGTGATGAGCACCAGAGAAGCGCCATTGAAACAATTAATAGTTTCTTACTCAGTTCAGACTTTGAATAATGACACTAATTAGGGTAGAGAAAGTTTACTGAAATGAAAAAGAACAGTTGGGTTTTTTTTTACAAATTATAAACCACATAGCAGGCGGGGGGTGGGGGAGGGGATGGTGGGAGGAAGTTGAAAATGTTCTGCTCTAGAAAAATTTCTGCACTGTTGGAAAAGCCCTGGAAAGCCTGTCTGGTTTTCTTTGCTTTCTATTTATATATGTGTTGAGAAACGATTCATTATCCCAATCTTTACTGTCATCATAAATCTCCACCCAAACCCACCTAATTATGTGAAGTTTTTGACAATTTCCCTCCATGTGCACATGTTCCTTGTTATCCTATCTGAATTTCTTCAATATTTGTGTGGAAGTCAAGTGAACAGAGAGCGAAAGGGCAAATTTGTAAATCAGCATGAATCTGGATCTGCCACAACGAAGTGAAACATCTTGCTGGTCACCTCCAGATTCAGCAGGTCATGGGTCAATTTTCTTAATTCTTGTCCAGTAAACACGTATTTCAGAGGGATATTTTCACAATTACAAGCACACATATAAGAACACAGATACAGAATTATATATGTTTACCTATCTGCATGAAAATGTAGATTTACACACATACATTACATGTAATGACCTTTAAAAGTGTGAAAAGACATTCACTCGTATCAAACACAAACTGAACTTTTTGTCATATTTTTAAAATACTTTACTGATTAATATTTTTTGAAAATTAAATATAAAAATCAATTACATCCACTATAAAGGAATTATCTCAACTTTTAACAAAAATATTAACCTTATAACTAGGCATTTTTAAAAGAAATATTTTACACATGAGATTAATCCAGATTTTTCTCATTTTCCCTAGGAGTGCATGCCACTCTTGACCTACAACCATGTTGTTCAAGCCCATTACTGCATGCATAAAAGGGTTACTTTTGTGCAGGCAAAGAGATAAGAGACTCTTGTTTAAATTTGAAACAATTATTTGGGAACAAAACAATCACCAGTTAGTGACATATAATTTTGGTAAATGACCTGTACTGGTTTTGATCAGTATAGAGTAAATTCTCTTCTTAGTAGCTGGTACAGAGCTGGGTCCCTAAAACATTTATTGTTTCTATTTCATATGTCTCCGACATATGTTTCATATGTAGTCAAACCATGCACTATGCTGGGCAAGCCTGTATGAAAAGAGATTATAGGAAAGTGTAAACAACAGTCATTTGTGTTTTACAAAGTGACTAATGGAAGCTTGTCCCTGAAGACCTGTTCCTTAAGAACAAATTTATTCCCAAATTTATTAGTTATTCTACAAGAAAACAGAACTCCTTCCTGCCAGCCTTGCCACACCTACTTTAAGACCTCTAGGAGGATTCTACTCTGCAAAGTACATGGAATATACGTGATTTGGAGAACAGCTCTTTTCATAGTCTGTAGCTCAACTGCCAAAATACCTAATCTGTTCTGAAAATCTGTCATATTCTCTGACCTAAAAAGTTCAGTCATTCATTAATAACCTTCAGAGCAGCCCAATCTTCTCTGTAATGTATGCACTAATGATGGATGAAGCACCTAAAGAAGCAGTTAGAGCATCAGAGAAGGAAACAAACAGGCTGCCATTGCCCTTACAGTATTTGATTGATTTAGATCATGTGCAGGAGCTGAGTACAGGGTCTGCTGAGGTTTGACTAGAGTTGCCAAGGCAGTTGGTACTGTGAGAAAAGGTCAGAGGAGTAAGACGTAGTTGGATCTTTCACAGATGTCTGATGCTGTCAGTTTTATTTGAAATAATCCATACTTGAGTGTCAAGGGATGAATCAGTCAGATTCTCCCACCAAGAGGATAGATTGCTAGTGTTTTGTTTTACTAATGCTTGTGATTCTCTTAGAAGCCCTCCACATGTGCATACATAGTACATAGGAGTAAACAGAGACTAAAACTGCATTTTTTCATAAGCTGATTAAAAACAGAATTGCAGAACTTGAAAAGACATCACTCATGGCATGGTACCTCTGCTTTTCTTCATGTTTTCATTTAAAATTCTGACAGAGAGTAGGTTCTGTGTTGCTGCTCTTTTCCTGACATATTTGGTAGGAATACTTTTATTCACCTGTAGGTTGCTATGTCATTATTTCTACAAAATGTGCCTGAATTTAGCATTCAAACACAAATTAATCATAATTCTCCATTTATACTTGCCATTGCTTACCATAAACATTATTAGTAGCTGCACAAAATAGAATCAAATGTTTTCCCTCTTTTTTATAAAAGAAAATCAAACTTCTGTTTTCCTGGAATTTTTAATAGTACCAACTATTGAATAGAAAATGAATGCACAAACCTGAAATATTTTCATTGGGAGCAAAGTATTTCTGTTTAGAACAATTGCCTGGCTTCCTTATGGAGCTAAAACTGTACTACCACAAATCCCTAGTCTTTCTTCAGGTTACCATAATATAAATGTGTGAAAACTTCATCTTCATCATTTGGAGAGGGAGGATTTCCAACCAAGGCTGAATGGAAAATAAGTGTTTAGTATTTGACTATATCTTGACTTCTGATACATATTATTCAAAGAATCACATCTGATATTCTCTCAGAATGAACACTCCACCAATTAGAAACCTATATCACTGCATAAATTCTTCTCTGTCCTTCAAGTATATTGCAGAGTCAAGGTTTTCTTTCTCTCTGGTGAAACCAACACTGGTTTCAGCAGGCAGTGATTTTTTGAGCTGACAGGAGTCCTCCAGTTTCTGTCCTATAGTTAGTAATCAGGTCATGACCAATTTATGGATGCAATGATTATATTTGGCTGTGTTTTATTATCTTCATCAAGTAGTGGGTTTCTTGAGATAACTTCTCTATGTGAAAGGTGCTTAAAGAATACAGTAAATGGGTGTTTTACTGCAGAAACTTTTACAAATTACTTGAGAAGCAGTCTAAGTGTTTCAGTGAAGAGTATTGGTGGTTTCCCAACAATACAGAAATGCTGGCAATGAAACCTCAGAAGCCCTTATTTACAAAAAACAAAAAAACAAAAAAAAAAAACCCCAAAACCAAAAACAAAACAAAAAAAAAATCATGTTTAGAATAAATTTTCTCTGGACCAAAGTGTTTTTAAGATATGGACACTGATAACACACTGACATCTTCTGCAGTCTCACTGTTAGTTTTGTTCAGGGTTAGTCAAAGTATTCCAGGCAGTTTTGCAAATAGTTATTAAGCTTTGAAATTATAACACTGTGGAACAAGTTATGCTGGACTATCCTTAATTACCTTCATATGCCCTATCTTCTTGAAGAAAATCTCAAGTACAAAGGAAATTCTAAACATTGGGAATTTATATCTTTATCATCTGAACAGAGATGGAAAATGAACAGAGTAAGATAAAATGTTATTTAGCTTGCTAGAAACTCTAGAATTATCTTGCAGCCAAGAACCTGCTTAAGTAGTGGCCTGTGATAATACTCATATTTTATAGTCTTTTTCCAACTGAGCAGCACTGGCGCCAGCCTGAAAGCATTGGTAGCAGTGCAGAATCTTCTAGAAGACTTTCACAGTGATAATAAATGAAATTTAGTCATAGGGTACTTGGTCAAAAGTTTCCATGTGGACTATGTTTGCATTTGTTAAAGGAACTGGGATTTGATGGGGTACTGTGAGTTCCAACAGGTTTCCATTGCCAAATGTATTGAGATAGCCCCAACAGCTCCAGTCTTTCTTTACAGGTGTCATTCAAGGCTGATGTTTCAATAGAGAGAACATCTATTTGGACATTCCTTATCTGAGTGTACTCAGTATCCCAAAGGTCTGTAATGATCTCTATGCAAATAATTTTCTACCTGCAGAGCAGAACTGAGCAGCCTGAGGTAGTTTAGTTGTAATATTGTTTAATAATTCACCTTAGGACTGAAAAACACAACTTCCTCTAAGAAAATTATCAGAAGCTTGCTCTCAGAGATGAGTTTGGAGCTCTGAGACATTCTTCTCTGACTGGTGGCAATTCCTATGACATCTGTCCCATATAGATGGCAACAGACGAGTCTGAACCAGAGACATGTAGTTATCTTGCTGATATTTAAGATACTTAACACAAAGAAATGTTCTTGGAAACACAAATCAAAACAGTTTAATTCTAAACCAAAAGGCTGGGACCTAAATTACATATTAAAAAGAACTTCAGCAAGCACACAGTTAAAGCATTCACTTACAGTAATGCTGAAATTTGCTTGTGATTGGCAAGATCAGTCTCCCAGTTCCTAAATGAAGCCCCAACAGACCTTTTCTGGAAACTGATATATGTCTAAAAAGAAACAATAAATTGCAAGACTAACATTCTGCTTTCTACAAATCAATCTGTTCCACTGAAATACATAGTTGCAGGAAAAAAACCCCAGTTTATCTGCGTGCACTGCCCAAGTTTTCCTCTGTTTGTAAGCTTCAGTGCTGTTTTCAGTCTCATTTACAGAGATGCATCTGGTTACTTTACTCTTCCTTCTTTTATATGTTCTATGCTCTAAGTGCTTGAAGATATGAACATTTCACATTTGTTTTTTTTTTATGGTCTTCAGTATTTCAACCTTATGGTTGCCATCATCTTTAAGAATGTGCAAGCATCAGTACACATGAGCTAAAAAGCATTTTTGTACAGTGAAAGACAAATTCAGTAAATAGGTAACAAGAAATTTACAGTATATAATTTGAATTCACAAATAAAATTCAATAAAAAACATTAATCTATGGTACTCTAAAGCCGCTCAGTGAATTACAGGGTTGCCCACACTGAATAAAAACACTCATGGTAGTGCAGCTATAGAAAGCATTATTGAATAAAGGGATGTCAGTTCAAGAAAAGATTTCACGGAAGCAGGAGCTTTGTTTCAATGAAAAAAATCCTTAAACTCATCATTAAAGCCTCCAGGTAGACAAAAAAGTCCTTTATTCAACTGAGGACATTGCATGGTTATTTGAAATTTAGAATCTCTTTTTAACAGAAGTCAAAGGTAAATGATTTAGAAGGAAAAAAACCTCTCCTTCTCTCTTCTATCCTGTCTTGGGGTTTTTGTTTGTTTGATTGATTTTGTTTGTTTGGTTGGTTGGTTGGTTGGGTTTTTTTTTGCAAAGGAGCTTATTCACAAAATGTAAAAAATAATGTATTGAAACACTTTAACTTTTAAACACTTTAGAGGAGGTTGTAATCAGAGTTATACAGGATGAATATTTCAATATGAAATTTCTATGCATGCAGATTTCTATGTACTGCTCATCAGTGGAAAGAGAAATGCTGTTAACTTCATTTCTCTGTTAATGATTCCCTGTATTCCTTGTCACAGGCATCTTGAGTCTTAGCAGCTGAAGCTGCCAATAGATCCTTTTATATAACAAGATCCTCTGGAAGGTCCCCCATCTGGTGCACAGTTGTGAATAATCTGAAAATCATAACAGAAATATTTCCTGCAACCTAATCAACAAATGAAGAAATCTAAACAAGTTCATGTTTCATTTTCTTATGCAAAAAGAGAGAACAAACTACTTACACAAGGCTTTTGGTTTTAAACAGTGAAGCTGAGGAACTGATCTCTGGAAGTGTTCAAGGCCAGGTGGCACCCTGAGCAACCTGGTCTAGTGGAAGGTGTCCCTGCCCACAGCAGGGGATTTGGAACTAGATGGTCTTTTTAAGGTCCCTCCCAATTTCTATGACCCTCTATGATAAAGCCTCATTCTTCTAAGGGAGTAATTTCCAGGCAATGTGGTGTTCATCCAGCAGCCCTTTCGGTGCATCACTTGCTGGAACTTCAAGTCATCTCCAGTCATGATTTTGCCCCTTTTTCCTGTGGAATATTTGTGTCCAAACCATAATCTCCCTGTTTTCCTATGTTTCCTAAAGGATTTTTTTACACAAACCTTTATCGTCCAGTTTCCTTTGACTGTGACCGTTAAGGTTGGCAGTTCAGGTTGACTCATAGCAACAACCAAGCATTTTTTATGTTTTACAGTACTACTGGATTTTTTTTCCACTATCTATCACTTAACCAGAAATATCTTTATATTGCTATGTAAATTAAAACTAGGAATATTAAATAGCAGTGCAACAAGAGTGCTATCATTGGGTGACCTTGTGTAATGAGTTCTTGCACAAAATTAACAATTGCATTTCGCAATCTGTTAGTGGATCAGATTTAATCCCTCTATCATGGGACTTAGCCATTCAGTTTGCATAAAAATTTAACTTTTAATCATGATGCCATGTGATACTATGCTAATTTTTCATATAAAATCAATTATATGGTAGCTGTCAGTATTGTCTTTTTTATTTTATTTTAAAGTTTGATAAACTCACCATCCAGAATCTAAATACTTCTGATCTGAAGCTATTTTTGAATATTGGTATCATAAATGAAACTGCTGGATATAAATGAGCTTTGTTGTATAACTGAAAATGTGTTCATAGTTGTTGTTTTAGGTGATCTAATACAACCCTAATTTATTGAGCTCATTAATTATGAATGAAGGCCTTTAGATAATCTGCCACTATTTGTAGACCTTAATTGCATATGAATCTCCGGTTTAGGCTTCTTATTAAAAAAGAAAAAAAAAAAAAAAAACAACAACAACAACAACAAAAAAAAACACCTCAAACTTAAATACAGTGCTTTTTAAAACTGTAAATGGCAAAAAAAAACATATGTTGTTTCCTTCCCTCGAAGTTTTCATTTGCAATTTCAGATAAATCCCTCGTTCAAAGCAATATGGTAATTGGAATAAGGTTATCCAGTACTCACCACTGTCCTCCAAGTTTATTTTACTCTTCTTTCTTTTCAGTTTCCTTTTCTCCTTTCTCTGTTTACCTTTGCAATTCTTATTCTTACCTATCCTTGTAACCTGTAAGTGGGGACCTGCTTCTTCTCCACTCACACAGTCTCAGTGGTACAATATGACTTTTTCCTTGTTCTGCCCATGGTTTGACATACCACCCAATAGAAGCCTAAAAATCTATTTGCCGGTACTTAACCACTGTCCTTACATCAGTGAGTCCAAAACTGCCTGCTAGTTATTTCTTCTCATTTGAGTACTATGGCATTCACAGTGGGTCAGAGGAAGGACACTTTTTTTTAGTACCAATAGAAGAACCTATTCTATTCTAAGGCAGGGACACCTTTCACTAGACTAGCTGGCTCAAAGAATCCCAGAATGCCAACCTGGCCTTGAACAGTTTCAAGGATGGGATCTCCACAGCTTCTTTGGGCAGCCTGTTCTAGTGCCTCACCACTTTCACAGTCAAGAACTTATTCCTATTATGCAACCTAAATCTACCTTTTTCAGTTTGAAGCCATTCACCCATGTCCTGTCACTTCATGCTCTTATCAAAAGTCCCTCAACCACTCTCCAACTCTCTTGGTTTCCCTTAGGTACTAGAACAGGCTCTAAGGTTTTCTTCTCCAGGCTGAACACCAACTATCTCAGCCTATCTTCACAGCAGAGGTACTCTAGCCCTCTGAGCATCTTCATGGTTTCCTCTGGACTCACTCCAACAGGTCCACATAAGTGGACTTTGAGTTGTCAGTTTATAAAATCTTTTGCATGTACCAGAGAAGTCATAAGTGTTGCTCCATAATAATGGATGAATCTGCAGGATCCTCCATCCTGAATCATCCATGAATCCAGTGTCTTAGTTTGAGGGAGAGCTAAGATATCTATGCTGGCCAAGAAATAATCCCTCTCCTTAAATTTAGAAAACAGAATTTTAATTAGGAAAAAAAAATATAGAAAGAAAAGGATAACAGTTCTTAACCTATATATATATATATATACATATATATACCCAGAAAAGAACCAAACAACAGTTTGTAATAAACCCCTCCACCCCCCAAATGACAAGGCAAAACAGTCAAAAAGGTCTTTTTGTCTACCCCCCAAAAAGGGAATGCAATTAGATCGACGGCCAGCAGGTAGCGCTGTGGCACCTCTGCTGCTGGCTGCTCGCTCTCTCCCAGGGCTTGCAGTTATATTTACGGACAGCAGGTGGCAATGCCACGCCCAGCCAGCTGGGCTCCCTCAGAGTGGTGGCAGTTAGTTCTCAGATTGGTTCCTGTGAGGAAAATGGGAAGGACAGCAACAATCCTGTCTCCGCAGACTCAGGAAACTGGGGCGTTCTCCCTTCTTTTTCCTCACGGTAAATTTGTGGTGTTTATAGTCACTCATGGATGAAAAATGGTCGAGTTAGAGAAGGGAAGAGGAACACCATCCAGGATCCAGTGATGCCAAGATCAGGGAGAGTGTGTGCCGTCCTATTCACTCCACCGAGAGCTGAGCTCCAGCCTTGCGCAGAAAAACGAGTCTCTTCCCCCTCCCAGACTGGGGAAAAAATCAGAACAAAAGGCTGTGCTTAAGGCAGATAATATCAAGATATGCGCATCCTTTGTATCCTCTGTTAACCATCCCCACCACACCAGGGCGTTGGCTCCAAGCTTTTTGGAAGGAATTCCCCCTTAGGGTTTGAAACTAACATCCAGCAAGAGAATTTATAGAAATGCTAACACCAGATTCATTTCAGACAAGTGGTGGAGCAGATTTCTGACATGGAGTTAAGGTAAATCCACTTCACAACATTATTGGATTAGCCTTTCTTAAAGTTTAATTAAATTGGTTTTCGCCTTAATAACTATTATAACTAGGAATTTGCAGATGAGAACAAAACTTCATCTCATTACAGTTTAAAAATTTAATTTCTTGTATCTCTACTGCTAAGAAATATATATTATTTTATGTTAATCATGCAATTGGATTTTATGTGAGCAACTTCAAAACATGTCCTATTGTCCATGTCTCATCCACAGATATTACCCCCCATTCAAGTATTATATCCACCATTATTGCTTTAGAATAAATAGAAAGGAAAGAAGTTTGATCTCTAATGCAGGCAATTCAAAAGTTGATAAGCTAAGTGGGTGAAAAAAAACCACAGAAACATACCAAGTGTAACAAACTTTGCAACCTCCTTCACCATCCAATCTTTAGATAATATAGGCTACAAGGCTTGTCGTCTTTCTCCCTTTTCAGAAAAAAATACTTCTAAAGTTTCCTCAGGTTTAGAGCGTGTGAAGGTCTAGTACGTTTGGCAGGACAATTTAAAAGGAAATAGATCATAACATTGCAGAAACTTGATGTTTAACTACACCAGTGCACTGCCAGTGCAGAAATGCCTTTGAAAAATGCACTTCTAAGTTGGAATATGATTTGGGTAAAATGAACGGAGAGAGGTGCAATTGTCTAAGAGGTAAAAAAAGCAATGGTAGATGTTATGAATAGAAAACACTGAATTGGTATATCCTTCTAACTGTGAATTTTGGAGATCTGAACATAGCACTCTGTGAATGCCCAACTCCATGAGGCACTATCAGGCCCCTGCAAAATATGACTTTGGTAGAGGCCAGAAAGCATTGTTCCTGTTGTGTCTAGCTGAAGAGGAAAGCAAGGGCATAATAATAATGTGACTTTTCTACTTCATGGACAAACTGAGAATTATGGCATCAATTTGAAAATGAATCACACTAGAAAAACACTATGGTTTATTCTACTGGATTTTGATTGCAAAAAGGAAAAAGGTTCTCTTGTATGTCTCTAGCTAATGGAGGAGTAAAGATTTCAATGAAGCATTTTTGAACCATCTCATTCTAAATGTCTTTCAAGGGGAACAGTGGCTGGATTGCCCATAGTTCCTCAGTGCTGTGAAAATTGTGTTAATGATCTGTGAAAAGCTCCTTAGCCTAAACTCCACCACATCATATTTACCTTCCAAGTCTCAGACATGTATGCATCTATCACATAAGTATTGTGTCCTCTCTATGTCCATATTAGCAACCTAACCAGGTGTAAAGACTTCTTTGACTTTCAGCATCCCCTGCTGATCCTTAGAAAAAAAGTAAACAAAATAAAATAAAAAAATAAAAATATAATGGAGTGAAATAAAATAAAATAATAAAACAAAACAAAGATGTCTGAATTCAAAACATAGACTGGGTATCCACTGTTTCATGCTACCTCCTGATCCATACAAGTTTGTTTGGATCCTAATGTATTCAGTTGTAATAAAGACTTCCTATGCTGAGTTTACAAACCAAGAGACAGATTGCAGCCGTCATGTTTAATGGTTATTCTCTTACCTTTGTGTGTATGAGATGCAGGCTTGATAACAAAGCCCAATGGCAGTTTTCTTATTTAATGGTACAATTTACAGCTTCTTATATTTAGAGATGTGGTATTTTGTTTTTGTTAATTTTCTCTCTGATGTCCATATAAACCTTTTCTTTTTTTCTTTTTTTTTCTTTTTTCCTTTTTTTTTTTTTTACTGAATTTAAGGTGTCTGCTACCCTGTCAGAGAACAGAAGCTTTCCCTCCATATTCCAAAATGCCTCAGTGAAAAAAGAGGTGTGATGTTAGACAAATGGTCCCAGGTCCCTTGTTTTCCATACGGTAAAAGGCAGAACATAGATTTATTTTATTCTACAGAAGACTGATTATCTATGATTTGGTCCGGAGATACTGGCTGAAGTTACATTGAAACCTGTGAAAAGCATTTGGTGTTCAGGCTTTCTGTAAGAAGAGTTGTCACTATTTTTGAGGACATACAGAAATTGAAAAACAGTTCATAAATTTAAAAATAAAAAAGCTTGCAGTACACCATGTATATTCAGCATTTCATTACTATTTAATACTTTATATTTTTTTTAATGTGGTTTTCCAAATGAGACTTTTCCCAAAATTTACAAAATATTTTTCAAATATCTGACAGAATTTACTGAGTACTTTGGTACACTTCAAACTGCCTACAGTGAAAGAGCAAGGACATCAGCCTTTGCAGAAAGTTAATATATCTTTTAATTGGATTTCCATCACTGCATTTTAACATTATTAAAAGGAGGAGAACAAACAAATGAACCACAACTCCACAAGTTAGACTTCAGCAAGCTGGTTTTTGAGGTTGTAAATCAGTGTTCTCACTAAGAATCTCACTGAACTACATCTACATTTGCAGGTGTAGTTCAGTGACAGCCACTGAACAGTCCCTACTGCAGGGATACTTGCTCCACTAGAACAATCAACATCACAGCTCATTCTTGTGCTCTACTGCAGTGGGAATTTCTAATGGGCTCAGCTCTGCAGCTGACAAACTTGGGACACGCTGAGAGTCACTGGTCTTCAAGCCAATGGACCAAAAACTTAAACACACCAGCTGTGCTTCACAGGCCAGTGCAGAACATCTATCGGCTTAGGACATTTCTTCTTTCTTTATGGATTTAACCACTGAACTGTATCCACTTCCCATTTCACCAGACTAAGCTAATGCTACTTTTCCTAAGACATTAAAAAAAAAAAAAAAACAACAACAACAACAAAAAAAAAAAAAAAAAAAAAAAAAAAAAAACCCAAAACAAAAACAAAGCAAAAAAAACCCAACCTCATTCATATTTTCATATCAGCCTGGCTGAACAGTCAAAATATATTTAGATTCCTACTCATCTATTAGTTGTCTGATTACCATAGCCTCCAAAATTTGAACCCCTAACAGTACAATCACACCTATCAGTGTGACAACAAATGCTGCTTTCTAAAAATCACATCCATAGCAAAGACCCTGCTCAAAAAAGCTGCAAATTAGTATTTCTGAAAGAGAAGATACCTAGCAAGGACATGGAAAAATTGTAATATGTGATACATCTACAAATGTATTTATTCAGTGCATTATGTTTAGTATCAAAGTTATGATTACTTGCTCTCAAACGCTTCAAGACATTTTTCTTTCTCCTTTGAGGATTAAGACTAAGAGATCAGAAAGCAATTTTGTAGAAAATTATCTCTCATTGGCCACTGGCTGCTAGAATCATTGTAGATGGTCTGTGGCATTCTGTTGTCTACTTTATTGTGGATCCTTTTGCATATAATTTCCTCACAGAACGAAACCAATGACTGAATTTTCTCACAGATCCTGTTGTGGCTGTTTATAGAAAACATGACTAATCTGTTAAAAATGCTTCTTTGTGTATCTTCTTTGGGTAAAATGTTGACTGTGAAATAGTTTACAGTTCAGAATCCCACATTCTTTAAAGGCCACAGGAGAGCTGATCACAAGATATCTGTCAATTATATGTGCAGACCATGGTCATCTACTTGCAAACAGTGTTTAGCTGTATCCCAGCTGGGTTTCTATTTGTGGACAGCACTGTTTTATGGTAATTAAATATAAAATAAGGTATTTGCCTAGGACTATGTATTAATTTTATGATAAATTTCCTAGTTCAAATTAGTTTAGGCTGTATAAAAACTCTGAAACGCTGCTTTAAATTAAATCTATTGAAACAAATATTTTCTTTCTTTTTTATTTTTTTTCCCTCTTTTAAAAAGAATTCCATTTGCTGTGAAGGATTTTTTTTTTTTTTAATTTGAAGTTTGAAGACATAAAAATTTAAATAACACTCTATTTTCCCACCCCATGCCAAATGTCTGTATAAAGAGGTTGCATGACTAGGAAGGCAAACACATTCAGGGGTTGCATTCCGTGTTTGGTGGATTTTTTCATTTTTTTATTTTTTCCTTTCTTTTCTTTTAAGTAAGGATTTGAACCCATATCTGATACCTCTAATACGGGAGTCCACATCACTGAAATCAAGATTATTTCTGTATGTCTGCTGACAACTCTGAATAGTTTGGGATTCACCCCAAAGTCAGACTAGCAGGCTACATGGGTCATTGTTTGAAACTGTTTCCCACCCAGTTCTGCTCAAAAACAGCTTCACAGATGTGTTTTCCTTCCTTATTAACAAAGCTGAAAATTAATATTCTGCTTAATCCTTTCTCTACAGTTAATTATTTTGCCAAATTACGATCTCAGTAGGGAAAAAAAAAAAGGATTTGAAACATGAAGCAATGTCAAGTACACGAGGAAAAAAATATTTCTAAATTTAAAATGAGGAAAGTAACTAAAAATGTTTTTGCCAGTTAACAGGTTGATATACAGAAGCAATATTGACTGTAGAACCCCGTAATTACTCTTGCATGCTAGTTACACTTTTGGAGTTCAGTTTATTTGTTTTTAAATTACTTCCTTTCAGCTATCTCCTATTTTTGAAGTGTGATAAGGATAATATTGGCTGACATCACAACTAGTTCAAGATAAGAATTATCTGCTGTTGCAGTAAGTGAGCTTATCTGGAGCAGACTAATTCCTCAGCCACAGATTATGACCCATTTCAAAGTTCAGTTGAATGCAAAATATTTAATACTACTGCTGATTTTTGGATTGCGTGTGAACATTTCTGTCCCAACAAGATATGCATGAAAGGCAGACTCTGCCCTTAAAAAAAGGGTGATTTTTTTTCTTCAAATAGGTGAAAGAAATAAAAAATGAGAAGATACAGTGGCCATTTGACCACTGTGCCACAGTAGATGAATTAGAATCAATGCATGGTGAGCAAAGCTTTCCTTAGGCTACCCACCTCATCATAACTCTGCTTAGACTTAGAGTCATAGAATCATTAAGGCTGGAAAAGCCCTCCAAGATCATCAAGTCCAACTTTCAGCCAAGTACGACCATGCTCACTAAACCATATCACCAAGTACCATGTTGATTACTTTTTTGAATACTTCCAGGAATGCTGACTCCACCACCTTTCTGGGGAGCCTGCTCCAATGTCCAGTCACTCTTTCAGTGAACAAATTTTCCCTCTAATATCCAACCTGAACTCCCCTAATGCAACTTGAGGCAATTTCCCCTTAATCTATCACTAGTTGGCAGGGAGAAGAGACAGACCCTCATGTTAGCACTACCTCCTTTCATGTAGTTGTAAAGGGTAGACCTGACCTTAAACTGTTGGAGAATTAGGTCCATCACCTTCATAAGAAAGAATCAATATTGAAGGCAGAGTAAGAAGATGTGTTATATTCAAAGTTTACAAGCCCATACAGTAATGGCAGCACGAGATGTAGAATTAGTCAGAGATTATTTATTCTCTCTTCTGTAGCATTCTAAGTATTCCGTTAAAGTTAAGTGAAATTAGGGACCTAGTAGATAATTCAAGTTTCATTGAAGCTGGCATTCATAGTTTGGGCTGTATCTGGAGTGAATTTAGATATGTTTCAGAAACTCAACTTTTCACAGGATTTGTGTCTCGAACTAAAAGATGATTGTAGAAACAAGACATAGTTTTAGACATAGCAACATTTAAACAATAAATGTTTCAGAGTATGTTTTTCTTAAAGACTTCTTCAGTTCTGACTTCTAATTCATCTGAATAAATCTGCAGGAGGTTGTTTTACTTTACAGACTTTTATTTTAAAGATCACATTTAGTTTAAATACATTCTGAAACAGTTGACTCGTTTCAAAGTGGATTTAAAAATTCACAAACTCATCTGCCATTCTTTGCCTTCTCAAGTAAGATAGACAAATTCAGTGAGAGATCTAAAAATCAAGTTAAAAATCCCAAATAGAAAGATTTCAGCACCGCACCTTATTAAGCTTTTGAGATATATCTGATTTAGATTATAAATGTGCCCTTAAATCCAGTCATAATAATCACATCTATAAATCCTACTGTCATATTTAAATCTGCTACGATTTATAAATCCCTTTCAAGTTTTATGTCTGTGATTTCCCCCCAAAGGGAAGATTTAGTAAAGAGTTCTGAGTTCATATTGAGTTCAACCAGATGGCACGTTTCATATGACTACATCAACTATGTCAAATTCTCACAGGGAGCTTCAAGACAACCCAAGTATCTCATAAGTGCCTTGACACATGGCTCAAAATTGAGTGTCCATGCTTGAATGTTCTGATTAGGAACAGTACAGATAAAGACAAACATATGGTATTTAAAATTGATGCAGTAAATATTTTTCTGTTGCTCTGGAATTTCATTCCATGAATCTGCAAGATGGATAAGGAGTTAAAGTCAGGATTTTCCTCTAAAACTTAGTCTAAACTCAGATCCAGAGTTCGTCATAAAACTACTTGACTTCCATTCTTCAGTGACCCTTATTTAAATAAGAATCACCACAGTGAAATTATTTGCCTTTCAAACTAAGGTATCTCTGTATTTTAACCAATATGAGTGATTTTAAGGCACTACAAAGAGAAATAGTAAATTATTTGCAGTGAAGAGCAAATCGAAAGGTCTAGTTGGTCTTACAAAACTGAGGAAGTATATGATGCATTTTGAAGTCCCATTTAATCCACTTGCAAAATCTTTAACTATGTATATGGTTTTCTGTATTTTTATACATTATTATATCTATTTTTATGCATCTGCCAGTGTCTGAAAGTTCGGTTTTGTATTACAATAAAATTCCCTGGTTACTTGTGTCTTACTGATCTCATTAGTGTAAAAGACATTGCAGATGCTTCATATCTCCTTATAAATTCAGATAAAGCCAAAGGGGACTGCCTCAATCCCAAGTATTGAATAGTTTCAAATAGTAAGAAGTGAAGTGTCAAAAGGGACTAAGCTGACCACAGTTTTCCAGACTGGATGAGCCCCATGGAGTATGTGCATGATTGAGTATCATGAAATCATAGAAATGTGGATGTAAAATCTAGATGATTTTGCTATGTAACCAAGTTAGAAAAAAACCCAGATGTGCTGTTACAAAATACATAGCATAGCTGTGAACTCAGTGCCACAGAAACTTTTGCCAGCAGTTAGTGTTGGAAAAAAAATTGAAAAAGCAGTTAAATTCATAAGAAGAGGAAACTTTCCAGATCTAATAAACAGAAGACAGCACTAGCTCAAAAACTATACAAGCTACAGATTATTTGAAATCACTAGGAAAATAAACTCTGAAACCCTTTTCATATATGTGTCTTAGACTCTTTTTCAGTTGCTTATCATTTGACACAAAACAAAATTCACAAATATACAAACTTCTGATCTTGCTTTGAAAGGAGTTTCCTGTGCTCTCACATTTTAGTCACTTCCCTCACACCATTTTCCTAGTAACTTGAAGGTCTGCATGATTATATAGTATCAGATTAAAAACTTTTAGTAAATTTGTGCTTCTATTCATTTTCATGTATTTAATATCATAGAGACTCCCTAAGGGGGGTGTAGTCAGAGCTTTACAAACTGTGAACAAGCCTGTGTAAGGCAACAATAAGCCTTTCACAAGATACTTTAATGCATTTCAGAAGTTTTAAGGATTTTGAAATTTTATTCCCCCTCCTCTTATGTCAAAGAGGTGAGTACACAGGCTAAATGGGTAGTACTAACATGAAGTTCTTCCTAGAGTGATAGGGGGAAAAGTAGGTCCAATTATCTTTGTCAAGCATCATCAGGGCTGGAAGTTTGCATTCAGAAATTCAAGTCTGGCAGGTTCAACAACATTTAGATTGAAGCATTTAGCTTATTATCTCAGCTGAAGACTTTGTGAGGCTCTTAACAGAACCTAGAATAGTATTGTCAAATCCAAATTTGCTTCTTTTTCTCACAGAACAAGGAATAACACATGCACTATTCCAGAACTGATTTTTGCTCATTTTCTGTGCTCTTGCTGTTACATTCAATGGGATGCAATATAACAAAAGTATTATATCATTTTTTGGTCCATTGACTTTCCATATCTTTTTTTTTTTTTTTTTCCAATTCTGCAAGCAATAAAGATGATTCTTCCATTAAAAGAGGGCAGTGCAAAGATAATTGTAATAG
Organism: Dendrocincla fuliginosa; assembly: GCA_035047845.1. Taxonomy (NCBI): domain Eukaryota; kingdom Metazoa; phylum Chordata; class Aves; order Passeriformes; family Dendrocolaptidae; genus Dendrocincla; species Dendrocincla fuliginosa. The sequence goes on along the minus strand of JAWWMO010000001.1, from coordinate 31,620,085 downwards.
CTAAAGACGGCTGAAACAGCCTTGTTCCCTGACCTGCTCAAGTTAACAATTCTGCTGCCCCTGGTACTATCAGTAGAAAGGTCTACTCCACTCTGTCTGGAACTTTTCCTTCTATAGCACAGCTGTCAAGTGGTTAAAGCCTTAAAAAACCCCACCATTCCTGGTGAAATGGAAAAAGGTTCTACTAGAAAAAGGAATTTTTTCTCTACAAATACATACCAGAAAAAATAAGATTTCTTCTGTGCCAAAGCCACTAAACAACTCCAAGTTAAACCAGTATCCAGAGGTATTTTATATTAAATAACTTGCTCTGCCTATGGGGAACAGGATTGCAACTTCTGCAACAGTTTATTTGGCTGTGACTGCAGCTTTCAGCTCAGGGGCACTTTTTCAGACTGCTTTTTAAATATTTTTTTTTTTCTTCATTTTCTACTCTAACTAGAAACCCATTTCCACAATGGGAAATTTTCTCATGGCAACCCTAATGAGGCTGCCACTGAAGCACAGACATTCTCTTCTTTAGGAGATTTTTTGATTAAAAGAATCCTCTGCTCTGCTGGCTACCTGATTATTCTTAGATTAGATAAAGCAAATTAAGCGCTTACTACTTAGCAAAATGAATATCTAACCAGTTATGTGGGAGTTATTAGAGGAAGTCAAAGGGTGACTTCAGTAAATAATCTATGAGTACAGTTAAATAAAATAAAATCTGATATATGCAATAAAGATATAAAATAGGAGAAAACAAGACAAAATCACTATAACTCTGCTAATTGCCTTGATATTTGCTGTTTGATTTATTAAATATAGTCTTGAGGGAAACCTCAGATATTCATTTGCTTATTTTTTTTTTTTTTATTTCTTTGTTTCCATATGTGGTCTGTATATATTCTGTTCCAAGTTTATAGCTATATTTAGTCAATGCTAAAAGAATTTTAATTTTTTTTTCAAATTGCTCATGTATCAAGTTTATATCAATTCTAATTATTACATTACTGTTGTTATGTTATCATGACAATACCTTCTTTTATGGTACTAATAAAAACAAGAAATCCAAATTTTCTCACTTATCTACAACATTATAGTTTTACCCTTCCATTAACTCAATCAAAAAAATTAATGCAGTCCTTGCAGATAAGAATATCATTTGTAAACATCAATACATCCAGAGTTTTTTCATTCATGACAAGCATATTTTGTAGACCCAGTTTTCAATAAGTTCTATTTGTGCAGAAGATAGAGGACTGTGTGAGCTATAAGTATGTATCATAAAAATAACCAGCAGAAAAATAACATCAGAAAAAAATTATATGTTATCCTCCTACATTTTTTTTTTTTTTGAAGACAAGGTTTTGATAAGGCACCATCCGAACTTGTTAGCAGTAGTCATGTTTTCTTGACAGCTGTGTTTCTCTCTTCCTTCTTGAAGTCATGAGGTTGAAATACAAGAAAAGATTTCAATGTTCTCTGAGTTGTCTGCAAATTTGTACAGAAAGCCTATAGGTCTTATTTTCTGCTTTTCTTCCTTTGTGCATGTGTGATGATATCTGCTTTCACACAAATATTTCTAAAACTCATTATCCAGTTTGAAAGGTTGTCATGATTTTACATCTACGTTCACATAGTCATTGAACTCTCATTTCTCTTGCTTTCTAGAGAAATGAAGGTCTCTGTTCTAGAGATCTCTGCTGCACTGTGAACTTCTAAGGATACTTGTGCAAATCATTACAGACTCCAAGGATCAGGGAGATGCTGGGAGGCTGTACATGCACACTAAAGGGGAAAAAAAAAAAAAAAAAGAAGACAAGTAAAAGAAAAAAAAAAGTATCACCTGATGGAAAGAGAAATCTCAGATATCTTGAAGAGATAAAAAGATTAAGTCTATTTGTTTTTACCTTCTTCCTTACAACCTTACAATACTCTAAATTGCAATCATAGAACTGCTTAGGATTGGAAAACCCCCTAAGATTATCAAGTCCAACTATTAATCCCAGCACTGACAAGCCCACCCCTTAACCATGTCCCCAGGTGGCACATATACATGTTTTTAAATAGAAAGGAACAGAGATGGTGACTCCACCACTTCCCTGGGATCCTGTTCCAGTGCTTGACAAATCTCTAGTGAAGATATTTTTCTTTATATCCAAACTAAACCTTTTTTGGTGCAACATGAGGCCATTTCCTCTCATTCTATCATTTATTGTTTGAGAGATGAGACCAACCCCCACCTGGCTACCTGAACTCCTTTCACATAGTTAGAGACAGTGATGAGGTCCCTCTTAAGTCTCCTTTTCTTCAGCTTAAACATCCTCAGCTCCCACAGCCACTCCTCATAAAACTTGTTCTCTAGACACTTCCTGAGCTCTGTCACCCTTCTCTGGACATGCTCCAGAAGCTTAATGTCTTTCTTGTTGTGAGAAGCCCAAAACTGAACACTTGATTTGAGGTGTAGCCTCACCAGTGGCAAGTTCATGGTGACAACTGTTTCTCTTGTCCTGCTGGACACATTATTAATGATACAAGCCATGATGTCATTTTCTGTCAACCAACATTCCCAAAGGGTATATGTCTTTTCTTCTCAGTTGAAATGATAATTTTCTACGTATCAGTTGCTCATAGTTACTTTTGTACATAAAAGGCACCTTGAATCATGAAGAGTGAGGGTATACTTTGACAAATTTTCCAGCAAAAGGCTCAAGAGAACATGTGCTCTGAAAAGTGCATTCACCAGCACTGTAATCAGCATGGTTAACCCTGCTCAACGATTTCCTTATGGGCTGGCTTCTGATTTTGGTATCACATGGGATTATTTTTGAAACCAACTGAAGTACCTACATATCCTGTACCACCTTGCTCTGGAACTGTCTGTGTTCTTACCAGTCATCTTGTATCACACAGAGCACCAACCCCTCCCCACACCCCCCCCAGTCTGAATTCTACCCTTCCCTAGAGCTAAAACTATAGGGCAATTTTGTAATTCTCTGACTGTGCTAGCTTATGGGCTTGAAGTCTGGTTCATTATATGGAAAAGCAGAAATTTCCATATTCAGGAAGAAACAAATAATAAAGGGATATTCCAGGTCCTGACAACGAATGAATAAAAGAGTGAAGGCTCTGGCCTATGTTATCAGACATCTGAACTCACGAATTTATTTTGCCCACAGTTTTTTTTCCCTGATTGCTGAACATAATCTGTCCCAGAGCCCATCAATGTCTACAGTTATTAACAAAACATTATAAGGTATGTGTAATAGTCTAAAAATGTTTATTGAAGAATCCACCAGGGCTTTGTTTTAATCAGTTCTTTTGGTATTTAAGTAATCTTTTCTATTAAACCATCTGACTGCATGTGGCAGAGCTTGACTTATGCTTAAATGACATCCCAATGAGAAATACTAAATGAGTTTTGATTCCATTTTTAAAAGAATGCATAAATAAACATATTTTGAAAAAATGAATCAAAGGAGTATGAAAAAAATAAGTCCCGAAGTCTCACCCTAACAGGTTGCTAGTGAAAAATATTTTTTGTCTTTGAAAACCAAATTAAAATTCAGCTCTTTCATTAAGAACACTTAAACGCAGTACAGTTACCCTGCATTTAAATCAGTGGGTTTTGATCTTCTGTATCTTGACTGCTCTTCAGATAATTATAATCAAAGATGTCCAGAGAAAAAGAACTGTGGTTAATATCATCAATATTGACAACAATTTTTTACTTACTGCAGCACTCAGCTATTCTCATTATACATTTCCATGCTTCTTTATAATACAGCACATTTTCAAAAGAAGGTATATTTTTCTAGCACTATAATTATGAGCAATCTAAAGTAGAATACATGTGAAAATAAAAAACAAGATCACACAAGGGAACAGAGTTACAGGGTTAATCAATCTGGTTGCCTTGACATACTAAAAAGGAATGTGAAAAAAGAGACAGAGGGGTACAATTGACAGGTTTTTGTTGTTAATGTATTCATCCTGCTCTGTACATTAGTGCACATTCATAACGGTAGGTTTATGGAGATATTTGTCTTACAGATTTTTATTTTTTCTAAAAAGCACACATTAAGATGTCTGTCAACTCAATGAAGTGATATGTTTACTCTCAAACCAGTACAAATTGTGACCAGAGCAGCATATGCATTGATAAAGTGTCTTGAGACTCACTTCTTAAACCTGGCAGATATATATCGAAAACTTGTATAATTTGTATGATCCAGACTACCTACACTTATTTGAGCACTTATGTATCCTATTACACCAAAATAGCTGAATATTCTAAAGTAGTTGTCCTGACAAGACCAAAATTACATGGCATAAAGTTAAGAGAAGGGATTGATAAGCCAGATGGTTGTGCCTCCAATGAGAAAGACCTGTCAGGCTAGAGAAATAAGCTGAAACGAACATCAAGTTCACCAAGTGAAAAAAGTTAAATCCTGGCCATGAGAATGATCAGCCTCCTCTACCAGCAGAGCTGAGGACCAATGGGAATTATGGACACAGAATCACAGAATTGCTGAGTTAGAAGGGACACAGAAGAGTCATCGTGTCCAGCTCCTGGCCATGCACAGGGCCATTCCCAAGAGACACCACGAGCCTGAAAGTATTATCCAAAAACTTCTTGAACTCTGTCAGAATTGGTGCTGTGACCACTTCCCTGGGGAGCCTGTTCTAGTGCCCAACCACCCTCTGGGTGAAGAATCCAACCTAAAACTTCCCTGGCACAACTTCAGGCCATTCCCCCAGGTCCTGTCACTGGTCACTACAGAGAAGAGATCAGCGTCTGCCCTTCCTCTTCCCCTCACAAGGATGCTGTAGATGGCAATGAGGTCTCCTCTCAGTCTCCTCTTCTCCAGGCTGAACAGACCAAGTGCCCTCAGTCCCATCTGTCTTAGTTTGAGGGAGAACTAAGATATCTATTTTGGCCAAAAAATAATCCCTCTCCTTTGAATTTAGAAAACACAACTTTAATTAGGGAAAAATATATATAAAGAAAAGGATAACAGTTCTTAACCACTATATATATATATATATCCAGAAAAGAACCAAACAACAACAGTTTGTAATAAACCCCTCCACCCCCCAAATAAGTAGGCAAAACAGTCAAAAAGGTCTTTTTTGGCTACCCTCAAAAGGGGAAATGCAATTATATCCACGGACAGCAGGTGGCGCTGTGGCACCTCCGCCGCGGGCCACTCTCTCCCAG
>JAWWMO010000001.1:31569523-31614779 GCA_035047845.1 Dendrocincla fuliginosa | reverse complement strand
CCGGGGCGTTCTCCCTCCTTTTCCTCACGGTAAATTGGTGGTGTTTATAGTCGCTTACGGATGAAAAATGGTCGAGTCAGAGAAGGGAAGAGGAACACCATCCAGGATCCAGTGATGATCCAGGGAGTGTGTGAGTCGTCCTCCTCGGTCCACCGAGAGCTGAGCTCCCTGACCTGAGCAGAAAGCCAGAAATATCAACCCCTTCGCCCTCTCTCCCCTGCTGGGGGAAGATCGGAACAAAAACCTGGCCAAACTAGATAACATCAGGGTATACATGTGTTTTGTCTCCTTTGTTAAACATCTCTACCGACATTAAGGCGTTGGCTCTCAAGTCTTTTGGAAGGAATTCCAGCTTAGCTTTGAAACTGTAACACCATCTCATACAACTTCCCCTCAAAACCCTTCATCATCTTCCTTGTCCTTCTTTGGATTCTCTCAAATTGCTTGATGTCTTTCTCATATTGCTTCAAAGCAGCTTGACAGAGATGGATTCAGGGGTCCTGCTGGACAAGAACTTGAATGCAAGCTGTCAGTGTCCACTTGTCACTTTTGATGTGAAAATGTCATCAGTTTCCTGGAGTGTATTAGGCTGAAAACTGAGAGCAGGTTGAGTGAGGTGTTTCTTCCTCTTCCTCTGCTAGAGGTGTGTCTGCTAAGGTGCGTCTGCTAAGACACACCTGGAGTGCTGTCCATTTCTGAGCTTCCCTATACAAAACAGACATAGACACAGGGGATCTAGTCTAGCAAAGGGAAGCAAAGATGATTTAGAGACTGGAGCATCTTTCGTATCAGGAGAGACTGAGAGAACTGCAGTTGTCAAACCTGGAGAAAGCTCAGAAGGAAAATAAACATATGTATAGATACTGATGGGAAGGAATAAAGATGTAGTCAAAACCTCAGTGGTGCCAAGTGAGTGGATAAGAGGGAATGGGTAAAATCTGAAATACCAAAAATTCAAGTTAAACATAATTTTTTGTTTGTTTGTTTGTTTCACTGTTTTTTAAGTGAAGATGGCCACAGAGGATGTGGAGTTTCCATCCTAAGAAAAACTCAAAGCATGACTGAACACTGCCCTGAGCAACCTAACTTACCTTCCTAGGTTTCCAGTGGCTCTTGTTTATCCTACTCAATCTGTGATTCTATGAAGGACAGATTAACACCAAACTACTGTGAAAAACAGAAAGGTGGCAGGTCCTCAGGTGTCTACATAGAGAAAAAAATAAAGAGAAAAAAAAATTAAAAAAGCCAGTCTGACTGCAGTGGGCATCACTCTATGGACTGTTCAGTGTAAGCAGTGAAGCAGTGGAATTAGAAAAATTCATCTTATTCTCTTCCTCCTGGTTGCCCCTCTGGGAGCCATACAGTATGCGGGCTGGATCTTAAGTTCCTTGTTATGCCAGAAATAAGTTAGTGTTCTTCTTGGAATGGTGTAACAGTGTTATTTTTGTCCAAACAGTAATTAATGAATATAATTGCCAATAAAAAGGAAGAGAGGAGCATAAAGAGAAAAAAATAAAAAGCAAATGCATTTAGGTACTGGAGAGAGACACGAGTGGCATTAGAAGAATAATTATGCAACAAAGAAGCAAGCAAATATCTTAAGACCTTACTAGCTCTATGGTTTTCTTATTATTCATATTATCTACACCAAAAAAAAAAAAAAGGAATTTTATTACATTATGTTGTCTGATTTTTATGTCACTTGAAGGAGCTTTCAGACCTGAATTTTGATTTTCAAGTTTTGAACATAAAAAATCATACCTACTTTCTAAGACGTCATTAAAGTGGTGGGAATGTCAAATTTAAAAGTGTATATTTTATTGTTTGAAAAACATTCCTTAAACTTGCCAGTAATAGCACTGAAAATTTTAAAAGTCCCCTTTAGTTGTTAAAGATTTGTACCAATTTCTTAGTGTTCTCTTTTTATGGTGCTCAAAAGGATATCTCTAGAGTTCGCACACCTTGACTTGCACTGTTCCTCATATTTAGCATTCCACTGGGAATAATTCTGACAGAAAAAATTCTGAGAGCTTTTTTTTCTGAAGATGTTAGAATCAAACCACTAGGAAAGTGCATCTCTTAATCATTACACAGAAAAAAAGTACTGTGGTCTTTTTAACCCCGTTGTTGCATATTATGAATATGGAGAAGCTATTGGAGTTTTCTATGGATTTGTTTGGTTTTTTTTCGTTTTTTTTTGAGTTTTTTTTTTTTTCCCTTAGATTTTGAGAAACATTGGAGGATTTGTGGGGTTTTTTTTGCATAGCATAATATATAAAGATTGTATGCATTGATATCATGATAATTTAATATTTTACAAAAGAATTCATCTATCATTATGTATATAAAATGCAGTAGTCTATAACGTTATAATGAGATTTCTCATATGAATATTCCAAACTTCCAAATTTTTAATTTTGCTAAATCAAAAACTCAGTTGTCATTATGGTTATCTTCAGCTGTAATTATGCAAACTCTAACTATTAGAAATGAAAAGAAAAAGTAAATTGAGTAAGATTATTTTGTAGCATTAGACTGGATCAGCCACTGAACCAACCATACTAACAGCAATTGCTTCACCCAAAGATCTTTTAAATCTTTTCAGAGGCTTCAGTGGATTTTGGATCAGCTCTCAAAAATGTAAGTTGCTTAATTTTTCTGAATCATTTTAAAACACACCAAAATTCCTTAAACTAATCCAGGCTTTGCTAATGAGAGCAGTAACATGAGCAAGAAAAGACATGCTACTATTTCTAATCTGCTTTTTCAGAAAATGATCCAGAGCTCCATTTTCAATAAACCTTTCAACAGCCCCTGACTGGGCAGGCAAGCACTATCTATCAAACCACATTGCCATATATATTTTATGTTTTTCTAAGCAGGCTGGTAACATAATAACAATGATGGGTAGGTCTGAATTATCTATGTGTTTTGTTTTGTTTTCTTTTAAATCAGCAGATGAATATCATCATTTTGCTTTTGAAGGTGTAATGTGATTTTTTCTGTGTTTTCTTTGTTTGTAGGGCCCATAATGATATTTGGATTTTTTTCTTCTTAATCTTAAATAAAATAAAACTTTTACATCTGGAACCTTTATTTCAGTCAGACCTTTTAACAAATATTTTTGCATTTATAATAGCAATATTTCAGCTTATGTTTACTGCAGTAAATGCACTACTGCTATTTTGGTTGCTCCCTAAATATTTACAGCTTGAGGCAGAGATGAAAACATTTAGTTAGGAATTCTGGCTGCTTTTTAAAAGACTGTAATAGAAAAAAAACAGATGTTTATTTAAATCTGCATTCAAAATAAAATGTACTTCAGGCAACATGCCATGGGAAATAATCTTTCAATGGTTTTTAAAAATTAGACTTGTACACAACTTAAACAACAGAAAATTACATGAAACTTACATTTTTCCTATATGTGTTCATATATCTTAAAAATATATGTTTTAAAAGGGAAGACAATCCTATATTTTGGCAACACAAAACAGGGTATGCTGTAAAATGTGTAATGCAAAAAATCACTTAAAAACCACTAGTCACTTTGGAACCTTCTGTTTCAAAAATGTTTTATGTTATTGAAACAAGAATTGTTAGAAATCTGTTTTCACATAATTAGAGATACCTCAGAGACAATCCTGAAACACAGTGTAAGGAATAGTAAGCTTTGTACTGTAAACACATTTGCAACACTAATAAACAGAAATGTGGGGGGAAAAAAAAGGTAACTAACTAAAAACCAAAGTCTGAATACTAAAAGGCTAAAAGGAGTGAGGCCCCGGGGAGTGGCACTGAGAGGTTAAAACCTTCTAGCATGAGTTAAAATCTGGCCCAGATTGCCAGTGATCTCAGAAATGTATAATATGAGCATCTATATTATAATTTGACCTATAAAAAATAAAAATAAAAGCCCATCTGTCCAAATTCCCACTCTCAATTATCACAGATGCAGAGGTTTGTTCATCACTTTTTCTTTCTTCCTGAAGCCTGGGATATCCAAACCTGGGGATTAGTTTAATAAAACAGTCTATTAACATAGAGCAACCTTAGTGCTCCATTTTGCACTATTCACCACCATCACAAGCCCACACTACCAGTTGTTTTAACAAACAGCACAGACTGGAAATGAAATAAACTTCATTTAATTTCTTTAATCCTGGTGGGACAGAACAACCTCTCCAGAAACTGATTAGCTCCATACTGAAATAAAACTCTCAGAGAAGCAGTGTGAATTGCTCTTCCAAAAGCACAGTCCTTATTAAAAAAAAAAATCACAGAAGGAAACTTGATGACTTTGTAGGACCAGAGGTGAAATTCACTTCACAGGTCAATTTATCTTCATGCCACTGTCCTCATCAGGCACCTGATTCAGACAGGTTTCTAGTTATCGTGGATGGTGTGATGCAATTCACTTGTAACAGAGGCACAACAATATTTTTATTGATATAAACCAGTGATTTAACGAAGTTTGAATATAAATGTGATGGTAGGTTTAAAAAATTTTATGGCAAGGTAAGCTTGATTGTTTACTGCATAGAGAGGATAAACAAAACTATCAGGTAGACTCTACTGTTGAGCCATGGAGTTCAGCAAGACTCTGCTTGTGTTCTAAACACCTTTCTGGGGGAGTTCAGGTGCATCTGGATCCAGACTTAGTCCCAGAGTTGGTCAATGGTATATGTATAAAGGATTCTACATGCACAATCATATCCATCACTCAGATAAGATTTCAAAGTGTCAGTGTGCTTATTCACAACTCACTTACCAAGTATCTGACACGATAAGGATTCCCTCAGCCTGGAGGAGTAACTTTGAGAGGCATCCTACTCAAGGGGAAATCCTGGTGTGCGGCCTGCTGTCTTGCAGGGAGCTGAACAGGCCCTGAGCTGTCCACCACTTATGAAGTAAGCTGACTGACTCATATTTGCATTTGCATACAAGACACTTGATTTGCTCAAAGGCACCTGCAAAACATTGCAGAGGTGAACCAGAACCTTGTGAAGACATGCCCATCCCGAGTGTTGGCTGGCAGCTGGGAAAGGTTTCCTCAGAACAGTTCAGTTGATTAGAGATGTATATGTGGAAAATTGCATTGAGCCCCAGCAGCCTGCATGGGTGATGTTTACATTTTTGATGATATAATTTTCCCTTTCAGTTCACGAAAAACTCATACACAAGTGACTCTATCTCACTAGACTGTGAGTTCACCTTTAAAACCATGAACGTTACTGAGTGCACATTGTTAATTTTTTCAAAGACTTGTTGCTTCCAAATGTTTCGTTTGCAAACATAAAATTCACAAGTTATAAACAAGCCATTTTCTCCCATCAGTGGTTCACTGGACAAACTGAAAGTGCATCAGTTTGGCAAATAATATTGCTTTGGTAAGGTTTATTATAAGTAAGGGTTTACAATACAATATTATTCCTTGGTTGTAGCTCTGGCAGAAGAGTAGAATAAATTACCCAGATTAATCTTAAGATTTCCTTGCAGTCAGTTAAGCCTGGGAAGCTTCTGTTGCTATTTGTATGATTCATTGTGATTTCTACAGCTGCAGATAATATTCATAAAGCAGAATCATACTTCTGATTCAGTGAAGACATAGAAGCCTGCTTGCCATATATGTTATTCAGGTGATGGGACCTGCTGATAATTTAAATAGTCAGCTACAAAAAAAGGACTAGGGGGTGGCATCCCTGCCCACAGTGTGGGGTGGTTGGAACTAGATGACCTTTAAGGTCCCTTTCAACCAATGGATGATTCTATGATATGTGGTGTCCTGTAGCAAGATCTTAACTGTTGAAGTTAAGGTTTGTTTCTCATGGTGTTTAGCATATACAGTCTACCGAACCAGACTCATTAAGGTGAAAGCCTTCAAATAGAGGCTACAGGAGAGAAAAGGTGAGAAAAAACTAAGAGACAGTGAGAAAATTAATTGCATTTATTGCTAGTTGCAGTACTTTTAGGCATTTTGCAGGAAATGATCCTACAAGATTGATGACTTGAATGGTGATTTCTCTGAGATACAGTAGAGTAAATCAAAATCATTTCAGATCTTGAAAAGTCAACATTTTTCAATTGTTAGACATTTGGAGTGACTTTGTTTTTCTTATGAAAGGTTGATAATTTAAAAAAAAATAAAGGAAACAAAGAGGTTTTATTTAGCACTCAAATCTCTTGAATATTTTTTGAATTGAATATTGTTTGAATCAAATATTGTTGTATTGAATATTGTTTGAATAAAAAAAGCATTTCAGATAGCTCTAATTTATGTGTTCAAAATCTTTGCTTGTAAAGCATTTGCAAAGTACAAAAATCATAATTAGCATACCAGCAACAAACTGTTGCTATAATCTTTTATTCTTTGCATAATAGCAATTTCCATTGTCTGTGTATCAGTTTTTAAACTCTTGGCAGACAGAATCCTTGTAGAGTAAAATTTCTAAGAAATTACTTTTCCTTTCAAATCAATGCTTCCCTTATTCTATATGTAGTTCTAACCTATCAGATTGCTTAGAGACCCTTTGATATATTTAGAGTATTAATTTAAGTGAAATGGGAATGGAAAGAAGGAAAAGGTCACAAGGTTGCAAATAGTTCTTTAGAAAAGGTTTCTTCAGCTACTGGGTAAATATGCCACAGTAGGAACCTGTGTTAGATTAAGGTTTCTAATCTCATGTCAACTGGCTATTCCTTATAAATTTTACTGTGAGGGTGGGGAGGCACTGAAACAGGTTGCCCAGAGGAGTTGTGACTTCTTCATCCTTTTGAAGTGTTCGAGGCTGGTCTGGATGGGGCTTTGAGCAACCAGGTATAGTGGAAGGCGATCCTGCCCATGGCAGGGGAGTTGGAATGGGACGGTCTTTTAAGTCCCTTCCACCCCAACCCATTTTAGTATTCTATGGTACAATTAATTTTTCCAGACCCCTCCCTCTGCCTCATTTTCCTCATGTTTTGTCTTTTCAAATTCATTAAAACATAGTTCCTTTCCAGACCAGTTCAAACCTGGGTTTATGTTTTACTTCTTTGTTTATAGATATTTCTCTGACTGTTCATCCAGACTGCCCCAGGGCAGTCGATGGATTATCTTGTAATGACTAGAGATACAGCTTTTGGAGACCCCAGTTTCAATCATGCTTTCAGTTTTTAGATAATGCTTAATTTTATTCTATTTTTAGCATACAGTCTATCCCCTTTATGCTTTCAGTCAGAGATAAGCATAGCAACCTTGTGTTTTCTGCCTACTCTTATGAACACAGGCAGGGAACACACAAAAAAGCCAGGATATTTTGGCTAGTAGTAAATTGAACATGGCCAGAAATGTTTTCTGACACTGAGGCTGAGTGCCATGTCTTGGCTTGCGGTACAAGACGGCTGTGTAGAAACTGGCCATTGGGAATCAACCTTTAGAATATTTTGACAGTCAAAGTGTATCAGGGAACTATACAGAAAGGCTGGCAAAATTCATGCCAAAGAGCATGTTAACAGCTTAATGATCCAGCAACACACTCCAGTGCCTAGGTACTTTCCTGGGCCCATGGGATTTACTACTATGTGCAGCCTTTTTGTTGTTTTCATCTGAAAATTTGTTCAGGCATATTTCTAACAGAGGTTTAAATTATTAGAAGCTTTTAATATTTTTATTTCATTTTTTTTAAATTGTACTTGCAACAAGGACATAATAATGTAAATATGGGTTTCATGTCTGTGCACAGGCTCAGAACAAAGCTTTATGAACCTCTCAAGCCCTGAAGCCAGAAATACATAGCTTTATCCTAAATAATATTAAGGTTCAAGAAAGACTAGCTGCTAAATCAGCCTGTCCACTTCAATCTCAGTTAGCTGTTTGTATAGTTTCTGATTGTTGTGCTTGGCTAGAACATAAACATTTGTTTTCCACCAGTGTCATTTTCAAAAGTATTTTCCTTTGTTATAAATTGGAAGAAAACAGGAAAACTAGATTACGTTTCATCATTGGAAGGGAAAAACCAAAATTAATATTTTCATCAGGGGAAACATATTGTCAGTTTTGTCTTCTCTCTCCAGGATAAAGCAATTTCTGCCTAGTACTCCATGTTTCACTTTTCCTGGGAGAAAGTTCATGGTTGTTGGGTTTGGTTTTTTTTTTTTTTTTTCCACTGTTAAAAATAAAAAATCTTCTATAGGAAAAGTTGAGGTAATTATCTTTTTTAAGATGTTATATTCTATTAGATGAGTTGAATGGGAATATTCTTGTCAGCTTGAGTTTTCCCACCACTGCAAAGTGACTGAATCCCAGTTAAAGTTCATTATTTCTGCATTTACTATTCTGATCAGGAATTTGCTAGATATTCAGAACTTAGCCACAAAAGTTTCTTGAAAATTATTGTTCACTTTAACTCATTATAGATGCATAAAATGATGAATCAGAGTGGGTCTCTTGAGGATTTTTTTTTTTTTTTTTAGGGTATTTGCTTTTCAGGACAAATCTTTTCAGTTCTAACAAAAAATCCCTGACCAGGATAGCACTAATTGAATTGCCTAGGCACATTGGGTAGGGATTTCATTTCACACATCACAAACTATTCACACTACCTTGTCACAGTAATATTTCATACATATATTTTTCCCAGAAAACTCTAATCTTCCTATCCTAGTTTCACAGTCCACTACTCTGAAACAAAGCTCAGCTAAATCTTAATAAAAAAAATAAAAAAAAAATGAAAAATTTTAGAAAAAATACTCAGTGGCTTCTCTCAGGCCCCCATCTCTGAACTTGATGAAAGTTTCCACAGCCTCAGCTGGACTAGAGGGACAGGACTTTGGTAGTCATCAAAGGAGGGGATTGCTGATACAACACGTTCAAAGGGAAGACAAATTAGGTGTAGAAAGACAAAGAATACTTAGGGTTAAGCAATCATTATAGAGTTTAATAAAATTTTATTTTTTAGTCAAAGCTTTTGTAGAAAGTAAAACTTTGAAATTCAAGTTCTCTTTTTTTTTTTTTTTTTTAAATTGATACAAATTACTCCTGCACCAAAGACAATTGATTTTTTGACCTTTATCTTGAACAGGTCTTGGATAGCTGTTAATTGTTCTGTATTGATTCCATGCATCTGTTTTACCTCAAAAACATACATTTGAATCAGAAGTATGATAAGAAAAAGAGAAATTTCCTTTCGTGGACATGTTATTTCATTAAGTGTGTCATGAATGTTTTAGATCACCTTCTGAAGTACTTTTACAGGTCACTGTCAAAGTCAAAATGCTAGTTGGTCCATTGACCTGTTATGGTGCATGCTTCTGTATATTGCTTTTCAACTCTGTCTCTCAGAGAAGTGCAAAATAAGGTGAAATAACGTTAACTCCTTTTGTTGAGACATAAGGTCTCTATCTTGCATAAAATTACTGTCTCCACAAAGATTTGTGACTGCTTGTTGCGGTTGAAATTCACTCTTGCCTGTAAAATTACTTAAATAAATAATAATAATAATGATGATATGATAGTAAAAGAAAATATTGCAGGAAGCCAGTCCTCAGCTGCAGTAAATTCATGAGAGTATAATAATTATTGGAACAATTGGCATTAAGATTACAACACTTTGGTTGCAAAGTTTGTATCAAATTGGAACGATTTGAACCAAGAAATGATCTGATCCTCTTTTTGTTATGTTGAAAAGTAGCTTCAAATTGAACATCAATTACTAGAATTAAAAAAAAAAAAGGCAGGTATTTGGAAGTTTGCATACAGAGGAAAATAGATTTTTTTTCAAAGTAAATAGATCTTTTTCTCCTTTGGAATCAGAAATATGGAATCCTAAGCACACCTTTTTCTCACAGGACCACAGAGAAAACTTAGGCCACAAAATATTTTCTCATTTTATGATTGTTTTAAGTTCATCTTTTAGAAACTGCCATTTCACTTCAAGTATTTTTAAGAGATTCTGAATCTTTCAAGGTGTTCTCTTTCTCCCTGTTTATTCCTCTAAACGTTACATTGCTGCTCAGGTAAAAGTCATATAATTAATGTTAACAGGTGTGTTTTCACAGTGTAGAAAGTAAACTGCTGTTTTCCTGTAATCCACTGAGCTTTCTTCATTTTGAGAGAAATTTGGTGAATTTAGTGGATTTGGTAATTTTCAAGTGTCTGAATCTTGGAGGACGCTTAGCAGGCATTTCAGCAGTTCAAAAAATTTTTGAACATTTTTATTTCAGGTATCTATTGCTTTCTGTGTTTCAATGTACTGATTGAATGAAAACATAGAGAGATTTAATTTCTGATATATTAAAAAAAAAAGTTACATAATTGGTTTTTTTCTTAAATATACTCATATTTTTGCCACAGCTTGTGATGTGTGTGATATTTTCCATGTCACGAACAGCAGAGTACTATTGGGTGCTAGTTCAGTAGTTCGGTTACTGTTTTGTGGAGGGAGATGCCTGCATCTTAAAGTGTGTGTGCTTATGCATCTATATCTCCATTAAATAAGCAATGATATTTCAGACTGTTCTGACACAAAATTAGCCCTGCTTCTAACAAATTAAAGTATGCTTTCATTGTAGCATATTTGTTTATGGTATCTAACAAGCTGCTCTGCCCGAGTGCCTGATACAGATGAAACCATTGCCTTCTGCTTGGCAAGTGAAACAAATGCCACTATAGGATTGTTAAACTCTGATAAAACCATACATAAAAATCTGTGTTCCTGGACTCCTCTCTTCAGTGCATCTGTTCCAATACTCCAAGCAATGAAGATGGGATTTTTCAATGGATTTCTATAGAGGCAGTGGCTTTTTTCTGATATCTGTCCATACAGTCTGCCCTTGGCTAGAGTATTCCAGAGAAACAGAAAACACCCTGAGCAGGCTAATTAATGAAAACACAAAAAGCTTGCTGCCAGGGAGTCAAATGCTGGCAAATAGGTCTGTTACAATCCAGTTGGAAATTGTAACCAGGTTCTTTTAAATTGATTGCTCTGAAGGCAAGATTCAGGCACGCCACTCCTTCTGTTGGATCTCAAACAGATACTGTTTTTATTGAGGCAACAGGAAAAGGGCCAGGCTAGAACTGGAGAAAGAATTACCACCACCAGTAGGAAGGACTTCAAGGGGAGGGAACCAGGTACCGGCCGGACCGGGAGGCGGGAGCGAGGAGAGGCAGGCAGGATGAGGAGTGGGACCAGCAGTCAGGCTTACACCCTGGGTGAAGCTGAGATGGAAAGGGCTGGACAGAGGCACCCTCGGGCATGGCTTTATATACCCTCTACTGGGTGACCGCAGGGTAGCTGGGCCTCAGGCCGGCTCCCCCGGGGTGCAGATTGGCCAGGCCGCTGGTGTCCAGGCAGGG
Source organism: Dendrocincla fuliginosa (assembly GCA_035047845.1). Classification (NCBI taxonomy): domain Eukaryota; kingdom Metazoa; phylum Chordata; class Aves; order Passeriformes; family Dendrocolaptidae; genus Dendrocincla; species Dendrocincla fuliginosa. The sequence goes on along the minus strand of JAWWMO010000001.1, from coordinate 31,603,447 downwards.
AGAAATGTCACCATTTCCCCGCACCTCTGCTGTCAGTCCCACCCTGAGGGCTCCTTAACATGCCTGCCAGCAGCTCAGAAATATCTCCCGGGTCGGTGAAGGCAGCCCAGGAATGTCTCCCAGGTCGGTGAAGGCAGCCCTGCCCTGCAGAGAGAGCCAGGTCTGTGTCCACCAGTCTGTGTGCACGGTGTGTGAGGGGGGCGCTCCTGGAAGGCTGAACTGCTGGGGAAAACTGACCTTGGTGATTGCTGCTTGTCCGGTTTCAAAGTAACTCTGCCTCGGGTGTTTAGATTGCCTCAGTAACGCTGGTCGTACCTTTTGCGATAGGAATTAATTACTGCCCTGGTCAATATAAAAACATACTAGCTAGTTAGAGACAGAACAGCCACAGACACAGGTCCCTTTAGGCTCTTTCTGAGAAGGTTGGCAAATTCAAGCTGTCTATGTATTTGGCTTAGAATAAAACACAAGGCTAAATGTGGGCTCTTTCATTTTCTTTTGTCTTCCATGCAAAAAAATCTGCAATAGCTTACGTGGCTTAGATTGACATCAATGCAGTTTTGCAGGGTGCAGGCCAATATGGAATTCACTCTGCAATCATATGTTTCATATTGGGTTGTCATTCACTTCATTACTTCAGGGTAAAACTCAAGAATGAGTCTGCCAAGACAGTAGAGTTACATTTTGCTTTAAAGCTGATAAAAAATGCGAAGAGAATAAAGCCTATATTGTGAGGCTAAGACAGGAAAAAAAAAAAAAAAAAGACCATGGAAGTTGAGTGGTACAGTTTCAAAACTGTATGTTCTGGATAAAAGCCCCAACACTCCATTTCCTAGTTTAAAAATTAGATAATTCTTTAACATGGCTCTAAGCTAACCCTTTCTTTAAGCCTGCAGCTCTGTCCCTGACAGTGAGAACCAGGAGAGCTCATATGAGTTCACTGCTTCTTTTTGATTTTTTTTAGCTGACAGAATACGATAGAAAAATAACTTCACAATATAGTGCTTCCACCTGATTTGGTATGCAGAAAGAGGGTCAATTATGCACAGTTTCTTTTTAGCAGTTATCTTCCAGCTGTGATACTGGGGAGTTTGTCTTTGGAGCACCTCATCTACCCTGCCCTGCTCCTCAGCTTTAACTGACTTAAGAAACCTTCAGAGTAATATCTACCAGCACTGAAAAACTTGGGTAACTCCTTACATCCAGAAGTGAAATGACAAGACAGAATAAGAGAAAAATAGCCCACTTCAGCATAGCTGACATCTTAGATGCCTGAATCCTTGACTGGCATATGGGATATGTCTCCCTTTCATATATATGGTTGCAGAATGGTTTGGGCTGGAAGGGACCTTAAATATCATCTAATTCCAGCCTCCACTGCCATGAGCAGGAACACCTTCCCTAGACCAGGTTGGTCAGAGCTCCATCCAACCTTGCCTTGAACACTTCTAGGGCACAGACATCCACATCTTCTCTGGGCAACCTGTTCCATTGCCTCACCATCCTTATATCCTAATAGCCAACCTAAATCTACCCTCCCTCAGCTTATGGCCATCCCCCCTTGTTCTGTTAATACACTCCAATGTGAACAGTCCCAATCCGGACTACTTGTAAGCTCCCTTTAGGTACAGCAAACATTTGCATCATGGCTTCTTCCATTTTAAGTGCTTGTCTTTGTCACATGGGGTGTGCGCTTTTTCCATTTCTGTAAGACCTTCCAAAAGTCCTGGGTTTGATCACATGCATTATGGAAAGATTTTTGGTCTAGGTATCTTCTGCTGTTGTGAAAACTGGTACTCAGCCAAGTGCAACAGTGTGACTGATCGTGCCCTGTCATCCACATAGTCTGGCTCAGTTGGCCTAAGCACAAAACCATTGAATTGGAAGGGACCCATAAGTATCATAAAATCCAACTCCCTGCTTCTCACAGGACTACGTAAAACTAAACCATATGACAAAGACCATCATCCAGATGATCTTTGATGTCACAGTATGGGATTGCACCTACACCTTGACAGGCTCACTCCCTGATTACATGTCAATGTAGGACTCTCTGTGCCCATCACTAGGAATATCAAACCCTTCATCGGACAAACTGAGCATAGAGTTCCCATTATCTTAAAAAACCATCATCTCTTAACATTCCATAGCCTTCCTAAATAGGATGCCTAGTGAACTCTACTGTGATTGCAAATATCCTCATAATGACCCAGTAAAAGTCAGAATAAATTCCAAGTACTTTATCTGGTTTTCAGCCCAGTGTATTCACAGGCTATTTTAACCTTGTATGCAAGCATCATCTTCACTCTATATTTTATACTTGCTCTCAAAATGCCTTATTTTGGTCCCATGGTGATTGTCACCTACTGCTGTTGACAATCTGCAATGTAAATAAATTAGACTAGACCTTGGCAAACTATTTAGGTTTTCGGTTTTGTGTTCACAAAGACTAGGCAGGCACTTGGAATAGACATTTTCTCTAAGTGACACAATATGCATGCAAAGCTGTAAAATCAATACACCATTCACTGAAAAGGAGTTGATTTTCTGAAAAGTTTTGTTGATTTCATTTGCTTTAAAATGCCTTTTTATATAGCCCTAATTGATTATGGTCTTCCTTTTTGTGAAAAGCATTAATTAAAATGACATCACTTTCAGAACAACGTGTATATAAAATGAACAGTAGGGCCATGTTTTTATAATGAAAACTTTAATTAAAAAATAAAAGAAGGAAATTAAAAAAATCCATTAAACACAAATGTTTCAGGCAGATGCACATAAAAGATGACGTCTTTCACTTTTAAGCATGATAATCCAACCTTGTGAATCTTCATGGGATCAAGGGCTATGTCAAAGGGGTGTTATTTACAACACCAATTATTAAAACTTACAGTCAGACCACCAAAAATATTTTTATTTTACAGAAATTAGTTACTCTCTTGCTTTGTGGCTGTATGCATCTTGTTTGAATCTAATTTCTAAGATTTCTCAGCTGTTAAAGTATTGTAAGCTTCCTAGAAGTTTGTTTTGGTAATTCTGATTGGTCTGGAGTAAAATTCTGGGAATAAAGAACAATTGGGAGCACATTGCTCAGAGCAGCTTCTCCCACAGTGCTTGCAAAGGAGGAATTAGCTATGGACAGCACAAGCTGTTCTTACAGCTCAAGGGAGTTCCCTACAAACTGCAAGCCAATAAACTCATGCTACTCTCTAAGATGCTTAAAGTCCCAGTTTTCTGGGGAAATGTTTCCTTCCTTCTGTGCGGCTGAGGGGGCAGGTGATGACAAATTCTCAAGAGAAGACTCTCCCCTCTGGAACTAATTTCCACCAGTAATGCAGCAAAACCTGAAGGCATAGAGAAAAAAACAAACATCTGTTCAGACAGGCTTTTGCCTGAGGTAGATTAGTAGGATATTTCAGTCTGTCCTTGGTTTCTGCTTGAAGATGTACCTTTATATTTGTACTTTCTGGGTAGTACTAAAAAAAAAAAAACAAACAAACAAAAAAAAACCCTAAAGTTGCTAAATTCAGCCAGCTATTGGTAAATAATTCAAAATGTTATCTCTATATTTCATTTGTTAGAAATGCACTTGGACTATTAACAATGGAAGTGTGTTTTATTTATGCTATCAGAAATTACTTACTCATTTACGTTGATGGAAGTATGACCAAAAAAGACAAGAAGGGCTCAAATGTCTTTCAGCTACTGCTCTACCTCAGATTTTTAAGCCCAAAGTAATACTTTTGTTGTGAAGGCTAGAGATGAAGATGAATTATTTGTAATTACTGAGTATCTAGCCATCTGATTTTATGTTCCGTATTTTATAGTCACTACTGTATGGATATAAGAATTGATTGCCGTGTACACTAGATCTGCAGTTTAGCCATTATTATTATTAAAGCCATGTGAAAGCAAAGGTGAAGATCACTTTTACATTCTAAATTCTCCATACACTAAAAATAAAACAGCACAATAGGTTAGAGAGGGTGGAAGTTCAGGAGGAGAATAAACTGTTGGTGTACTAGAGCTACATGTTTTTTGGTTTTTTTTTTGGCTAATGTGTTCTTGGAGTTATGTTTCATTAAGCATTGATAATCCCCATACAGAAACTATGTCCGTTCAGTTTGGTGTTACGAAGAGGTTAAGTGCTTGAGTAGTACTGCTGACCTGAGAAACCTTGATTTCAGACAAGGGATGGAAAGTGGGCAGTACTGTCATCCTCAGTTTACAGAGGATACTGACTTAATAAAGAGAGATAAATCCCCAGTGAGTGGAGCATTACATTTTTTAGGACCCCTCAGATGTTTCAGAGTTCACTGCCTGGGAGCACTATCTCAGTGCATAGCATGTATTTAAGCACATAAAAAATCAGGCATATTCATTATTCCCATTGTTTTTAACGGACTTGAAGTAGACTGCATGCTTCCTGTCTGCAAACCATTGAAATAAATCCAAAGACTATATAATAGCACATTGAAGTAGTAGTGTATAGCCCAGCAAGCACCTCCAATCCATGACCAATGCGAAAATTAGCATCATCATCTCTGAAGAAATCCAAAACTCAGCTGGACACAGTCCCAGGTAACCTGCTTTGTTGTAGAATTACAGAACAGTTTGGGTTGGAAGAAACCTACAAGATCATTCTGTTCCAATAGATCAGGTTTCACAAAGCCTCAAACTAATTGGCCTTGAACACCTCCAGGGATGGGGCATCCATAACTTCCCTGGGCAACCTGTTCTATCTGAACGCACCTGAGTAGTGAGGTTGGACTAGATGCTCGCAAGAGATTTATTCCATTCTCAACAATTTTTGATTAATAATTAACACATTTAAGTAATATATTTCATCATGCATATTCACAGTTGAAACAGTTGTATTTACCATGTACGTGAAAAAAGCATTATTTCTTATGATCCATAACTGAGAACATAAACTCTTACACATCTATTAACTATAAAACTAAAGTTCAATAATCTGACTAAATAAATCAGTTCAAAAGAAGAGAAAAAATATTTCTGACAGCATTGCTTTTAGAAGATCTGATTGTTTTCACATGAGCAAGGACCACTGCCTATGCTATCAACAACTTCAATGTACTACTGAAAGGACCAATGTTATAAAATTTAGAGTTGGGTATGGAAATGACACAACACTACCTCTCCCTGGGTTATGCAGTTCTGTTAATGGTCAACAATTAAATCTAGGGGAAATAGGGATTTTAATTCAGAAACTTCTTAGCTGTTTCCATAAGGACTTGAGTGTCAGTGGGTGGTCTGTCCATTCTGATGGGAGCGAGTGAAGAGGGAATGAGTTGCTTGAATCTTGCTTAAACAAGGTAGAGCACTGAATTCCAGTGTCTCATTTCACATATAAGCAGGCTGCAGTCAGCTAAAATTTCTCTATCAGACAGTCTTTGATCTTACTAGTCAGGTACCAAAATGTGGCACTGACTTGGATTAAAGCATCTGTATGGTTTTCAAAACTAGCCTATGAGAAATTATGAAAGAGACTTGTCAAAATGAAAGTATTACTGACTGTACTGTTACTGTCTTTTACACTGAATACAAATGACAAACTCACCTTATGCTAGTTCCCTACTGTGTTAATTTCTAATGAAATTGCAGTGAAGTAAGGACATTTTAAATCTTTTTGGGGGTTCAAAATCAGTCATTAACATTACAGAACCTGTCCCTCTATTTGCTAAAGCAATACTGATCTTTTGCAATGACTGCAGTGCTAAAATTAATATAATTGTTGACTGACAAACAAAAAAATGTTTTCAATCTTGACAGGTCTTTTTAAAATAAAACTTTCTCTCCCTTTTTAAGGTACTGTTAGTCACAGTAAACTTCAAGTTGATAAATTTATGTGACACATACTAGAGAAAGAATGAACCCTAGCTCTCTGCTCATTCTAGATGAATGCATTTCCTTGCTCTGACAAATGTGTTTTTTCGTTAGATGTTTGCACTTTCCAAATATTGAAGATCTTTAAAAAGTTTGCATTTCTTCTGCATGACGAGGGTGTCACCAATATCTGATACTATGTCTCTATAAAGCATTCTTCAAAATAACAGCAGTTTCAGAAGGCAGGTTTGTGGGCACCCAATATACCTAGCGAGTGGAATGGTTACCTCAGAGAGTGGAATCATGGACTTTTAAAATAAGTAACAAGAAGCCAAGGGATCCACAGTTAATTGTCTCTTCTGAATAGTAAACACAGAACTCCTAACTTGTCCTTAGGAAATAGTTTATGGAAATTAATCCCTTCTAATTCACTTATCTACATTTCAAATGTACTGTGTCCTATCCCAGATGGTCAATTTGGGCTTATCTGGATGTTTTGAAGGAAAAGCAGCATTGTTAGGATAAAACCCACCTGACCCCTTTTATGTGTCAAGTTGAGATCCCTGGGAAGAAGACATTGCCCCAGCTCTAATTTTACAGAAGTTACAATTGGATTTCCAGGAAAAGCATGCTCGTTCTGGAACTTGTGAGATCAATGTAGCAGAACAGCACATTTGTTGCTGCGACTGTGGAGTTTTAAAGTTTCTTTGAACTCTGCTGACAAATGCAAACAATATAGGTCAATTAAAATGGGGCGGTTTCTTTTAAATTTTGCACCAAATTCTATAGTAGTAAGTAACATTTTTCAATGTCAATTATTTTGAAATTGTATGATAGATTTTTAATGTGAAAAATAAAATTTCTATCTTATTAACGATTATAAATACTTATACTTTGAGTAGCTAAAACATAATAGAGTAAATGTAATAATACGTCACTGACTCAGTTCTCTGTGTTTCTCAATGACATAATTTGATAACTGTAAACCAGACTGCCTTTCTGCTATCTTAGGATTTGATACTCTGCACAGAGTTAAAATGTTCATGGCTATGAACAGACCTGACATGCTGGATCCTGCACTGCTGCAGCCAGGAAGGCTGGATAGAGAAACCCATATTGATCTACCAAACAAACATTTTTTAAATCTACAATTAAAAATTCCAATTAATTAATATTTTAAAATATGTTACTAAAAAAATGATGTGGAAGCTTACTACATTTATGTTAGTCTGGGAGTAGGAATTGCAAGTGTCTTAATCCATCTCCCAAAATATATATTAATAAGTGAAATGATATTGTGAAATGGTTATATCAGATCAAATTTTTTACAAAAATTGGTCTGATAGCAGCTCTGACGGCCAAGAGAAAAAAGCAAACTGAAAATCCCTAATATATTTTAAAGGTTAAAAATAATTGAAAACACACTTTTGCAAGAACCTCATTTTTTAAGCATAGCTGAGAAGCTGGAAATGAATGTGCTGCTGTATTGTATGGATTGCACAGGAAAAGCAGGATTTAAGCACACTGATATAGGATCATTTTTAAGAATAACAATTTGGAATTTGCTGCAGGGTTTTTGAATGAGGAGAGAGAAAATATCAGAGATCCTTAAAAAAGCAAAGAATTTACTAATGAAGCACATATAGTTTATGGAAATTAATTCAGTTACTGAACTTTGTTTCAGTAATGCTGGTACATCTCTGAAAATTGGTGAATATATGTAAACTTCTGTGTGTCTTTTGGGGGAGAGTAGAGGAAAAAGGTGTAGGCAAACAGGAATATGGACTTCTGTAAAAGGCTAGGACAGGAATAAAATGTTGGAAATCTGTAGAATGTTGTCCAAATACATTTAGTAACAACCATGAGAGTTACATCATAGAATAGAATAGAATAGAATAGAATAGAATAGAATAGAATAGAATAGAATAGAATAGAATAGAATAGAATAGGAGAACAGAAAGTATATGACTATTCATTTGGAAGGGACCTACGATGATCCAGTTTAACTGATTAACCAGTTCAGGGTTGACAAGTTAAAGCATGTTATTAAGTGCATTGTCCAAGTACTTTTAAACATTGCCAAGTCTGGGACTCTGACTACCCCTCTAGAAAGACTGCACCAGTATTTGAGCACCTCTTAAGTAAAATTTCCTAAGGTGCAGACTAAACCTTCCTTGGTGCGGCTTTGAATCATTGTCACATGTCCCGTTACTGGATACCAGGGAGATCAGCACCTCTCTCTTCACTTCCCTTCCTCAGGAAGCTGTAGGGAGCGATTACATCACCCTTCAGCCTCCTTTCCTCCAAACTAGACAAAACGAAAGTTCTCAACTACTCCTCACAGGACATGCCTTCCAGCCCTTTCACCAACTTTGTTGCCTTCCCCTGGATATAAGTTCAAGGAAATTTGTAATAGAGGCTTATAGGTAGAGCAGATAGAGGTCTTATCTTTTACTAGACTAGTTGCTAGAAGTGAAACATTAGCTCAGTTGTCAGGCACATGAGCCTTTCTTTGTGTCTGAAATAGAAGCGAGAAACTTCAAGCCTAAAGTCAAGCTGGGAACAATTAGTCATGATTTACCTTGAAGGTGGAGGATGAATATTGCTAAGGAAAGTTGATAAAGTAGTTTTTTCACAAGTAAAATGAGACATCAATTTGTTTATAGGTTGTGCAACATAGAGTTTAATACCAACAGATCTCCACCACTGTCACAGTAAATAACTCCAAAGTAGAAACATCAGCACTCACAGATCTCCCACCTGCAATGTTTCAGGATGCAACACATTTCATCCTGGGTAACAGTGTCCTCATGGTATCAACACAGGATAAGTCAAGCAACAACTACACAGCTGGATGAACTCATGTTATCAATTAGGAGCAGAAACACTCCAGTGTCAATAAGGGAACACTTCTTACAGAACAGTCACTCCCTCTTTCCTGATTCCCAATGAAGACTTAAAAACCATTCTGAAACGAAGAGTCTGGAAAATTTATAATTCTGTTAATGACCAGAAACAATGAACTAAGTAGACATTGATCTGTTCACACATTATATTCCCCTCCTACAGTAACCATGGACAACGACTATCTGTCTTCTTGTTTCTCATGAGAAATAATTATCCTATGGCCCTACTAACATACACTCAGATATATGCTGATTTCAAGGATGGTCTAACACAAGTGCAGTTATCATTTTTTTTTTTTTTTTTTTTTTTTTTTTTATCTTAGCTTTGAAGTTTGATGCTTGGAAGACCAAAATGGATGTCCAGTAGCTTGTCTAATTTTACCACATGTATAATTAGTAGGATTAATTGTGTTATCTCCATTTAAAAGGTTCCTGTTCCTTACAACTGAAAGTTCATACATAAAAAACTCAAATCCAAATCATGACAATTCATGTCTCAATAAATTGTGACATTTCAGTTCCAGCATGCAGCAACATAGGTAGATTGTAATGCCTAATGAACAGATAGAAAGATCTCTGAGACTTTTTTTATGCAGAAAGCTTGTTTTCTGATCAATATGTATGGAATGTGGGCCATTTTTTGAGATTGTATGCCTGTAACCTATCTTCCTCAAGGTGAGACTTTATGAAACTTCATGCTCTTATTCTCCTTTTTACATTGTGATTCCTCTTAGCTCATGTTATCTAAGTGGGAAAGGAAGAAAAGAGTTTGAACAGGGCTCAGGAAATTGATCTTCCATCCAGTGCATAACAGCAGAGTTAAATCTGCTTAAAATATAATGCAGTAGGATCCACTGGTTTGAATAGGTGTATCTTTTCTGGAACTGTATCACCATGGAAACAGGAAAAGATCATGGTCTTTGTACAGTCCTTGAATCTTTGTCCTCTCATATTGAACTCCACAGGGGAAACTTTCTCAGTTCTCTGTATTTCACAACATTTTATAGGGTCATTCTACAAAAAGGAGCAATTAACTCACCACAAATATCTCCAAGACTTTCAACAAAACAACTTTTATAATTTGGTATCCATGGCTACTTGTCTACAGATATGATATCTTTTGGGTCTTTCAGAGAAGAATAACAGAAGTTAGAATTTCCTTTTCTCAGATACAAAAAACCCCTAACTATTTCAGTTTCACAGTGTAGGGAATTTTTTTCTTGGAAATCTCTATATCCTGATTATATATGTGAATTGACCCTCAGTGTGTAAAATTTAGAGTAACTCTTTCTAGATGGTGCTGTTTTACCTGTTTTACCTTGAAACCTCATTTGTCTTTCATTAAAAGGATTCTTCATGGGGACAGAATATATTTTTGACAAAGTTAAAACAAAACAATAAAAATGTGCAAAAATCTATATATAAGGAGGTGTAAATTGCTTCTTTAATTTCTTTTAAGTGTTTTCTGAAATTTCTTACCCTTTATTTCTTTATTTCAACCTTCAAAACTTTTCTCAGCTTGATTTAAAAGCTCTTTAAATTCTCCCTATTCCAAATAAACTTTTTTCTGAGTGCCTCATTCTCTCACTCACAATTTCCTATTATTCAAGAGATGTCAAAAACACAGCATCTTGACTGAGTAAGGAGTGAACATTGTTTTGGGTGGGTTTTTGTTTTGTCTTGAACCATGCTTGGTTTATGCTACAGAATCTACTATAAGTCAAGAACAATACCAAATTCACATTGATAGAAAATAACAATGATCCCAGGACAACGGAACAGTCTCCCTGGTTTTAAAGAAACCATAAATGAGACTAGCTAGAGAGATTAAACAATGAGTTGATTAAGACAGAATGCAGTTATCAAGGACTTTTCTGTGTCAGTTCTTTAATTTCCCTTGCCTCATCAACATTTAGATTTGTTTCCATTAGGTAGTGACTTTTTTCATCTATTATTTTCCTAGCCTTGAACACAGCATTGTTAGTTGTGACTCAATACATGTTTCTAGGGGCTACTTTGGATCATTTCAGTTTGTACATGTCCTGTTCTGTATCATAGCTATCATATTTTTCCTGACACATTGTGAAAGCAAAAGCAAGATGAGTTAAACTATGGGGTACATCAGGCTCTAAAGAGCAATGGATTAAATATCATTGCTCTTGTGTAATTAATATTAAGAGCAATTCACTGTGAATAATATGAATATAAATTTCTCCCTCCAAGTTCTGGCTTGGAGGGTGTTTTATTAGATGTCACACTAATACAAATGAGCAGGACATAATTTTTTTATTGTTTAGTCATTAAATTAACAAGATTTATTTCTCTCCCCAAGACTGGGTGTTTTAGGAAGCCCATGCCTTATGTAAATGGACATAACAAGCACATGTAGTTGTCACATTTCATTCTTTGTTTCAGATAGGGTTTTAATGGCTGTTCAGGTTTCTACATGATAAGTAATATTTTATGCCACTGGAGATAGATCAGAAAAAAAAAAAAAAAAAACCACAAAAAACACAAGACCTTAAAAATGTATATTTGAACTGTCAATTTTTTGTTGAAAGAGTCATTAAGGGCTGGTCTGTATTTAATACTTTAATAGAAATGTGTCAGAGATATGACAATGGACTTACTGTTTGTAAATGGGATTTTGCACTTTCGTCTCTCTTCCAAGGAACTATCCACCTTGTAGAGAAAATGTTCCCAGCAAATAAAAGCTAAGCCATCAGTTGCTCAGGGATGCTGTTGGTGTTAATTAAATTGGCCCTTGTATTGTCCTCTGCAAACTTCTCCTTTCATACTTCTGTAAGCAAACCTCAGATTCATTCTCTGATATATTACTGAGGTAAATCCAGAGCAACCTCAATGATTTCAGTGTCAGTGCCTCTACTCAGTCAAAGCCCAGAGTAAATTTATTGAAGTTATTGGTATTGTTTCGAGTTCTTGCTCCTATAAATTAAATTAAACTTGATATTTAAATTTACATTAGTAGAAGTAATATGAAAAAACAAAGTAATATGAAAACCATGATCCAAAGAATTCAAGCAAATATCTTTTTTTTTTCTTTTCACTACTTCATTCACTTTAAACATGCCAAAGAGTTCAAAGCAAATCTATGACACAATTTAACTACAGAAGGGAGGGGAAAACCCTGTAGATTTCATTTTTGCAAAAAGAATACAAATATCTAAAAAGAAATGTGAGAAGGATATTGCAGTTAAAACCTCAGTGCTGATAAAAGAAGAACACAAACTGAAATGACTGTTGATGTTGTGATTCATATTTTATATATTTTTCCATCATATTCTAGTATTCTTTGTGATGGGGGATTTAATGAATATAAGAAATTGTGAAATACACTTTTGATGGAATATTACTTAAAATACAATAAGAAGGTCTCAAGCAAAAAGAAAAAAAAAAACCACACCCAACTAGGAAAAGTCCTGTAGTGAGGACAAATATCCTCTTTATTCTACCTTTAGCTTTTCTGATGTTTCAAATACAATTTTACACAAATATCTTGAAGTTACTATAGAAGAGATGTGTCTTCCTCTTATAATTTTTCTTGGGTGAAAACACTGATGATGGTATGGAATTTACTGAGAACTAAAGCTGGAAGATGAGGGACTGATATAAAAGTAATATTCTTTGAGGGGAATAATATTGAGCCATAAACTTCACACTTTATAGTAAATCAATTGAGATTCGTGTCAGTTTGATAACAGAGTGTGGCCAGCAAACCCTGGTTGATGAAAACCAAACTGAATAGAGTTCCTCTACCTTGTTTCTTTAATAATGTCCTTTTATAAATTATCACTACTAGTATTTCCATTATTGAGGGACAGCTCTGAGGCTTTATGATGAAAGATTAGAACTTTATTTATCTATTTGGTCTCTGGCACTGTTCACCATTTCCAGCAGTATAAATTGTAAGCCTGATCAATGATGTCATTCCACATGTATTGGGTTTGTGCAGCAAGGCTTTGGTAGCAGGGGGATATAGGGGTGGCTTCTGTGGGAAGCTCCTAGAAGCTTTCCCCATATCCAAGAGAGTCAATGCCAACCAGCTCCTTGATAGACCCCTCTGAAGTACTGCATGCTGTGTAAGGGACACACGTTGGAGCTGGAAGAACTGCAGCCTCTGGGAAGGACTCTCGCTGAAGAAGTTCATGGAGGACTGTCTCCTATGGGAGGGACCCCATGCAGGAGCAAAGAAAGAGTGTGAGGAGTCCTCCCTCTGAGGAAGAAGCATCAGAGACAATGTATGACAAACTGACTGCAGCCTCCATTCCCCTTCCCATTGTGGGGGAAAAAGGCAGAGAAAATGGGCAATGAAGTTGAGCCCAGGAAGAAGAGAAGGGTGGGGGATTTTTTTCAGTTAACTTGTCATAAGCATTTCATGAAGATAATCCAAAACAAAGCAAAAGTTAGATTAGGTCATATAATAATTGATTATTTCCAGCTCTACCAATTTTGTCTCATCTACAAGTGAACCAGAATCTATGGATAAGTACTGCTTATGTATTGCGTGGATTTGATCATATATATATAGCCACACTTTCAGAAGGATTTATATCTTTGCTGATGCAAAGTTGAGCCAGAAATTGCTGTAAAATAATGTTCTGAATATGTGTGGGAATATGTGTGGAAAGGAGAAATTTTGCTCTCGGGTGTTTTCTCAACCAGATGTTGATATCTCTATTAAATATATATATATATATTGCAGAATCCCTGGAGGGAACTTTTTATGCAAGCCTTTAAAAAGGAAAGAAAATTTAAGGTAATTTTATACATTCAGAATAATTCAATTATTTCAGCTGCAAATGAACTTACAGTTGGTAGAATTCAGACTCCCAAAAATATCAAGACTAACCTCAAACTTGTATCAGATTGTTCAGATCTTTTCCAGCCATGTTCTGAATATCCAAGTCTGGAATTTTCGTAATTCTTCTTGTCATCCTTTCCAAATGTTTGAGTGCTCTCATGACGAAGAGGTTTTTCCTTATATTTATCTGGAATTTTCTGTGTTTCAGCTTGTGTCTTACACTATCACTTTGCACCCAAAAAGGTTTCTATAAGCATTGATTTGCTAACTGAAGATGGCAATAAAATCTCTTTTTAAATTCACAGAATGAGATAATAGTTTAGTTTAGAAGGGACTTCAGGAAGGCCTCTAGTCCAACCACCTGCTCAAAGCAGATCTAAATAGGGGAGGGAAAAAAATCAGATTTGTATTTTCTACTGTTAAAATTCATGGGGTTTCTGTCAGTCCAACTCACTGATCTGTCTGAGAGTGCTCAGTTAACTGATTTACATGTGAACATGCCTCAACTTTATTAAGAATCATCTACTTCTTCTATCCTCATTTAGTGTCAATGTTATAAGTATTTGAAAACAAACAATGTGAGTCTCTCTTTTAAAAATGGAAAAGTAGTTTTTGACTCTGTAATACTGAGTAGTTCACCCAAACCAAAATTTCTCCTTAGATCCTAGTCTGATCCTTTTGAATCTACTAAAATGGGAAGGTTTACTTACTATTGTTAAACTTTAAATTCATTCGTCTCCATTTATGGCTAATGCAATTTCCAAAGATTACCAATGAAAATAAATAAATAGTAGTATTATAGATCTCTAATTTTATTATGTGATCATCCTGATATTGTAATACTAAAGATGTAATAAATATAAATGCAAGTATTTAACATACACGTTTAAGATTTTTGCTTATCTGTGTGCATGTGCAAAACTGCACAAAGTATCCAGAAGTGAAAATGAGGCTCTCAATATCAGTAAAGCATTTTTATAAAGGTAATAATGTAGCTATCACCATGTCATCTAGTGCAATTGATAACAGTATTCAAAATTAATGGACTTTGTAGTGCAGTAGATTAATGCACTCTGTGTACATTGCATAAATCTTCCTGTCTGGAATTTCATCTGGAATACAAAACTAGACCAAATGTGAATGGTAGAGGTAGACTTTTCAGGCTTTGGCCTGTACTGCACTGTACAGTGCTTTATATCCTGACATTATTAAAAATAAAATTTATTAGCAGGACAAGTTTATCAAGAATTTAGTATTGTATCCTAAGAAAATACAAATATATGGCTAATAGAATTTTGATATTTTTCCCATTAGTCTCCACAAATAAGTTCTTTCATATGATCCTAAATGGCTAGTAGGCTGCAGTTTTTAAAAGAATGTGTTTTAAAATGTAGATTATATTATTGTTTTCTGTGCTACAGTCAGTTATCACTCGACCTACAAAAAAACTATAAGACTGGAAATACATGGACTAAATGCTGCTCTCAGTAAACCATGTAAATGCCCCAAATACTTAAAGAATTATACCACTTTGGATTCATATAGTTATAATAAAAATCAGAATTCAACATCATATATTAATATATATAAGTATAGATTTTTTTCTCTAGCATTTTTATAGTATTATTTTGATAAATTTAAATACATCAGTAATTATTTGGAGTTTTTTGTTATTATAGGTTTAGTTGTCTTCTTCTTTTAAAGTGAAACTTTTGCCCTAAACCCTATTAAATGCACATCTATTTTCAGTAGTCTCATAACTCACCATAGCTAGGTACTTATATGGAGAGGTGACAGACTTCTTCATTACTGTCAAAATGAGTATCCATTATAATGAGCTATTTTAGCTTTCCACTCCTGCCCTGGAAATGGTCTTCTCTTCAATACCCTGGAGCAAAGCCAGCTATACTTACTTTCTCTGCCAGCTGGGATTTTCCGTATAGAAGGAGAATTCCCAGGAGCTTCACTAGCTCAGAATTAAGTTAACAGATCAGTGCAAAGCAGCTATATCAGGAGCCAAAGGTTTAGATCAATATAGTTTGTGTTCCATCACATTACACTAGATTCAATCTTTCTTACAAAATGTCTGCTCAACAGTTTTTTACCCCCTTTTTTTTTTTCCTTTTTTTTAATTGGGTATATATGATTATTTTATCCATTTTAATAGTGACTGCAGGTTTCAAAATGTTGTTTCTGAATGAGGTGCTACTTAAAACAGCCTTTTTACACATTGTAAAAATTGGGAAATTTTTTAGAAAATTGTGCTGACCACTGCCTCCTACTGGGACAGATTTTCTTCCAGGATACTATCCTTCACTCTCCACTCATCCATTTTGCTATATAGTTAAAGTCAAAGAATCAGTGTAATTAAGGTCAGAAAGACTCTCTGAGATCACCTAATCCAACTTCCTACAGGTCTCCTATAGGACCAGCCTCAAAGTTAGACCATGTTTCTCAGGGACGCAGAGAGACCTTCATCAAAGATGGAGACTCCGTAGCCTCTCTGAGCAATCTGTTCCAGTGCTTAATTACTCTCATCACAAAAGCTATTATACTAATATCTGAACTGAATTTCCCCTTTCGCCTCTTGTATTTTTATTGTAGACTTCAGAGATGAGCCTGCCTATGCCCTCTATCATTGTTTTCATTGAGGTTTTTTTTTTTCCCCAAATAAATACTTACAACTACTTGTATGCCATTGATCTTCTTGGTGTCTTCTGTTGGATTTTTCTTAATTTGTCATTCTCATACTGGAGAACACTAAACTAGACATAGCACACTGGATATGATCTCATGACAGATGAGTTGGAGAGAATCACCACCTTCCTCAGCTGAAGAAAGTTTTTATTCCTCCAGTACTCCCAAGTCCTTGACTTAGGATAAAACCCCAAAACATCAGTGTGTTATCCACACCATTCTCATTCTAGATCCAAAACACAGCACTGTAACAGCTACTGAGAAGAATTTAACTCTATCCTAGCTAAAACCAGGACACACATATGCATCCATCCTCATATTCATCTAGCACCAAACTCCATCACCACACTCTGGTTTTCAAAGCTGTCCTGCCAGTAACTCCATAGTTCTGCAGTTGTGCACAAACACTCAGAAAAACATCTCTGATTTTCCTTGCATATGTTGACAGGACCCTGAGGGGGGTGTACAGTTTCTTTGTCCAAATCACCATATTATTGGCATGTAATGCTCTGGTAGTAAATGAGTATTGCATTTTAACTTATAATCCATTTTTATTTGTGCCCTTGAATATCCTCCCCTTCACAATAAAGTCTTCAAAATTTGAAGTTAAATTTGCATAGAACACTTTTCTTCTTAAACTTAACTTAAGCTACTGAACTTGCTTTTTTCCAGTCATATGGTACCTTTCCGTCTTGAAAGGTTTGTTCCAATTCTTATGCCTGTATTACATTGCCATAAGAAGGAGACATATGGTTCCACAATCTTGGAACTGAATAAAAACCACCGGTTCATGTCAAATATCTTGCATACCAGCTTCTAGTCACTGGTAACATAAAAGTGAAAAGATCTTCTAGTCAATACTTCCACCCATACAGTTTGCGCTTAGTACTGCTTTATATCCCAGTTCATTTTAGCTGATAAAAGTGAAATTTGTGTGGAAGAAACCAAAATTATTCATTTGTATTATATTTGCATTCTGTGGTTGGTACCTTTTTCTAATGTTACTTTATTTGTGATATATAGATCTATCACAACCTGTGCTACTGTGCTCTAAATTTCAAAAGTGATGAATGTAGACATTAGCAGTCTCATGGGCTTGGCCATCAATATTTCATGTTAGGTAAACAGCAGCTTTTCCTAATTTATTGGTTCTCATTATGTCTGGCATGTAGAAGCTGAATTCCCCCCTGCAAGGGAAATTCCCCATCTGCCTGGAAAACGACCTTTTCTGATTTTTAAATCAGTAGGGATACAAATCAAAAGAGACACAGTTGGTTAATATTGTAGAAAAATTACTTAATTTGTCACTAACTAAACTGTCATGAATTTGACCCACTTTGAGATTAGTTAACATTTGCTTCTTTTCTCATGCTTCATGCATAAATCATTTGGATTCTCACTATACTCGTGCTATGCTTCCAGAATAGGGATGTTTTTTATAGTCACTCTTAAGAGCAATAGTAACACAACATTTGTCAGAGTGTAATAGTGAACAATGAAACCTCATTATATGGCACTCAAAGTGTTGAATGAAAAGGGATGCCACATCTAGGCAATTTTATATCCAAATTATGGAAGGTGAAAGATGGAAAGCAAGTTTTCATTGTTTTGATTGTATTGCAGTTTGATTTGTTCTCTGAGAGCTCACACAAAAGTCAATGTTAATACTCCTGGTCTTGATCCTGCTCTGCTGGAGGTACTGGGAATTTCATCAGTGATGACACTGGAAACAGAAAAAAATTGCAACTGAATAAAATTACTCATGTGTAAGCGTTTGCAAGGTATGGTCCTCAAGGGCAGAGACTGTCAATTTTGTTTGCACTGTACCGCGCTGAAGATATTCTTCATGCTATGCTAAAATAATACAGGAGTTGAACACTACATGCCGTACAACATTGCTGTACTGCAATCCTCCCCAAACAAGAGGTCATTACTTACACCAGAAAACCAGAACAATTTAGTTTGGCTACTGAACTGTACCTTGGAAGATATAATTTCTAATTAAAAAAATATACTGAACATTCGCACCCTTTCTTTGGACAAAAGGCTTTTTCTGTGCCTCTTTTCACCTTGTCTAACTACCTGCATATACGGATTTTTCTTTGCTGCTATGGTCATGGAGTGTCTCTACCAACCAACATTGAAGACAGACAAATAATTTCACCCGTGTACTGATTATATCCTAAGTATTCAAATTCCATGCCGTAACACCTCTTTTCTCAAAGTTAAAACTTATTCACATTTCATCAAATCTAACCCCTCCATGGAAAAACAAGCAGAATCAAATGTTTATCATCAACACAAATCTTTCAACAACTAAGCAGAAAATATAAGATAAACTTTCCAAGGTGAGAGTAACCTCACCATGTAGTGAAAGAACAGATGAAGCATCAGTATTCACTAGGTTTACCTGTCACTTCACCCCAAATCCTTATTTCCCTAAAACACAAGTCACTTCTAGTGGTGTGGGGTGAATTAAACATTCCCACCAGTGTGAAATGTGTCTATCTAGGAATTTCATTAGAAAAGTTTTATGTGATCAAAGATCCCATAAAAAAACAGGAGTTAACCCAAGTATGACAATGTAAAAACATAAGCATAAGCTTTGCCATGTCTATACACAGCCACACTGTCAGTCATTGTCAAAATTATAGAGTGGAGCAGCATATCACATCTTTTCCTGTCAAAATGTTCCCTTTGACAAAGGTCAGTGCCTTCATGACATAAATCTGTTATCCTATTATTGTCATAAGTATCATGAGAAGAATGGAGTCAAATGTTTGGAACAGATAGAGTCAATGCAACTTAATTCAAGAAAGGGCCATATTTCCCACTTGCCTTTGTCAGGCTGCCAGCCATCAGCCTGAGCATTTCCTCTCACAATCTGTTTGTGTTCCAATGAGTAATAGCTTTTTACTGGCCTGGAAAATGACTATTCCATTACTAGCAAAGTGTATTCATGGGATTGAGAACCTTTTGAATAGTTAAGTACATTGCACCCTTTAAATAGACCAGACGGCTTCAGATGAGACCCTTAAAACTATGGCAAATCTGTTGGAAAATTAAAAATATAGTAAATCGAGGGCTGAAATCAGGCATATTTATGAGCTACTCAAATTTACAGTCACTTAAAATAGTTTGTTACTCAGTGAAATTTATGAAGGTTTTTTTTTTCACAAGAACCAACATCTCAAATAAGTCATGTATATTTGTAATAGAAGGAAAAAAAAAAAAGGAAAAAATTATAGTATGTAGCATAAATTATGTCAATTTTTTCACAGCAATATTTATTTCCACATCTATTTGAAAAGATACCAAAGGATGAAAACTATGAACATGACTCTCTTCTAAGTAACAGCAAGGTGCACTGGCAGTAAATGGAACTGAAATCAATAAATGCACGTGAATTTAAAGCTACAGTAAACAGGGACAGTGAGACTATTGGATAGCAATATAAATTGGTTAAAACACATAGAAAAATGCATAAGCATGTGTGAGGAACTGGAAATTATAGATATCCAGTTTTCTAGATGAGACAGGCCTGTTTCATACAATCAGCAAGAAGACTGGGCTAAATATGCCGCCTTACAAATATGATTGACAAATTATACTCACATGATCCATGTGCCTTAAGATTCTATTTTGACATAGTCATAATGTTATAGCCATGTTAATATAAACTTAAGGAAATGGGAGAGGACAGTGACCTGGAGTTTACAGACTCGTGTAAATTGTAGAGTAAATTCTAGTATAGAATTTAAGGATTTGATTATTCAGCCACTGAATACAGAATTGCAGTGTTGGAGGATTGATTGGGCTATTTTTCATTTTTTACTGGTTAACTTTCTGGTCTACACTAAATTACTTTTTCTTTTTTTTTTTTTCTGTTTAGTATCAAACAAAAGCTTTGCAGATTTGATACATAAAACACCTGCTGATCCCTCCTTCTGAGTGAATGGACCTCCAGGATTTACAATCCTAATAACAAGAATTTGAAAAAAAAGAACTATAGAAAAAGTGGTTTTTTTTTCCTTGTTTGTTTGACAGCCAACCTTTTTATTTTATTTTTTTTCCTTTTTTTCTTTTTTCTATCATGGAAATGGAAAAAGACAGAAACTGGAAAACAAAACCAAACTGCAATCAGCTTAGATAAAATAGGGAAAACATGTTCAATCCTCAATCTCATCTATACTACCTAGAGAAATGAATTTAGAGCTTCATTCCCATTCACATCTATTTCAAATACCTCAGTTCTGGTCTTGCTTCCTCCTGTATTTAACATAACTGGATAAACTTTCTTGGTGAATGCCGCACTACTTGGCAGATTTCAGAAAACTAATGCCTATACTTTCCCCACAACTTCCTTCCTCAAGATATTTAATGGGTTCCAGCTCTAGCTCCAGCATCTTCTTTATTCATGTTCCCTATAAGTGCTGCTTCTCCATGATGTAGCTGGCCCTTAATATACTTGGAAACAACTCATAAGGAAGCAGCAGGCATTACAAGCTTGTGTAGGAAGGTTTAGGATGTCACAAGAGAGAAGAGGACACTGAGAGGAGACCTCATTGTGGTCTTCAACATCCCCATGAGGGGAAACACAGGGGCAAGTATTGAGCTCTTCACTCATGATGAGTGACAGGACTTGAGGAAAAGGCATGAAGATGGGTTGGGGGAGATTTAGGTTGGGTATTAGGAAAAAGTTTTTCACCCTCTGGTGGTTGGGCACTGGAACAGGCTCACCAGGGACGTGGTCACAGCACCAGCCCTGACAGACTTCAAGAGGAATTTGCACAGTACTCTTAGGCACATGATATGATTCTTGGAGTAGGGCCAGGAGTTGGACTTCATTATCCTGATAGGTCCCTTCCAACTCAGCATATTCTATGATTCTATGGTTCTAAGATTCTGTGAAATTTTTTCAAGGGGTGACTCTGCAGGAAGGTGCTGGTAGAATATTTCTGAATTATGCAAAATATTAAAGCAAAATGAGGTGCAAAAGGGAAAGTAGGAACTTGTGTCTGAAACAAAGAGATCTATCTCCAAAGGCAGCTTGAGGAGGTCAAGACTGACTGTTGTATTTGCTGTTAGTTGCTAGGAAAAATATATTCTAAAAGGGCCTTAAAATGGGTGCAGTAACTTGAGTGTTTATTCTGCAGTAACTGGGGTGGGAAGAACAGTTGTGTTGAAATGCAGACCGAACCTACAGACTTTAAAACTGAAAGGTAAAACAGTGATAATTCAGCTTCTTACTTGTAGGCTTTTTCATCCCTCTCAGAACAATTAATGATAACTGAGTCACTGAAAACAAACACCCAAACCTGTCCTTTTGCTACTTCATCTGGTCATTTCATCATAGAAACACAAAGGGCAAGGTATTTGAGTGAGAAGTTCTCTGATTAGAACTGAAAGAACTTTTCAGGGTGCAGGGTTTAAAGCACATGAACTTTTACTTTTCTGTGAATTCAGACATGAGATCTCTTTTCTAACTGTTTTCCTGGCATCTTATGGTTTCAGAGATATCTTGTAGGAATGAGTTTTAAAAGCTCAGTAAGAAACTTATGAAGAAATATGTGTTTCTTAACAAGCTTCACATTTTCTTTTCTTTCAAATCTATTCAATTTCCATTTACTCTTATATTATGACTAAAACTTGAACAGTAAGGCAAACAATTCAATCTTTTCATCACTTTTGGAATGATATGCTTTTATTTTTTACTGATTGTATTAAAATTGCATGAAGAACAGTAAGGTAATATAATTTTTTAATACTTTTAACATATATTAAAATCTGTAATTTTTAGTTTCATTAGTGTCAGATCTCAATTAAATATGAAAATCAAATAATGATAACCCTCACTAATGAAGAAAAAAAGCTGTGGAACTAAAAAAAATATCTTCCAGCAATCTGGAGAGAAGGTTCAGCTATTGCTTTGACAGTAGTGTTCTATTAGTCATATCTTAAAAGACAAGATCAGAAAGCATTTCAATCATTGTTAATTTCCTTTATCATTTTTGATGCAATATGGAGGCAAGTTTCATATGCTGATCACAGTTGGGACAAAAGGAATTTAATATTAGAAGCAAATATTACAATAAATGTTTATTTATTTAATAGAAGTTTAAATGTTCATCTGTAGTTGATGTTAACCAAACACTGGGGAGAAGGATGTGTTGATTTCTTGGCTGGCAGATGGAGTTCTCTGCAGACTGGTTATCTTCATATATCATAGTTTTGAACAGTGTTTATTTATATATATATATATACATACATATATATTTTCTTTTTTTCCTTAGGAAGTTGGCTGCATTATCAGAGGATTTTTTCAGACATCCTGCTGGCTTTATTAAGGTAGGAGTACAAGATATGAACTACTTATATTTTAAACCCATCTGTCATCTACATTGATGTACAGCTAACAATAAAATCAATTAAGAATTCATGGGAGGTAGGTTGTGTCAGAGAAAAAAGCATTTTCAAATGAAAGGAGTGAACAAAGCTATTAATGTTATGCTTTAATATGGTGAGCTCTAATATGGTGAACTGGTTTCACAGGTTTAAATCACCATTACATGCACCAGCATTTGTGTGTCTGTACCTTGTGCACTCACTGGATATATGAGAGGGAAGGACAGGGTTTTGATATCCACTACCTATTTGTATTTCAATAGCAGCTCTGTTCCTACTGTCATGACCAGATTCTTATCACAGAATATTCTGAGTTGAAAGGGACTCAAAAGCATCATCAAGTTCAGCTCTTAGGTGAATGGCAAACATGTACATCAAACCTGCAGCCTGGATGTTTTTAGCACCATGCTCTAACCAACTGAGCCAATCTCAGAGTTAATTTGCTGGTATCCAACACAGTCAGACCACACTTGTGTGAAAGAGCTTCTCAACTGGTGATTTCAATGCTAGGAAAAAAAAATATATAAAAGTGGAAAATACTATTTTTTTTTTCCTTCTCTCCTTAAAAACAGCACTTCTCCCTTTTTATTTATTAGGCATGATATGGTTTTGGTTATAACTGGAGTGCAGAATACATTTGGTGTGTATATGGATTTGTCAGAGGTTCTTTTGGAAATCATAATTTTAAACTTCTGCTAGTTTTTCTATCTCAAGTATAGGGAAATCTTTGTAATGGTATGGCAGCCTATCCCCAAAATCTGGTGTATGCTACCTTGGACAATGCACCTGTCTTTTCTGATAAACACCATTGTTATAATACATCAACAAACTTAAAAGATATATGTATTCCCATGTATGATATTTTCACTATTGGTTGGATTAAAGATAGCATTAGATGCATATTTCTAGACATGAAAGGAGATAAATGTTCAACATTTTCAACCTTTCCCATCAAAGACCAAAAGTCCAAGTTAAAATCTGAATAACTGTTTGTAATTAGCAGTATATGGTTTAATCTCTAGGGGATTTACAGTTCAAACCCATGAATTAAACAGTTGGGTCAAGAAAGCTGTGTGTTATTAGAAGTTGATGAAATATTTTGCAGTGAAACAAGACAGGCTTCCGCTCTCTATCACACAGTGCTGCATGAATTTACGGAAACAGAGACTACTATAATTTTCATACTTGTTAATTACTATTAACTCTTATTTCATGTTTTATTGAAATTATTTTGAACTCTTGAACCAGATTGGAGCCAATGAATAATTTCATAAAGGCAGGAAGATGATGTGTAACTACAGTCTTTTTCTTTCAGAATGCTGGTACTGTCACCCCAACAAGTCAGGAAGACAGATTGAGCAGATTATCCTTTATAATACAGAAACTCAAATCTTGTTTAAAAAAATTAAGGCAATACATTAAAATATACATTTCAATTTTTACCTTTCTGGTTTGGTTTGATGGTGGGTTTTGTTTGATTTGGGTTTTGGGTTGGTTGTTTTTGGTTTTTTTTTTTGGTTGGTTAGTTAGTTTGGTTTGGTTTATTACTATTATAAACCATGTTATAATAAAAAATGAGGTTATCATATTTTAGAAAAAATTGCAGAGAAATGTGAGCAATGCAGTAAAACTAAGAATATTTATTAGACAGTTTTTAAGACTATCTTTAAATATACTTTTGATGGAATCAATGACTTTATTTATTATCTATGCCTTATTCTTATTTACCCAAGTCTTCATAACGTTTTTGAAATCCCCCTTCCTCCCCTCAGCCCTAAGATATTGCAAATTTGATAAAGCATTATAATATAAAGGGAGTGGATCTTACTGTATTCTATATTTTCTCATATTAATTACCATGCTATTCTTTTTTTCTTTATGATGCATTCCAGATATGTTTTGCATTTATGACCTTGGATAAAATTGCTGAACTCTTTTTGTTGTTTGTTTATTACTCTATCATCCACCCAATAGAAGAGCCATTGAGAAAAATGTGCCACATACCTGACATTTAGAAACCTTAGTAGAAGAAGCATGTGCTACAGCTACCCACCCAGTGAACATATGTGGAACAGTGTGTGTGTAGTATATAGTGTCAAAAATGAAATCCTTATGTGTGAGTACTGCATATGCAGGAGATTCAAGACTCTGTGGAACAGACTTCTAAGAGTGTTGTATGGTGTGAGGGTGATTGTCGCTATGGTCTTTATAATGTAAATCCCCAAAATATGATGGGATACTGTTTGGAACTTCTACAGTTGGTGCCTATCTTGCGTGTTCACTATCTGCTGCCTCAGCCTGTTCTGTTTACAGCAGGATTGTGGCTGCTCTGGCACATGCTGCTAACATCAAGTCTTTAAGGAGCTTGCACTTGCAGAACTGGGTCCACTATGTTTTTTTACACATCCTACACAAAATCCCCTTGGTAGAAAATAGACAGAAACAGCATTATCAGCAGTCTTCTTTAGTAGAAATGTGTCTAAACCCAATTACTTTTCACTTTCCGATCAAAGAGAATTAATTGGAATCAGGCGGGAGGGTGTTTAATATTACAAGAATTCAAGTTGTACAAAGAGGCTCAAAGAATCCCTTTGAGAACTAATACCATGAGGCTACATCCAACTGTGCAATCTCAGCTACCCTATGATGCCATACATATGGAAAGGGTCTCCAGCCTGACAGAAGGGTGGCTGATACCCAGCACTGTGATATTGTCTTCTCTTTATTAATCTCTGCAGATTGATTTTGACACAATCTGCTCCGCACTCTGAGATCTTCATGGTGGGGAAAGAGTCTTGTTTGTCTTACAAAACTTACTCGAGGCATCACAGACTTCCCAAACAGGGCAAGACACTGGGATAACACTGAAAGGCCAAGATGGAATGAGACAGTCTCCTAGTAGGATCTATCCAACTGTGTATTAATGTGATCAAATCAGGGCAAAATGGTGGTAGTCACTCTGAACAGGAAAGAGCCAGATGCTGAGTCCTTTGGGCTGCTTCCCCGTTTCTCCCTGATCTGACCATGGGTATTTCAGAAACTGAGTTTAATAATATATCCCCGTTAAGCCGTAAGTCACACTTCATTGCTGACCAGCCAAAGAACTGGGAACATAGCATTTTGTTAAATATCTCTTTCAGATCATGTGCTTTATTCAAAAATTTCCTTCCCTCAATATGTTCATTCCCTGCAAATAGACTGTCATCACCTGTTCTCCACTTGTTTGCATACTGATAGCTCTTCTCCTCTCATAAATTCCATTAATTAATGAATAGTCAGCAGGGAATTGTCTCCTCAGGCTCATTAAAGAAATGGACACTAAAATGATATGAAAGCAGCTGCCTCCTTTCTGTCATTCCCTTCTGACGGCTATTGCTTTCCTCATCACTGCTAAATTATAACACTGCTTTGATTAGCAGTCCAGTTACTTGCTGCAGCTGCATTTAGAGACAGAAATTTTAGCTATACAGTCATGTTTAATTGATATTCTCATCAAACTGTTAACACTGTAAAAAGAAAATGCAGCACTCAATGCATCAAGCTTATGTACATATATTAAATCCTGCTGGAATTTTTTTACTTTGTAGGCAGATTGAAAAGACATGTTTCTTGATGCTTTCTCATAAGTCGCTGATTATTAGCTGAGCTCATTTGGGAACCAGATGTAAAATTTGTGAAAAATCTCGGGCCAGAGATTATCCTAAATAGAAGGATATTGGATTGCCATCCCAGTGCTGAAGTGTGAATGTTCATTTCTGTGATGGAGAATTTAGAAATTATCTATTTTCAAGCATAGGATAAGATCTGATTTTCAACAAAGATTTCAAATCAAAAACTATTCCCCATCAAAAGACTAAACCTATGTCAGACAGAGAGTCTATGTGATGGCTGGTATAAATTAGCATACTTTGGAAGATACTCTAATTCATACAAGAAGGATGGTTTGGCCAGGCTTGCCTATACTCAGGTTTTAGCTTCTGACTCATCCCTTGTGGAAGAAACATTATTCATTGAACAGTCTAAATCAGGACAGGCCCCTCTAGTCTGAGGCTGCTGAGGTATGGTTACCCTCGGCTACCACAGTCTTTAAACAGGAGATCATAGAATCCTAGATTCATTAAGGCTAAAAAAAGCCTTTATAATCATCGAGTCCAACTGTTAACCCATCACTTCCAAGTGCATCACTAAACTGTGTCTCCAAGTGCCATATCTACATGTTTTTCTTGAACACTTCCAGGAACAGTGATTGTACCACTGCCCTGGGCAGGCTGTTACAGTGCTTGACCACCCTTTCTGTGAAGAAATTTTTCCTAGTATCTGATCTAAACCTTCTCTGGTGCAACTTTAGGTTGTTTCCTCTTGTCCTAGAAGAGGATATCTTGCAGCTTTGAGGTAACATAACAAGAAGTGTTGCTCATTGTCTTTTAGAGTTGGTACTTTCCCTCAGATTAAATACAATCCCTTATTGGGCTCTGGGACTAAGTGGGAGATTTTCCACAGGACAAGTGGAAAAGTCTTTGCTCTGGTGCTGACTTGTGATGCTGAAACCCATGCTCAAGCTCAGCCCAAAGGATGGAGTAAGAGATCGTTTGCCATGGAATGTACCAGCAAGCATCCAAAATCAGAGCTAACAAGAGGAGCTCTTTAAACCCTAGCCCCAGAAAAAATATATTGAACACAATTCTGAAATTATCTAAAATGCAATGGAAAGGCTTCAAAACTCTTTTTCTCCCTGGTCATTGATTTGCATTTCAGGATTGGATTTGGACTTTGCTTATCAAACGTAAGCTATTTTTGATGACAAACTCAAAACTTTCAACTCAGATGTGTTGCTTACAAAAACAAAAAAATTCCTTGCCTGACTGGCTTCACTTGGAGAAACTTCCATTAGATATTTCAAAGTTCACGCAGGGTGAATATAGACTTTTGGTTTAACCTACAGCACTTAAAATCCCAATTTTTTCTCATATCAGGATGAACATTTAAAGAGAACCTCCCAGTTGTCTCCAATTCCTGTGTTGTTGAAACATCTGTTCCTGTTCTGCTGTGCCCTCAGTGTGGACACAGCTTCAAGTGTCTAACTGTAAGATCTGGTCTAGACTCAAACTGGTTCTTTGTTTTGTTTATACTTTTAGAGTTTCAATAGCTAAAAAAGGAGGTGATTTTACTAAGTTTGATTTGTGATCCTAACTTGCTACAGAGACCAGTAAAGGTGAGTACAGAAAAATCCTGGGTGAGACAATTTAGTTGTTGATCATGTAGGAGACTTAGGCTCCTGCTGTAAACATTTTAAATTGTCCTGCTGTGAAGAACCTCAGCTTTTCTATACTTGACTTAGCAGAGAAATTTGGCCTTTGAACTGAGGCAGACAGATTTTGAAAAAGTAGTGACAATCTCTTTCTTCCACTTCAATTCTTCACTTGAAACGTTCTCATATTTTGTTGATAGTTGGTGTTGTATCATGTTAAATATTGATACTTTAAGTAAATAACTGAAAACTATCCCTTTCTTCTTTCAAGTGCTAAATTTCTTTCTTTCTTTGATAACCTTTGATTGCACTGTATTATCATCTGTTAATGGAGTAATGTCTCCCTTTGAACTGGTTTGTAGCAGCAGTGCGAACATCTAGGTAGTTTCATATATCATATATATCACAACAGATATGCAGGAGATTCATATTGTTATCAGCATTATTTAGAAATGTCATGTCTCTAGCATAAAAAATAATTTAGAGAAATCATTCTCTGTATCAGTTTGCAGCTTGGCTCCAAGTATGGACATCTCAGCTGCCTTAAATTAGATTAAATCATTTTAGGCCTAAAGGATGATTCATGGGCATGCTATAAAGTTCATGGTGCAGATTCAAAACCTCTAGCATCTACAGTAGGTTTTGGTTTGAATTCAAACAGAGCAAGACTCTTAAATGAAACAACTTATTCTTGAAGTGTAGTGAACATCTACCGATTATGCAATACCCAATTTTAATTTTAATTTCTGAATAGAAATTTTAATAACAGGTGTATTCGCTAAAGATGTTCTAGATTTCCAGTACTCCTAGACCTTTCCTTTACTGAACATAAGTCCCTTGAAAGCAACTCTCTAGTCCAAGGATCCAATGAGGCAGACAGGGTTTATCAACTCATTATAGTTAAAAAGCCTACTTATCCTGTGGCAGAATTTATTTTCTTTCTCAGGGGGCTTAAATATTAATGTATTCCATGTATGTGAAAAATGTTACCTCTTATTAAACCTTTCATATGTTTTCCATACCTACATCTCTTTTGTATATACTGATCTCTAACATTCAAATCGTTAAATGATTCTTGCCTCTAAGGTGATTTTTTAATTATAACACACATATGTTGTTAATTAAAAGGTGCAGTTACCATAGTACTTGATACTGTTGTCAGGGGTAAGGGTAATATGTAGCTGTGTTCATTAGCAGAAGTGGTTATTAAAGGTAGCAGTAACGAGGGGTAGTGGGTTTTATGGTAAGTGGTTTTTAGGGCCAGGGCCAGGGCCAGGGCTAGGGTTAGAGTTTATTTTATGGTTAGTGTAATGGGTAAGGGGAATATGTGGTTGTGTTCATTAATGGTAGTGACTTTTATCAGTAATGGTAATTATGGGTTGAGCTTATTTGGGTAGTGACAATTAGGGGTAGTGTAATATCGAGTCAGTGGTTTTTAGGGCCAGGGCTAGGGTTAGGGTTAGGTTTATGGTTAGTGTTATGTGTAAGGGTAATATGTGGTTGTGTCCGTTAGTGGCAGTGGCTATTAGTTGTAGTGGCAATTAGTGGTAGTGGTTATTGGGGTAGTGGTAATTATGGGTAGAGGTTTTTAGGTTTCGTGGGTTTTAGGGTGATGGCTAGGTTTAGGGTTACATTTATGGTTGGTGTTAGGGGTAAGGGAAATATGTGATTGTGTTCATTATTGGCAGTGACTATTAGCTGTAGCAGCGATTAGTGGTAGTGGATATTGGGGTAGCGGTAATTAGGGGTAGAGGTTTCTATGGTTAGCTGTTTATAAATCCGTGGCTAGGGTTAGGGATAGGTTTCTGGTTAGTGCTAGTTGGAAGGGTAATACGTGTTTGTGTTCGTTAGTGGCAGTGGTTATTAGCGGTAGTGGTAATTATTGGAAGTGGTAATTAGGGTAGTGGTAATTTGGAGTAGAGTTTTTTCAGGAGAGTGAATTTAAGGGTTAGGGCGACGGTTAGGTTTAGGTTTATGGTTAGTGTTAGGGGTAAGAATAATATGGATTTGTGTTTGGTAGTGGCAATGGCTTTTAGCAGTAGTGGAAATTAGTAAGAGTAATTGGGGTAATGATAATTAGGGGCAATGTTTTTTCAGGTTAGTGGGTTTTATGTGTACGGCTAGGGTTAGGATTAGGTTTATGGTTTGTGTTAGGGTAAGTGTAATATTTGGTTGTGCTCGTTAGAGGCAGTGGCTATTATCTGTAGTGGGAATGAATGGTAGTGGTTATAGGGGTAGCTGTAAGGGGTTTAGAGTATTTTATGGTTAGAGGTTTTCAGGTCCAGGGCAAGGGCTAGGGTTACATCTATGGTTAGTGTTATGGGAAAGGGTACTATGTGGTTTGTTCATTAGTGGCAGTGGTTTTTAGTCATAGTGGCAATTATGGGTATTGCTTTTTTGGGTATTTTCAATTAGGGGAAGTGGTTTATTGGGTTAGTGGTTTTCAGGGCCCGGGCTAAGGTTAGGGTTAGGTTTATGGTTAGTGTCAGGGGTAAGGGTAATATGTGGTTGTGTTCATTAGTGGCAGTGGTTATTAGTGATAGTGGGAATTAGTGGTAGTAGTTATTGGGTAAGGATAATTAGCGTTTGTGTTTTTTCGGGTTAGTGATTTTTAGGGTTAGGACTAGATTTATGGTTTCTGTGAGGGGTGAGGGTAATATGTGTTTGTGTTCATTAGAAGCAACGTCTATTAGCTGTAGTGGCAATTAGTGGTAGTGGTTATTGGGGTAGCAGCAATTAGGGGTAGAGGTTTTTATGGTTACTGGTATTTAGAGCCAGGGCTAGGGAAAGGGTTTTGTTTGTGGTTAGTGTTAAAGGTAAAGGGAATATGTGGTTGTGTTCAGTAGTGGCAGTGTTTATTAGTGGTACTGATAACTATGGGTTGTGATTATTGGTTTTGTGGCATTTAGTGGTAGTGGGGTTTCGGGTTAGTTGTTTTTAGGTTTAGAGCTAGGGTTAGGGTTTGGTTTATAGTTAGTGTTAGGGGAAAGAGTAATATGTAGTTGTGTTCATTAGAGGTAGTGGCTATTAGCTGTAGTGGTAATTAGTGCTAGTATTTATTGGGGTAGCAGTAATTAAGGGTAGAGGTTTTTATGGTTATGGTTTTTAAGGCCAGGGCCAAGGTTAAGGTTTTGTTAGTGTTAGAGTTAATGGGAATATATGTTTGTGTTCAGTACTGGTGGTGGTTATTAATTGCAGTGGTAATTATGGGTTGTGGTTATTGGTATAATGGCAATTAGGGATAGTGGTTTTCGGGTTAGTGACTTTTAGGATTAGGGCTAGAGTTAGGGTTTGGTTTATCGTTAGTATTAGAGGTAATGGGAATATGTGGTTGTGTTCATTAGAAGCAGTGACTAGTATCGGTAATGGTAATTTATGGGTTGTGGTTATTTAGGTAGTGGCAATTAGGGGCAGTATTTTTTAGGGTTAGTATTTTTTTAGGGCCATGGCTAGTGTTTGGGTTAGGTTTATGGCTAGTGTTAGAGGTAAGGGAAATATGTAGTTGTGTTCATTACTGGTAATGGGTTTTACTGGTAATCGTAAGTATAGGTAGAGGTTATTGAGGTAGCAGTAATTAAGGGTAGAGTTTTCTTGGGTGAGTGAATTTAAGGATTAGGGCTAGGGTTAGAGTTAGTTTTATGGTTAGTGTTAGGTGGTAAACATAATATGTGGTTGTGTTCATTAGTGATAGTAGTTGTTAGCGGAAGTGTTAATTATGGGTTGTGCTTATTAGAGCAATTAGCAATTAGAGTTGTGGGGTTTTTTTGGGTTAGTGGTTTTTAGGGTTAGGGCTAGGGTTAGGGTGAGATTTATGCTTAGTGTTAGGGGTAAGAGGAATATGTGGTTGTGTTTGTTAGTGGCAGTGGTTATTACCGGTAGTGGTAATTAGTGGTAGTGTTTATTGGGTTAGCTGTAATTAGGGGTAGTGTTATTTATGCTTAGTGGTTTTTAGAGCTTCTTCATGGACACCCCCCTGTCGGGGGGGAGAAGTTTTCATGCCCTTATGAGGTTGTGAGCTGTGCTGACAGTGGTAGATGCCTCGAGTAGGGTCTCCTATGATATTCAGGTCTCAACTGAAGGGTCAGACAAAGTGTGTCCATGGGCAGGATGGGCTCACTAGCTCCCCAGAACCATCCTAGGAGAAGGACAACTCTAGCTCCAAACCCAGGCAGATGCAGCTCGCTTAGCCCTGTAAGGCCATCTATCTAAGAGAAGGACACTCTAACCAAACCTACATCCTGAGGACTTCCCTGCCACCGTCCAAGTTCACTTGGCCCTGGCAGATGAACCTTAGGAGTAAAGGGTGGGGCCAGTTCTGCGCATGCTGCACCTCACCTAAAAAATCCATTGCGCAGACTCTGTGGATCCTCCCACACTTGCAAAGCCCTGTAATGACAGGTGAGGGATGAAACGGCAGGTGATGAGGTGCACTGGAAGCCGCAGCCCCAACCCTGCATGCAGGCAGTTCAAGACATTGGTAGCTCGCGACTGACACAGAGATGACAGTCTGGTTCGGCAGCATCCTGAATGACCAAGCAGCCTTTTGCAAGGAGAGCACTGCTTGGTCCACATGGAGAGGGGCCTAAAAAAGGTGGCCTAACCAAAGCTCATCTCCACCCTTCACCCGGTTGGCTTGCCATGGCCAATGGGCATCTTCCTTGCAGTCAAACAAAAACAAACTCCAAAAGACAAAGGCTTACACCTTCCCCCAAAGGTGTGTCCAAATTAACTCTTGCATGTTGGAACATCAGAACCATGCTCAATTCTGTGGATGGTGGATGTCCTGAGCTTTGTTCTGCTCTATTTGCTCACAAACTGTCACGACTCAACATCAACATTGCTGATCTCAGTGAAGTCCGTCTCCACGAGGTAGGCAGCCTTAAAGAACAGGGTATCGCCTACACACTCTATTTGTCGGGCAAACCCAAAACTGAAAGTCACCTTTCAGGAGTTAGTTTCATGATTAGAAACTCCATTTTCTTCAAATTTGAAAATATGCCAACAGGTCATTCTGATCTCATTATCTCCTTACGCCTCCCACTGCACAGCAAACAACATGTTGTTCTCTTCAGTATATATGCCCCAACTCTCCAAGCTGATCCTTCTGTGAAAGACAAATTCTACACTGACTTGCACTGCCTTACCCAAAAGTTCCTGCAGATGACAAGATCATAATCCTTGGTGACTTCAACACCAGAGTAGGTAAGAACTATGAAGCCTGGAAAGGAGTACTAGGGAAGCACGGTGTTGGAAACTGCAATGGCAACGGACACCTGCTGGTAGAGTTTTGTGCAGAGCAGCAGTTCACCATCACCAACACTATCTTTCAGCAGAAAGACAGCCTGAAGACAATCTGGATGCATCCTCGATCCAAGCACTGGTACCTCATTGACTATGTCTTAGTACAACAGAGAAATGTTCATGATGTCTGTCATACCCGAGTGATGCCTAATGTAGAATGTCAAACAGACCACCACCTTGTGCGATGCAAACTCAACCTCCACTTTAAGTCCAAACCTAAGGGGGGTGGCATTCCAAGGAGGAGGCTCAATGTTAACAATCTTAAAACAGGCAGAGTGAGAGACAGCTTCCAGGTAAACCTTCAAACTAGACTTGAAGATCATCCCATAGATCCCTCTTCTGAAGCGCTTTGGCAGCATATTAAAAATAGCATCCTGCAGTCCTCTGAAGAGTCATTAGGGTTCTCCTCCAAGAAAAACAAAGACTGGTTTGACAAAAATAATCAAGAAATCCAGGAATTGTTGTCAAAGAAGAGAACTGCTCACCAAGAACACCTCACTCAGCCATCTTCCCATGTAAGAAAAGCAGCTTTCCACCTTGCATGCAGTAAGCTCCAACAGAAATTTTGAGACATCCAGAAAAAGTGGTGGATCAACCTAGAAGAAAAGACACAACTATGCACAGACTTGGGTGACCACAGAGGATTCTATGAGGCTCTGAAAGCAGTGTACGGACCCACACACCAGGTTCTAAGCCCC
>JAWWMO010000001.1:31559278-31569423 GCA_035047845.1 Dendrocincla fuliginosa | reverse complement strand
GCTTCTCACAGATAAAACCTCCATCCTGAATTGATGGTCTGAACATTTTCAGACTCTCTTCAGTGCCAACTGTGTAGCCCAAGACTCAGCAATTCAACACATAACACAAGAGCCGATGAAAAATGAATTTGATCTAGCCCCTACTATGGAAGAGACTCTTAAGACCATATAGCAGGCAAAAACTAGCAAGGCAGTTGGAGTTGATGGAATCCCACCTGGAGTTTGGAAGCATGGATGCCAAGCACTCGAAGCTAAGTTTCATGACCTCATTGTGCATTGCTGGGAGCAAGGTGAACTACCATTGGATTTCCGTGATGCAGTCATCATCACCCTGTACAAGAAGAAAGGAGAAAAATCAGTCTGCTCAAATTACTGAGGTATCACTTTGCTCTCCATTGCTGGTAAAATCCCTGCAAGAATACTTTTGAACAGATTAGTACCCGCTATTGCAGAAGAACTTCTACCTGAAAGCCACTGTGGTTTCAGAGCCAACAGGAGTACCACAGACTTGGCATTTGTTCTCAGGCAACTGCAAGAGAAGTGTAGGGAACAGAACAAAGGACTCTATGTAACTTTCATTGACCTCGCTAAAGCTTTTGACACAGCAAAACCAGAAAAGGTTTGTGGCAAATCTTGGAATGAGTAGGATGTCCCTCCAAGTTCCTCGAAATGGTCATCCTGCTATATGAGGATCAGCGCGGCCAAGTCAGATGTGGCGATGCACTCTCTGAGCCTTTCCAATAACCAATGGTGTGAAACAAGGTTGCATTCTCGCACCAACCCTATTCACAGTCTTCTTCATCATGATGCTCCAAAGGGCCACGGCAGACCTCCATGAAGAAAACAGCATCTACATCTGAAATTGTACCAATGGAAGTCTATTCAACCTGAGGTGACTGAAAGCCCACACTAAGACCATGAATCACCTCGTCCGTGAGCTGCTTTTTGCTGATGATGCTACCCCGGTTGCTCACACAGAGGCAGCTCTACAGCGCTTAACATCCTGCTTTGCAGAGGCTGCTGAGTTCTTTGGGCTGGAAGTCAGCTTGAAGAAGACAGAAGTTCTCTATCAACCTGCACCTCAAGAAGTCTTCCCTCATCCCCACATCACCACAGGTGAATCAGAGCTTAAGTCAATCCAGCAGTTCAGCTGTCTGGGAAGCATCATTTCCTCAGATGGTAAGATTGACAAAGAGATAGACAACAGGTTAGCAAAGACATACAGAGCTCTAGGAATACTCCATAAAAGAGTCTGGCACAATAAACACCTGAAGAAAAGTACAAAGATTAGTGTCTACAGAGTCATTGTACTGTCTACTCTTCTATATGGGTCTGAATCCTGGGTCATCTACCGCCACCACCTGTGACTTCTCGAGCGCTTCCATCAGCGCTGCCTCTGTACAATCCTAAACATCCACTGGTCTGATTACGTGTCTAATGTGTCTGTCCTTGAACAGGCAGAGATCACCAGTATCGAGGCCATGCTGCTGAAAGTGCAGCTGTGCTGGGCAGGGCATGTCTCCATGATGGAGGATCACCTCCTCCCTAAGATTGTGCTCTATGGGGAACTCGCCACCAGTTGCCGCAGGTACAAGGACTCCCTGAAACAATATCTCATCCTTGGCCATATTGACCACCATCAGTGGTCCACTCTGGCCTCCAGTTGGTAGAAATGGAGATAAACCATGCATAACGCTGTTGCTTCCTTTGAGAACATGCGCAGAATCAGTCTTGAGTTAAAAAAGGCAACGCAGGAAGAACCATGCCTTGCCAGTAGTGCCAGTGGAGACTTTCCACTGTGCCTTTTGCAATCAGACTTGCAAAGAAGAAAGGAACGAAAGGGATGAGCGACTCTGATTAGGGTAGAAGCAGGAATGACCATTTATTGAGGGACGCAGCAGACTTTTATAAGGTGAGGGTAGAGGGTTCTGGAACTTGGGAGGAGTTAAGGGCAGAGTTAGGGCAGAACACAACACATAAGGGATAAAGGGGTGGCAACTGCGACATACAAGGGAAAACTGGGGAGTGGCCAGCCATATAAGGAAGTGGTGCAGTGCACCACAGGCTGACCAATAGGGAAATAGGGGTAAAACATCCAATCACAACATTCTAACAATATAAACATAATTGTTACTATTCTAATACAACAGATAACTGTCTACACTATTTGAATGGTAAAAACTTTTAAACCCCATCAGTCCATGTACTATCTGGATAGTTCTTTCTTCTTTCATTAAGCACTGGTCTTTTCTCATTCTTTTCCCTTCGTTATCTTCCACACAGCTTAGCATGCTGGGCGTTCCCCGACACTTTCCTATCTCACATGGGCCCTTTCAGCCACCAGCGTGCTTGTAGCAAGCATGGGTAGAGCCCTTGCAAATCTTCATTTCCGAAGCCTAGCCATGATGATGATACTGTTGCTGGATTAATTCATTAGAACCTTTAGTAAAAGCCAAGATACGACCATCTTGTAGTGTTATACCTGATGCTGTTGTTCTACACCAACTACCACAAGATGTAATAATAATTAGAGAGGATTCAGGCTATCCAGCTGCCAGCAAGGATAGTAAGACAGGAGAGAAGAGAAAATTATTAGAATTAAGATCTGTGTCCACACACATCAAGAGAATGAGCTTGTATAAAAGGAAAAGGAGACTCCTGACAGCACAGACTAAATATATAAGAAATTTTACTTAATCCTATGGGCAAAAGAATCGGTGTTTCAGGGCAGTCAGAACCACTGCCCTGAAAAGAAAACCTGCTTCTTTTCTAACAGAAGAGTGAGGAATATGAGGTAGACTGAATTAACCTGATCTGGATTGTTTTTCTTTTAGAAATGTACCATGTATAGGTCTATAATCACTGGAAGTCCAGTGATGAAAACGCTTCTTCATCTGTAATTCACTGCCTAAAGAGCCTTGCTACTGGGATTATTGACAATAGTTGACAGTGTAGTGATCTGCAGCCTTCTTCATCAGTAAAGAATCTGAGATTTTCCCAAGGCAAAGAATTTTTGGGTTTTTTGGACACACTTAGTATTTGTGCTGCCCTGGAGAATATGATAAAACCAATTCTGCAATACAGAACTAACAATATTTGGAGGAAAAATAAGTTAGGATGTAGTCTTTGGTCCAGCAGATTTCAAGAAGGCCTCAAGAGCTGCAGGAAATTACTGACAACTCTCATCTCTTCCCAGGCAACAATGCACTAACATTCCCTAATATGCAACATTTTGTTTTGCTCTTGTCCCAAACTATTCCAGTCTTACCAAAGGTCCCTGTGACAGAGGACCTGCTTTGTGTTTCCTGTACCACTCATTTTTTTTTTTATATATCCATGTTTATTTTTGATAATTATTCTTTGGCTAATGCCAGTATCAACCATAGGTACTGTGGTTGAGCCATACACGCATTTGTAGTCAGTATGTCAGTCATTATTTTTTTTCTCTATTGTTAACTCTCATATATCAGTTTGGTTTTATTTGCTTTTTTAGAAACCCAGAAACACTTGCCTCTTGTATTCATATTTGAACTTTTAAGTAATTGGTCAGAAATTGAAATCAGTGGGAAAAAAAATACATGTGAGAAGATAAGTGTAAAGATCAGGTACACAAGTCCTTATTTGCACTAATTGCACTATTTGATGTAATACACTGATGAAATTAAAGTGGCACCAGTTTCCCATCTATTTATACAGATAATTTTGTATTTCTGAACAAGTAAATACACTTACTCTTTTATGTAAAACTTACTCATATCTTCAGGAAAAGAAATACATTCTCATTTATATAGACTCCACCTTTCAAGAAATTCATGCAAATAAGTTAAAAGAAATGGCAATAATCTAAGTCATTATGCAAAAAATGGTCAATAAGGAAGACGTCATTTCTAACCATTATTTTCATATAATTCAAAGGCTATGGGAACTAAATGGTATTATTGTAGATTTCACTTTTTCATTTTTGATTTTCTATTCTGATGATCTTTTTCACAGCATTACACCAATGTGAGCAGACCATGAGATCAACATTCTTTCAGAAATTATGCTGGCGTACCATAGTCACATCAGGAAATGACACATCACCCTGATCTCTTTTTAGGAATGCACTTTAACTAAGGATACAACAATAAAATGTTTAGTCATCAAGGTCAAAGGGAAGGTGCTGTCTTGTGTCAATGCAAAATTGTAATGGAATACACACAAGGATTACATAATTTATTTAAAACAAACAAACAAACAAACTTTTCCTTCTTATCCTGCACAGTTCCATTTAATTGAACATAAATTGTGCTATTTTGGGATTGAAAGTCATATTTTTCCAGATACTAAAAAAGGCTTTTACTGGACTTTTAAAGCAGAAGTTTACATGTAACCACTGTCAAAACTGTCAAAAGTGTATTTTTCAGCTCTTTAGGAAGAAGGAAATTTGAAATTGTAATGATAATCATTACAATTATTTTGATAAATTACACAATAGAAACAACATGTAGCTGTTTAAGAAGAATAATCACAAATGTCTTCCTCCATATCTGGTGCACAAATTGTGAAAAATAAAATAAACAGATCTGCATCCCATCTTGAATATAAAAACAGCTTCTCTAGAAAGGAAAATAAAAGCATAAAGAAGGATAAGAAGTTTCCAAAGCCATGAATGAGAGTAAATATAAACGGAAGGAATTTAGGGTTATTTGGGGTTATCACAGCAACCCAAATAAAATGGATTTTAATGTTGATCTGTTTTTGTGAGATACAAATTAAATACACAGATGCTTTAGAGATGATCAAATTTAACAGCTCTGAAACTCTGTGTATTTAGAAGCATAATATAAATTTTAATCAACATTTCCATATGGGAAGTTCTGTGTATGAGGTTGCAGAGCTCACAGAAATACAACCACTGATGCCAGTGTTTGTGGTACTGTGGCTAACAAGAAATGTCTCACAGGGACAAAAGAGAAAGCTGTTATAAACCCTGGGATCAGTACCATGGCAAAACGCTGACTTTCCACAGTCCTCAGCCCTCCTGCGCCTTTTCTGGAGTACACTATAACCAGAATTCTCTAGGAAGGTCTCAGCTGTGTGGGATTTGGAGGAATAGGATGTAGTGTATTTGCTGTATACTTCCTGCAATCACAGGTGGCAGGACTTGCTGGTCAGATGGTCATTCATCTGTTTTGTTGTAAGGAACTGTTGGCCACTAAAAGTGGTATGATAACTTTAAGAAAATGACCCTTAGAAAAAAACATAAAAATCAGGTAATAAATTACCATTATCAAATTTCTTGTTACAAAGATTTATTTTGTACTCTAAGCTTTCACTCAGTAAAAAACAATATTCAGGGGGCCTTAAACAGTGACCAGAAAAATGTAAAAGAAAATTAAAGTTATTCCATTTATATGATCACATTGCACATAGGTTGCTGAGATTGTGATGATTTTTTCTCTCTGTACACCATCTATGCAGCTTTTAAAATTGTGATCTAGCAAATGATCAGCCACTGACAAGATTTATGATATTTTCAAGTTTGGGGAAAGAAAAAAAAAAAAAAGAGTAAAGATCATTGCATTTCAGACAAGGTGTATTTAGAAAAAACAGCTTCCCCTGGAGCTTTGTACTCCACATAATTACATTCCACATATAGTAATTGAAACTTGCGAATATGTCAAACTGTGTGTTTTCATAAACCAGCAGTAATCAGCTCAAATTATTTAAATTCACTATTTGACATAATTGCTATAAATATGACAGAAAAAGATATTTCTATGGTGTATTGCTTCATAACTTTATCAAATGACTACCTAGGGAGATAACTGCACTGTGTTCCTATGGTAATCTGCAGGATAGCAATGTTGAGTACCAAATATATGTTTTTCCACAGATCTTATTTAGATTTAGTAAAATGTCTACTGCAATTAAAGGGAAATCTCTGCAATCTGGTACTATCCATGTACCTCCCTGAATCAGAAGTTACCATAAAATCAAGCAATTGGAAAGCACTGGCCAGAAACTGAGCAGCTGTCGTCAGGAATAGCTCCACTGAAGTCAGAATAAAACAATGCTGATTTTTACCAACAAAGAATTCAAATTGTACTTCTAGGGAGAATATACCTGCTGGGTTCCTGACACCATTGCAATAGAACTGTCACCTCCACAAAGACTATGCTAAGACCAGAGATTGTCTTATTTATTGTGCATTTAATGTGTGACAGAAAGGGCTCTCTAGGCGTTCATGAAAGCCAAATGCTGATTGTAGTTTTCAGGCCTTCTGAACCTCTGAGACACTATACGTCCCAGAGAAAGATTTTTTTCAACATGTTTGCTTTGAGAAATGCAGATGGAAAGGAAAAGGAAAGGGATGGAGGATGGAATGGGTTTGGGTATCTTGTTATGTTTGAATGTTTCCTAACATATGGTTATGGAGTTCATTTATCCCAGCCTGATGTCTGGCTGACCAAAAGGCACATGAGATATTAATTGATAATGTGTAACACTGATGGTGAAAAGAATAAATGGAGTTATTATAGGAAAAATGATGCATAAGAAAACATTTGTACAGTTTTGTTAGGAAACACGAGGATTTTCCAGGGGTCTTTTACTAGATCTCAGTTCTAACTACTCTTTGATAGCCTCTGGAAGTAAGAAAAATTAATGAATATGAGAGAAAAAGCAGAAAGCCATGCAGAAAAATTTCCCATCCCTTCAATCAAATGTGAAAATATTTTAA
Organism: Dendrocincla fuliginosa; assembly: GCA_035047845.1. Taxonomy (NCBI): domain Eukaryota; kingdom Metazoa; phylum Chordata; class Aves; order Passeriformes; family Dendrocolaptidae; genus Dendrocincla; species Dendrocincla fuliginosa. The sequence goes on along the minus strand of JAWWMO010000001.1, from coordinate 31,562,699 downwards.
AAAACCAAAAACAAATAAACAAACAAAAAAAACCAAACACAAAACAATACTGTTCCAGCTGGAAAACAGAAACATCAAGCTTTAAAATGGGATGTTATCATCCCTCTTCATCCCTCTCACTGTATGGTATGATGCTGAATTTAAACTTAGCAAATTATCTTGTCTCTCTCTGTAATTTCCCTCAAGACCCAGAGAAACCTGTGGACATTTCCTAACATTGTGAATATTTGGAAGAAATTCTTTCCTGTGAGGGTGCTGAGGCACTGGAACAGCTGCCCAGAGAAGCTGTAGATGTCCCACCCCAGAAGTGTTCAAGGCCAAGTTGGATGGGGTTTTGAGCAACCTAATCTAGTGGAAGGCATGCATGCACATGGCAGGGGATTGGAAGTAGATAATATTTAAGGTCCCTTCCAACCCAAACCACTCTATAGTTCTGAGAAATATATATTCAGGGGTTTTTTTTAATGGATATATTGTGTGCTTTTATTCTGCAAAGAGACTGATCTGTACATATATATGTATTTGTAGAACCACAGTATTTTATTATTAAAAAAAAAAGAATATATCTAACAGTTTAAGAAGAAATTATATAAAAATGTAGCTAAATATCCCAATTATGAATTGTGTATTACTGCTTCAGCTTGTTCCATGTCAGGACCAGGACCAGGAGCACTGGTCTGGCAAACCAACACAACCACAGTTTCTCAAAAACCAAAGTGTCTTCTCAGTGTACAATGGCCACTGGATCTGTTTGGTGACATGTAAATAGCTGAAGTTAAAAATTACCAAACATCTTTTTTCAATCAGTGCAATGATTTAAATGCTACATTCACCCTTTTTCCAAAGTATAGAGAGTCTGAGAAAAAGCATCAAGACTTTGCATGTTGACACACATGAATAATTTTGCAGAGAATTTGCATAGGATTCAAAGTATTCAAAAATAATTAATTAAAAATTATAATTAACACATTGTAAGATTAGGAGATGGTCAACAAAAATGACAATACAGTAAATCCAGCATGTTTTCCCGCATACAAATTAAACCGCCTTAGTGAAGGGCATGTAGTGGGAAGGTTTCATCCCTTCCACTTGTCACATAATATTCCCAGATGAAACACATAAATAAATGCAATACTCTTGCATTTTGTGTTCACCTACAAGACTGTCAATGTAGTGAGTGGTACAAGAAAGACTGGAAACCTGTAAGGCAGTGGGAGGATGCATATTTGTACAAAAATATTGTAAGAAAAGACTTTTAAGTTAGAAATCTGTTGTGGGTTGTCAGGCTCAACAGAGCCTTTATGACATATAAAGTTTTCAATACTGTCTCTCACAGGATCCTTTTGGACAAAATGTCCAGCCCACAGCTGGATAAACACATCATGTGATGAGTGAGCAATTGGCTCACAGGTGGAGCACAGAGGGTAATAGTGCATAGGGGAACATCAGTTTGGCAACCTGTAACTAGTGGGGTTCTACAGGGCTCCATTCCTGTGATCTTCAATGTCTTCATAAATTATTTGAATATAGGACTTGAAGGGATACTAAGCAAGTTTGTAGATGACACAAAAATAGGAGGAGGTGTTCACTCTCTTGAAGGAAGAGAAGTCCTGCAGAGAGATTTTGACAAATTATAGGACTGGGCAATCACTACATGAAGTTCAACAAGGGAAAGTGACGCATTCTGCACCTGGGATGGGGCAACCCTGGATGTATGTAGAAACTTAGAAATGAGATGTTGGAAACCAGTGCCGCAGAAAGGGTCTTGGGGGTCCTGGTTGACAGCAAGTTGAATATAAGTCAGCAGTGCCCTGGCAGCCAGGAGGGCCAACCCTATACTAGGGGGCATCAGGCAAAGCATTGCCAGCCCAGCAAGCGAGGGGATTGTCCCACTCTGCTCTGCACTGGGCGGCCTCACCTTAAATATTTTGTGCAATTTGGGTGCCACAATATAAGAAAGATATTATTAAGCTATTAGACAATCTCCAGAGGAGGGCAATAAAGATGGTGAAGGGCCTGGAGGGGAAGCCGTATGAGGAGCAACTGAGGGCACTTGGTCTGTTCAGCCTGGAGAAGAGAAGATTGATGGGAGACCTCACTGCAGTTACAACTTCCTCATGAGGGGAAGAGGAGGGGCAGGCACCGATCTCTTCTCTGTGGTGACCAGTGACAGGACCCGAGGAAACGGTCTGAAATTGTGTCAGGGGAGATTTAGGTTGGGGGTTAGAAAAAGGTTCTTCACCTAAAGAGTAGTTGGAAACTGGAACAGGCTCCCAACGGAAGAGCTCACAGCACCAAACCTGACAGAGTTCAAGAAGCATTTGAATGATACTCTCAGGCACATGGTGTTGCCCTTGTGGAGGGTCTTGTGCATGGCCAGTAGTTGGACTGGACGATCCTTGCGGGTCCTTTCCAACTCAGCATATTCTGTGATTTTATGATTCTGTAATATATATACACCTAATTATAACTAGGTCCAAAGCCTTTCTAGGATGTTGTCAGAAATGACAGGAGAGGGGACTGAAGACATGAGTAGAGATAGACTACCTAAAATACAGATCCAAGGTCCAGCCAGGACAGGGCTGAAGACAGGTACACTAATGGCATAGCTCAATAAGGGACCAGGGAGCCTGTGCAGAGCAGTGGGTGAAGGTCCTTAATGAGGCTGGTACACATATCATTAAACGTAAGCTTGGGAACAGAAAGTTAGAAAGTTATCAAAGCATGTCTTCTTGTACACCTTATTGGAGCTATGTAAGGTAAAGCAGAAGTTTCAGAATGGATGTTCACAGTTATGGATTTGGCTGCCTAATATCTCCTTCAATATTGTTTTAGAAGCTCACACTTTTAATTGAGGTTAGCCCTTTTCTGAGTCCATCACAAGGAAAAAGAATCATCACTATTTATACCAAATCTGTACTAGCAGCTGCTTTTAGAATATATGTGTTGACTAAAAAATGTTAAATATCTCAGAACACATAAATTTTAGGAAAAAATAAGAAAGTCCAAAACAGCATTAATAAGGTATGTTTTGAATCCCTATTGTCCCCAGTCACAGACAAGCAACCTATTTACAAGAAGGCTTAATGCTATTGCGGATACATTTATTTCAGAATTATAATGTAGCTTAACAAGTAGATTTATATGAGTGACATATGTCTGAAAATGTGACACTTCTTTTAATATATTGGTTTAATAAGCAAGCAAGAGGTCAAGCAAATTGCATAATAAAATATCAGTGTAAAGTGGCATTCAGTATGTCAAGCCATTGGCCTTTAAAGCTACTGTTACACTGTACTGCCTGCGTGTATTTCCATTGTCCCCTTAGGAAGTGCTGCTAAATGTTCTTTTCTTTTCTTTTCTTTTCTTTTCTTTTTCTTTTCTTTTCTTTTCTTTTCTTTTCTTTTCTTTTCTTTTCTTT
>JAWWMO010000001.1:31535701-31559178 GCA_035047845.1 Dendrocincla fuliginosa | reverse complement strand
TCTTTTTTTCCTGGTAGACTTTGACCACAACAAATATATCTGATTTTCTACTTGTTGCAGTTTTCTATTAATAACCTCTAGGACTCTATTTTTGGAGTAATTTGCAACTTTCAACTAACAAAATAAAAAAAAATATTTGAGCAGCAATGTTATGAATTGCCTATGAAGTATTTCAACCTGGACTTTCTAAAATATCTTGTTAACTCTTTTTTGAGACTTCTAGTTTCCTTCTATCTAAAGTGATTTTTTTTTAATTTTATTTTACAGCTATACTAAATGGGCATAATTTGTCTGAGTTAAAGCATCAGGAACTTATACACTTATGCATTGAAGCCACCTTATTATTCTAAATTGCATCAGACTCTTGATGTTCTTTGCTGCAAATTTGGTGACCTGATTTTCGTATTATATAAGCCAAGGGGGTACTGGGAGTTTAGCTATTAGATTAGTTTCTTGATTTGGATGGATAGTAAATTTGGAGATCCTATTTTTTTTCACACCTTCTGTAACATGACTGGGCAGATTGGAAGTCCCAGTTATCTTCTGGTACTCAGTTCAAGCCTTCTCATTGTCTGCCAGGAATATAAGATGAAGAGGAACATTCAACCCATTAAGACAGGACATTCATTTGGAGCTTGAGGGAGAAAAAGTGCATTTTGTTCTAAACGTACCATGTGAGCCAGGAGACTTATTCTTTCCTTCTTACTGTCATAGGACCATCTGAACCTCAGGGTTCCCATTTAAGTGGTTTAGTGGTTCATATATTCTTCTCAGAGGGGAGCCAACAGAACAAATAGTTACACCAATATCCTCCAACATGTAACAGAGGATAAGGGCAGTACAGTACTGAGGCAGTTGATATGCTCAGATATATTCTGAGCCAGTAACATGTAGAATCCTAAAAAAAACCTGTATGTATCTAAATAAGATTTTAAGCAGTACATACACATTGGTTTATTCAGATTGAATAAATGAATTGGATTTTTTGAGTGTAATGTGCAATTTAGGTGGCTATATTTAAAAGTCTGAACCCATTACTATTAAATATAATGCATTTGTCTTTGTACTCTACAAACACCAAGTGTAACAATTTGATTTTATTTTATAATTGCTTTCACATCACAAGTTCCTTCGCTAGTCCATCATTAGTGTGTTCTGCTAAAATTGTACTCCTGGCTTTGAAATTAATATGCCATGTATATCTGTACTCAGAGTGAACAGATATCATGAGACCGAGTATCTTAATCTCACCTTAACCTAGGTGGGATTTCTGTAAAAGGAATTGTGTACAGCTTTGCAACAACATTTGGAAATAGATTTTTTTCTTTTAATTTCTTTTTTTTTTTTCCTTTGAATGCCAACAGCTCATGAACCTGTCTTTAAGCATCTGTACTTGGTTAGCAGCATTGTGGAAACTGATTATACAGGTACTGAAGTGCCAGCTGCATGACTCACAGGAGTTATTTTCAGCCTTGGCAGGTAATACAGGAAGGTAGGATGAAAACTTAACAATCCTAACCACCAGAAAGGAATTACAGCTGTGGAGACAGAGGTTCATTTGATCAGTGCTGCACAGTGTGGGGTGATGCAAGGTGCTTGGATCTGAAATAATATTTGTAGATGGCTGTCAAAATCTTCTGCCAGTTACACCCTAAAAATTTGCTTTCTTTTATGTATGCCGTCATAAACACTCTTCCTTTCCAGGCTCTTCCCAAGCGTGCAACACCCTTTTTCCAATCATTAATAAAGAATCAAAGTCACACTTAAGCCTCAAAACTGAAAGTGGGAAAAAAGGACTCCTGTAACCTCAAAAAGTAATATGGGAAGACAGGTTTCTTAATGATGGGAAGTGGACGTTCAGTGCATTTAATTAATTTACTTACAGCATTTATTTCTGTTGTATCACTAACATTAGCTATAATCTGTGCCAGAGACCTGGAAGACAAAAATATCTCAAACTGTCAGTTATTCTTACAACTGGCCTCATCTCTTCCCTAGGAAATCATGAAAACTATTGATTCACAGAATTTGAGAGGTACAGAAGAAAGATCTCTTTATAATAGACCTATTTCTTTTACTCCTCTCTAGATATTCAATGCTGAACCCAAATGAAGCCATAACACAGGGCAAGGAGGATCTCTGGCCTGAAGCTTTGTATAGTCCTAAAGGCTGTAACTCAACCACATTTTTTTATGTAGTAAGAAGAGTCAGTGTTTTGCATTTTGAAGGTAGTTTGAAGAGGGGGGATGGTGTTCACCTGCACTGTTATGGATTAACTGGAAGTTGGGCTGAGTTTTCTTTTGTGTAGTGTTTTCTCAAAGCAATAGTAGTAACATTGGGTTGTGTGCTGGAAATGTTAAACTACTCAGTGCAGGTTATGTTCTTGCTGTTGTTCTTGCTCTGACTCATACAAGTTCAGCCTACACCAAGAGTCATAGACAGAAAAACTTCTCCATGTTCTTCAATGAGATTCTCCGAGGACAGCTGTAATATTGTTTGGCCTTGGAGGTAAATACAGAGTTTTCTGGGTATATCCTGTGCATCCTAATCTCACACAATAGATCCTGTAAAGGTGATAAATGTTGTGGCTGCCCCACCTCTGGAAATGTTCAAGGCCAGGTTGGATGGGGCTCTGAGGATTCTGGTCTACTGGAAACTGTCCCATGGCAAGGAAGTTGGAACTAAGTGAACTTTAGGGTCCCTTATAACCTAAACCTGTGTTGCAGGTGATATATGGAAAACATTTCTGATCTATTTCTGATCCATCATGCTGCAAAGAAATATTTGTGGTATGCTGCCCTTTGCTCAACTAGGGTGACCTTCCTTTGGATCACATTATAGGCATTGTGGGAGAATGGAGTAGAGACAGGTTAGCCTTTAGAAAATGCTTTAGAAACCTTTGTATGGGTGCTGCCTGAAGTACCTTTGGAGTTTTCGCATGCCCCTGTCACTTTTACTTATGGCCTCCTGTCTTTCACTTCCATTCTACATGGGGCAGCAGGTTTTTCATGGCAAGTTAAAGAACAAGGAAAGATAACAATGCTAAAATCATGGAAATTACATCAGGACACACAAAAAAAGTAATAGAACTTTACACCTGAAATACTTTTATGTTTTATTTTGAAAATGATTGTTATTCATATGGGTGGGTTTACTAGACATGGACTATTAGTTTGTTTTTTTCTTTTTAGTTTGGCCTGTAAAAATAGGATGTTTGCATGGATTTCTTAACATTTTTCTTTCCTTTGGTACTTAATGCCACCTGTATTTTTTATTAGGCATAAGGTGTTCAGATCGCTTGAATCTCTTTCCCAAACCAGTTTTTTTTTTCTTTATATTGTCCCTCTTTCTTTTAATATGATTACCATGAAAAAAAAAAAAACAAACAAATAAAAACCTGTGCTTTTTAATGTTATCTGGTTTTGATTTGATTTTTTTTTGTTTGTTGGTTAGTTTCTTAGGGTTTTTGTTTGCTTGTTTGAGGGTATTTTATTATTTATTTCCCACTTATATAGGAAACAGACTTATCTGGGTAGATATGTAGTAGCCATTGGTACATTATTTTCTTTTTTATAATAGATATGTTACCTATTCATCTTCAGACTGTTTTATGCGTTTAAAGATTAGAGGGAGGGGGCACCTCTCTGATATCGCTGCTGGCCTTTGCTCTTGCTGTTCTGTCTTGTTTCATGACTTATACATGAGCTACACATTCACCTACACTCTCACAGATCAGAACAAAAATTCCAAAATGTCAAAATGTCACTAGAGGAAGAACAGAGAAGCCTGTCAGGGACTCTAAGATGCTGATGACAACTATGACTTACAGCCTCTGGTGTTCTGACACAATGGTATAAAATAAAGATCTGGTGGATGATGGTTCTTATGTTGCCATAAATTCAGTGAACAGGTTTTTTTCCCCCAGATCTTGTGTAAGTGCAGGCAGACAAAATTGCTATAAAAACTCTGTAGCTGAAAATGGAGAATGTTATCTATTTGTTTCGCATTCACTGTATGTAGGTGAATAATTTATCAGCTGGACTTGCCCTGAGGAGCTCTTTCTGACTGAAATTTATGGTGTCAAAAGACAACATTAACCATTTTCTTGAGTAGGCACAAGAGGATATGTCATCATTTCCTATTGCTGGAAAATGCTAGCACACCCCTTCCTTTACACTTTATTTGTTGCCTAATCTAATGGCCAACCATGGAAAAGACATTATTTTCTGCAATGCAGATCTCTTCTTTCTTTAAATTTCTGTGACAGTGACAATGTCCTATCCTAAACTTCTCTACAGGGAACATGTTTATAGTTTGATCTCTTTGTATTCTATTCTCCCTCTACATAATTGCAAGCAAATTTAATAGCTAGGTTTTAAAGTCAGTTTGTCCCTGGAGCTTGATCCTTATAGTTCAGGAAGTGGGAAAAAGGTAGAGAGGCAATCAAAGCTGATGGCTTTGTATTGCTGTACAATGTGCTTCCATCAAATAGGAAGTACTTTGCTTTTAGGATAGACAAGAGCACATTTTTTGCTATCTTATGCAATCAATTTCCAATCTCTCCAGCATAATTTTGGTTATTCTGTTCATCACTCATCTTAAATTACACGTAGAATTCATCTAACCTAATGTCAGGATCAGGATTCAGCTGTCTAAATATAGTCTTCTTGTACAATTTGAGATATCCTGATACACCCGAGATATTCTCATAGAGGTCAAAGAAGTAATACAGGAATTTTTCATCCCATTGGAGTGGTAGCTGAAAGACAAATGCACATAGTTCATATATACACGTATATATAGACTCTGAGGTACAGACCTGAATCCCACCCCTGCAAGCTATGTCAACCCTATCCTTGGAAAAGCTGAAATGGGATCTTTTAGCCAATTATGCTTTACAAACCTCCTGTAAAATGCGTTTCGTAAGATGATGCAGACATTTTCACACTTGTGGTGTGAAGTTTGACACCATTTAACATAATTTTTATGACTTTTGCAAATTAGTTGTACACTATTAAAACAGCCCACCACATTAGAGGCAGACTTCTATGTAAAGAACAAGATGCGTGTTGGTGTAAACTTTACCACAACTGATACACAGTATTATTCCTAGGTTGAACTGAGTGTGTGTTTGGTTGGCTTGCAAGATCATTTGTATTAGTGCCATCTAGGGGCGGCATCTAAAAGCAGTGCTCACATGAAGGGAAATTTCCAAATGCATTTTTCTGCATCATGGCCACAGTTAAACAATTCAATAAGATTCATGAGGAATTTTATTTTTTTGTTGTTGTTGTTGTTGTTCAGCGAGCTTCAGTGAATCTTTTTTTGGTTTTGGGTTTTTCTGTTGTTGTTTTTGTGTTTTTTTAATCTGGAATATAGAGATGTGAGGAAAAAGGAAGAGGTTTTGACTTGATTTTTAAATGAAATGTGTCGCTGAAAAGCTGCCTCCACTGAAAGCAATGAAAAAGCTTCTATTGATGTCTATGAACTGAAATTTAACTTGACTGCTTTTCCTATTAAACACATTTGTCCTTTAATGAAATAAATTTACATCTATAACATTTGAGACAGAAAATTCTAAGGCTTAATCTTTCTGTAGCATCTTTAAACTTGAGTTGAAGAGTTGAAAGCAAATCAGAAATAATAACGAGACATTTATATTTTCCACTCAAGAGACTGTGCAGAAATGTGTTGCTCTGTTTTCTCTGTTTCCCTTCCCTTTCCAATACACAAACCACTTCATCCATCAGTAACTACTGCCTCAAAGCCCCAGAGACTCTGTAAATCCTGGATTGTCTATGCAGTCTATCATAAGAAAGGAAATATTTGAGGGATGACCTCCTTCTTCTTAAATTTCCTAGTGAAAACACAAATAGCTAATCATATCAGTAGAATTATAGTGATTGAATTAATAACTTCACAAGAGGTATCAGTAGATATTATGGTTCAGCTTCAACAATTATTTGCAACAGTCATTTGCTAGTTTTGTTTTGCCTTCCTACCTGTTTTCTTTTAAAGGTTTTAGTTACAGAAATATTCATAATAATATCCTCATTTCCAATTACTAAGCCTGCCATGGATTTATAGAATAAATTACAAAATCATGTAGAAAACTAAGGTACTGCAAAAAGCCAAGACACTGTGAAGAAAATACATGCTTGCTTTAATCTTTTTATTATTAACATCACTTAGGTTGTGTCAGGAATGGAGGTAGTACTTAGTACACTGTTTTATTAAAAATCATGAACTGGTGTTATGCCCAGGTCGGCTCAGCAAGTTTAGGAGGAGGTTGTTTGATTCACGCTGCTCTCAGTCCACTCTCTGCCCAGCCTGTACTTGTGCTTGGGATGTCACTAAGCAGGTTTTTATTTTTCTTTATTTATTGCCTCTCTTTCTGTACTTTGTGCTCATTTCACTGTGTGTGTTTGTGCATATTTATGAGTTATTACATAAATTGCCTCCTGATTTTGGCCAGGGCAGGTTAATTTTTGTGCTAACCAGGATGGGGCATGACTAAGACCTGGAGGTTATTCTATATTCCATACTCCCTCACATCATTTTCCGGGGATGGGGGAAGGAGTCCTTCTAGCTTGTGCAGCATAGTGAAAGGGGTAGTCGGGTATTGTTGGGGGTTTATGTGTGAATCATTCACCTCTTTCTTGTACTGTCTGTCATTAGTATTGTTGCTGTTACTTTAATTGCCTTTTGTCCTCCACCTCTCACCTCCATCCTGCAAAAGGGGGTAGGGAGGGGAGGATGGGGGAGTGAGAGAGCAGCACATGGATTGGGGTGCTTCAGTGGGAACACTAAATTGGGGAACACTATTCCTAAAACCACAACAGCTTATGGGAAAGCCACATGATGTTCTTTTTATTTTTCCCCTTCAGGGCAACTGAGGAAGCTTAAAATCTTATTTCCTTCAGCATAATGCTAATACACAGTTGTCCATGAAAGCACACCCCACTAGGGCAAGAAGCAGCAGCATGAAACATTTTGTGTGGCATATATTTATGAAAACATCTTCAGAATGCTTTTCTTTTTATTTTTCAGAATGCTTATTTTTAGTTCAGAATTAGTTTTTTATGGATAATAACATTTATTAATAGAAAATATGAAGAAAATACATCCACAAAAAGCATCATTATTTTGTGTGGTTTGACTTCTTAGCAACTTGACTTTATCTTTGTATCTACTTCCTGATTATTATTTTTCTATCACTTGTGATAAAGGAGTTGGAATAACTGTTTAACTGAATTCATGTTTTTACTGAACACATCTCTATGTAAGACTTAAATCACCATAGAAGTGAGGGTATTTTTAATATTACAATGCATTTAAGTGACTGTTGCTCTGCTTAGGCAGAATTTTGGTATCTAAATTCAGCCCAGACCACATCCTGATTGTGAGAGAGACAATATTTTCCTGGTCACTTTAATGAAATTGGGATTTGGTTCTATGCACAGATTCTATTGCTTGTATTCATCTAATCTAGTAGTTTATCTTCTTGCACCCATCTAGCTAACATTTTGTTATAGAAAAGTATTGGTTTGAATAGAAGTTTCTTGGCTTCAATACAGTGGAAGTGTCCACAGATTCATTCAAATGCCTCCATGTCACAACTTTGCCTGAGACTGCTTTTTCATACCGCCTTCAAGTCGGTGCTTACATGATCTAATGCACAGGTCAGTGTTGCAGGGCTCCTTAGTAGGGAGCCATAAGAGGATACCAAACTTACTGAGCTGCTCTGGGGGTTTATGCCTGACTAATCTGCTAGAAAAAATCAAACCATAGAATCATGTCATAGAATCCCAAAATATTTTGGGTAGGAAGGGACCTTAAAGACTCTCTATTTTCAACCTTCCTGTCTTGAGCTGTGATACATTCCACTTGATCAAGTTGCTCAAAGCCCCACCCAACTTGGCCTTGAACATTTTCAAGGGTGGAACAGCCACAACTTCATCAAAAAAGAAGTCAAGGAGAATCCTATTGTTTTCTGCACCATCCTTAAAGCACGGTAAATTTTGTTAGTATAAGCACTCAAGTGTGTAAAATTACATATATATTTATGTACTTGATTGAACAGGGATTTTCTTTTGATACAAATGGAAAGAGAAGAAAGAGAAGGATTTTCTCTTTTTAAATTATCCAAAATCAGAGGTTTTTAATGCAGTAAGATCATCATTAAACTTCAGTGACAAATTACAGAGAACTCAGAATATGAAATGCACATGGCTTTTGGAAACAGGTTACAGTTTCTCCTTGCTACATCAAAAAGAAAGAGCAATTCATTCCAAAGAATTAGAAAACAAAACCTCTGGGGACAAAGGGCTGAGGCAACTGAGTGGTAAATACAGATACAAGCAATGCTTGAATAATTTATATGTTTGATGTGAAAGAGAATTTCCATCTTTGCTATACAAATTCTCCTTGACCTGCTTTACTACACATTTACATATCAGAGCTGAAGGTCATTGAAGAGTTATAGGGCAGAACTTTTCTATTGTGTTAATCACTTACAATTCTAATTTCACACTACAACAGTCGTTTTGACTTGGGCTCACAGACCCCACTACAATTTCCCTCTAAAAATCTTACCACAAAACCTGCTTGCTTGTACATTCGTACAAGGAGTATCTATGATATCCTAGACAGAGAAGGGAAGCATAAACAACTACAGAAAATAATTTTTGAGTAAGTTGAGTATGGTTTGGCTTCTGGTGGCTTTCAGGAAGCCCCAAGGCATCACTGACTAGTGCTTAGCTGTCAGTAATTCTAACCCTAAAGGTATATGGAAATTAGGAGAATACCAACAATTTTAGCAGTGAAGTGGGGAACAGTCTTCTCAGAGTAGTTGGGGCATTAAAATCAATAGCTATAATAGCTATAATAATTTATTTCTGAGATGGAGCTGCATCAGGTTAGGAAGATTTAGATTAGATTGACTCAATATTCGGTGTTTCTGTATTCAAAACTTACCCTTCCTTAACTTTACAAGGGGTCTTAATGCAACCTCACAGGTCTGTGCTCTTTCAGTCTTCCATTAGTATTCAGTCTTCAGAGTAAATTCCAGAATACAGCAGATTCTATTTAATTAGTATTAACATGAACGCATTAGATGTTGGCTATCATAAGATTTATATCACTACATCTAATTATATATCATTTGCAACTGAAGGAAAGAAAATACTTAGCATTAGATCATTACTTTTGAAGACACAACAAGATATTTTTCAGGTCTTTAATATCCTGATTTACAGATAATCAATAATGTCTTTTTTTTTTTTCTTTTCCATGTTGTTTTTCTACATTTAACCTATTTTCCTTCTTCTATAAATTTTATTTGATATACATCCTAATATCCCCACAGTACCTCATAGCACTCTAACCACTTCACAATTTTATACATTTTTAAATACTTCTGCAATTTTTTTCAATTCAGTAAAATGCAAAAATGCAAGCTAAAATCTATCACCAAGATGTAAAGAAATTTTAAAATTACTTCTAGGTGCATTGCTGATTCAAAGCCTTTATGTTATTGGGAAGAAATATTAGAGGAAAACCTTTGGATGAAGCCACACATAAATGGGACATTTCACAAATATTGTTAGGCCTCATATTTTCAGTTTCTTCTCTTTAAGCTTCTTATTGAGCAATAAATTCTGTCAGGCTCTATAACACCCTGGAAATCAATGTAATATTACAGGTAGGCTGAACTAGAATATCCTGTGAAGATGTTAATTATTCTTTTTATTAGAGTTTGGATTTAGAAATAAAACCCCATGGTGATTTACACTTCATTGTAATTAGATGCAATAATTGGAATTCTTTCATAGTGCGCTGTGGCTTTGCTTTGAAGGAAGAGCAATATTATATTCCTAGTGATTTTCAATACTTATCAATTTTCCAACATTTCCTCATGGATCTGTGTACTGAAACTTCCTATTATGATCACTCTGCTGCCATTACAGCAACACTTTCTACAGGTCAAGGATTTTTGCATGAATTTCTTAACTTCCTTCTATTTCTCTAATCACAATTTCCTGATGGCTCAAAAGTGGTTTTGTGAAAGAGGGTGATGTTTCTGAGGCAGGTGCAGCACAAACCAAGCAGAGCCATGAAAGTTTGCCCCAGCAAATTCGACTTTCCAGAGGAGTGATATCTCACATAACCTATAGTTCTCCTGTAACTTCCTTCCAAACCTGTTTTTTGAGTGCTTTTTGCTGTCTATTTCTTTGGGCTCAGGTGGCAGCACTCTGGGTCATTACTCAAATATGAGCTTGCATAAAGAGAATGGGCTAAATCATTAATTATTTTGTAAATATATTAAATATGCAGCTCAGAAATGAAATTGGATTTTAACAGCTGTCTAATATGTGCTTTCTTGCAAATAATCCCTTCATGATGACAGCTGGAATTTCCTGCTTTTGAGGACAATCATCCTTCCTCTCATGGGGAATGACTAATTAAAAGTGTCTCTTCAATCATTCTTCATCATCCAAGGATTTTCTAGTGCTGAGGGACATCCGCACAGGGCCAGGTATGCTACCTTTAGCACCATCACAGTACACTAAAGAAACAAATATGACCTAAAATCCAACTTATGTCTCTAGACATTTGCTCATTGCCCTGATTTTTTCCATATTCACATACAGTGCTTTGTTGTTCGTACTTAAGAGGAAAACAATAGTAAAATTCAAATCTACATTGAGGTTTTGATCAGCTAGAGATCTGAAGTGATGTATAAAACTTCTGTTTTATATTCCATGTTAATTGTACAGATCAGCTGATTTATCAAAATAACATCACTGGGTTTCATCTTTGGTTCCAATATTCTTTTGTCTTTGCTTCTGTTTTAAATGTTATTTTTGCAGATAATACTCCATTTTTATGATAATAGCAAATTACTGAAACATATAAAAATCTTGCAAGATATTTCTTATATTGAGTTTACAACCTTTGATCCTGTATTCCAAACTATCTAGAAGAAGAAATGAAGAAAATAGAGGGTTCACAGTAATAGAAATCACAGTATTGAACAGAGTTATGGCAAAATTAGGAGACAGCTGGCACAGAAGCAAAGGTGAACACTGCAAAATACATTTCCACAGCTTGTTACTGCACATTATTCCAAAGATAAAGTATCCAGTCTGGAGTGAAATTCAGATGATTTTAGCCTAGAAGCGACACAATTATTTTTTTTTTTTTTTGCTTTTATTCTGATATTTTACTAGAATTTCCCAATAATAAAGGGTCGCCTTATATCTAAATTGCAAAAATGCAACCCAACAGGCCAAGAAAACAGAAGGATTTAAGAAATATAGGGAGAGGCTGAGGGGACTTTTTTATTCAGCTGTGAGAGCAGAATAAAGATGAGGAGCCTTTTGTCTTCAGGTATTTAAGAGTGAGCTGTGGAGATGAAAGAGCAAGGCTCCTCTCAGAGGTGTACAGTAAAAGACAAAACACTGTGAAAACAAGCCAAATAAAAGATAATTCTGGTTAAATATAAGGAGAAAGGGGGAAAAAAATCACGAGAGTGTCTGGACATAGGAACCCAGAGAAAAGCCATGCTGGTTTTTAAATCTCAACCAGATGATATCCCATGGAAAGTGATTAAACATATACACTGGCACTTCTTCAAGTGAGAAGGTGGGCTGGACAACTTCCAGAGGTCCCTTCCAATCTGTTGTTTTATGTTCATCAGAGTGTGTCTGTATTAACAACATAAGCAAGTACATGATTTTTTGCCAATGCTAAGTTTGAGCCCTAGTTTCTTACAGATATTAAAGATGCAGCCTATAATTCTTCCAGCCTATAATACCCATTAGTAATGTACATAATCTGAGATACAATTTTTTAAAAGTTTATTTTTACATATTCTTATTAAAAAGCAACAATATAAAAGGTATAACACACATATTTAGCCTGCTTTAATACTTCTATCCAGCTCACAATGCCCACGTACAAGTAGCAAGTGATTTCAATTTGATAAGATGCTTCAGCCATGTTGTAGAAAAGTTCAGGTATAATTTAAATTTTGTAGAGTAGATTATAATGACAGGTCCATTGGCCAAATGACAAATATACTTTTTATTCAGATTTACACAACAGTGCCTAGGAATGATCAGTTGCTTTGTTTTGTTATAATCAGATTCTCTTCTATAGTCCACTTCTTACTAAGATACCTTGCTCACAGATTAATACAGGCTGATGTTGACCATTTATGACAACAAAAATAATTTTAATCAGAAGATAAGCAATTTTGATTCTCTAAAAGCTTCTAAATCATCTATAACTGAGATTTCAGCTTTCAGAATCATTGCTTTTCCCCATACATGCACTGAAATTAGTGTTTGCTGAAAGCAAATAAAAGCAAAATTAAATATTTTCTGATACAAATGATAATTGGGCACTTGTCTGATAAGATGGTTTTATTTAAACAAAATATACTCATGTAACACTGCATTTCTTCTTCTACAATCCTGTAATCTTCAAGCTGCTTCTCTCTTTCAAGTCATCGTAATTAAAGGCAGGTGTTCAATTTAGCCACCAGAAGGGATGAGTTAATACTGTAATTATTAGTTGTAAAATATTTCTAATTAGAATTATAAAGTATTTGGTTGTTAAAAAATAGGTAGATGCTCTTTAGGTTTTTCGTTGTTTTTATTTTTTTAAAGTATACAAGGACCTATCTGCAAAAAACTGAGAACTTTGTCTCCTAAGTATGTTCAAAATGTCATTAGGAGCTTATTTATGACTCAAGACAATAATTAAAAATGTTCCTTTTTGTGAGATTCAGATTTAAGTTATTATCCAAGCTTACTGGTAACAAATATTTATTATTAATAAAAATTTAACATCCTCCTTTGTTACTAGAGGAATGGAAAGCATTACACTGTATTGTAGCATTTTATTCTGATTTTCTATTTTCCAATAGAAAACAAAACTATTTTTCAAATAATTCCAACTTAACTACCTTATTAACAGTGTTAATTCTCTTCCCCATCCCACCAGGAAAGTGATAGAGCAGCTGGGTAGGGGCTGCTGGGCTTAAACCATGACATGAAGAAAGGGAGCAAGTTGTATTTTCTATGCTATCTACTTCTTCACTAAGCCTCTTAGAACAGAAAAAATAAATATGGAAACCATCAATGAAGTTATACTAAAGCCTGATAAATGCTTTCTTTGCTTTAAAGACCATGGCTTGTGTTTTGGCCAGGGCAGATGTTTCAAGGTGACCCAGAAAGCTATACTAGTACCAAACACTACACCAGGATATGCCACAAACTGCTTTCCTATATTAGATGTGTTGCATTAACTGTATAGGGAAGCTGCCTATAGAAAGCATCAAATCCTGACACTGCAGTGGTCTGAAGACCATTTCTCTTGCATTCCCCCAATGTCCCTGCCTTTTCAAGTTTCTTTTAACAAGGGTGCCATCTATGAATTGCTTAAACTCCTTTCATACCGGTTTTTCTTGAGATCAGCTTTTGGAATTTCACTTTTCATTATATAAAGAGGAGATTCAGATATTTGTTTTAAACTTCTCCTGCAAGCTTAAGACAGTGTCCCATGTTTCTCATAGTGTGAGTTTTGAGTGAAAAAGAAAAAAAAAAAAAAAGGCCAAAGGAAAACCCAAGCAGTTCTGCAGTTCTTCATTCCTGTTATCTTATCCCCTTTGACTTTGTTAATCATGATCATATTTCTCCTCAGACTTCTGTTTAGGGCACCTTCCTCTCCCAGGGCAGCTGCTCCATTCACTTGATCATTGTGATTAAGACTGTGATTAACCTACTCTGAACACTTTTTTAACTCCACAACATCTCTCTTGAGATGATGAGAACAGATCAGCACATAGCACTGCAAGGTGTGGGTACCTAGGGCTTTTATACTGCACTAAATGGTACTTTCTCTTGTTCTGCTTGTAACACCTTTCCTAATGATGCTCAACATTTCTTAAACACTAGGAGCTTCAAATAAATGTCCTAAACCAGGATCAAGACTATGCAGATAATTACTTAATTTTGAGCTTTCTACATAAAAACCTAGAGATTGATGGTGTGAAAACTTCTAAAATTGATGAAAAGTATATTCCATGTCTTTTGTGGAATTTCCTGGTCTCTGTAACTAAAGCTGTTTAGCTGTTTAGACAGAGCCTAGTACTATAACTCCCATGAATCTAAATGAAATCTGAATAAGAAAAATATAGTTTTATTTATATCTCATGTCTTAAGGGTCAGATTTACGATGCTGGGGTTAAATGGGTTTTTGTAGAAGTTTAAATTTCATGAAAAGAAAATAAACAATGAATTAGAAACTACAGAAGTTTGATGTATAGGAGTTTTAGTAGGAAATAGAAACTTCCCAAGTATGCAAGAACATGAAGATTCATTGAGCTCATGATGGCCCCAGTTCCCTTCAAGGGTTTCTAACTAATTATATATTACTTGGACTTTTTTCAAAAAAAGAAATTAGAAGACAGATCATGGTACTTGAAGAAACTGATAGTAATTACAGCTACAACAGTAATAAATTACCAGCACATTCAATCATGCATGACACTTCTTCATTAGATATTTTTCACAACTTAACTTCTGTTCCAGTACTTCTCTGTATCTTCACAAATATCCTATGTGGCAGTTCACACACACAGTGACTGCCAAGTCCACACGTGCACTCACACAAACTGCAGTGTTTGACAAGGTACAGTCAGGTAAGGCCAAATGCTTATCATAGAAACATAGAACCATAGGGTGATTTGTGTTGGAAGGGACTTTAAAGACCATCTAGTTCCAACCATTCTGCCATGGGCAGGGACATCTTCCACTAGATCAGGTTGTCCCAAGCTCCATCCAGCCTTGCCTTGAACATTTCCATGGGTGGAGCAACCACAAGTTCTCTGAGCCATCTGTTTCAGTGCCTCACTAAGCCCTTAATAAAACTTGCAGTCAGAGGCAATTCATCAAAGAAGGAGATGCAATCACTCCTGGAAACAGCTGTACACTGACTGTCATATATATGTGTTTCTTCCACATTTTAAAACAGCTGTAGGTTCTCACTTTAGGGAACATAAAGAGTGTAACAATATAAGGTGAGGCATACAATGAAAACAACTTGTAACACTTTCAATCCATTGGAGAAACTTCGTGTAACATTAGGGGAAAAAAACAAAACGAAACACACACACAAAAAAAGAAAACAAACAAACTCAAACGCCAAAACTACTGAATAGCTCCCCCCCCAAAAAAAAAAAAAAAAACAAACACAAAAATAAAAAGCCACCACCAACAACAAAAAGATCCTAAACAAAGCCAAAGCAAAACCAAAGCAAAATATTCCTTGCAGCTACTAGATTTTTATGCCATTAATATAAACACAGAAAAGATTCAAAAAAGGAGGCAATGTTAGTTTTAACTCTGCTTCCTCTGGTTTCTCAAAAAAAAAAAATTCCCTGAGCTAACATGCTATTTTAAAAGTCAGATCTGGGGATTATTTGTTACATATTCCTTGTAAAATCAGTGAAGAGAAACAGATACCTAAACCCCTCTAATTCATTACATCTCAGAAATTCTACAGTGCACTCAGCCAGCCCATGTGGTGTGATTCGCGCTATGTTACAGCAGCCACTTATTTGTTCTTTTTTTAATAAGGTAACTTAGAAGTTCATAATGTGCCTTACATGCATGATCCATTTTGCCTCCTGAAGGACCTCCTTCAGCAAATCTTTTGTCTTATTTGATCTTTGATTTTTTTTTTCCCTTCCTAAAAACTTTCTCATTATTGAAATGTTTCAACTGCTATCCATGACACACTATCAGTGTCTCATTATTAATATTTCCTTAGTGGATATTTGTAGGCAGGATTTCATGGTATATAAACATAATTAAATGGTGGAGGTAAATTGTCTAATAGCTGACATTGGGAATAAAGAGAAAAATAGAATGAGATGCAGGAAAACAGAAAAAAAAAAAAAGAGTAAAAGAATAGGTAGTAGAATTATTACTGAAACTCATGAAGGAAGCCTGATGAGAGAGTGAGAGAGAAGGGAGTTTGATGATTCTTTTTTTTTTTTTTTTTCCAGTAAATAGCAGTCCCAAGCATCTAAAGCTGTTGTATTTGTAAGAGTTTATGCTGCTGTGGATACTCTGGAGCCTAATAACCTCAGGCTGTTGCTTTAGCCTCAGTTTGGCTGTTTTCAGGTCTCTTTTATCTCCCCTAGCTCCTGCTTATCTTTGATATCCATCCATTCATTCAGCTTTGTCTAAAAATGGTAGGAAGGTTTTGAATGTATAAAAACCAAATGAACTTTTGAACAGGCAGAATCCCTGATTTTAGGGACCCTTCTTCTGTAGGAAGCTTGATTACAAATGGTTACATGAGCTGCAATTCCTTTTGTATGCTTTTCTGTAGAAAGCTATTAAGAGAAATTGCACCTCTGAGTGTGATTGCAAATCCTAAGTCTTAGTAATTTTTCCTAAAATTATCTGGGGGCTCTTACTTCAGTATTCCACAAGTAGCTCAATGGCCATGTGAAATATTTTTGGTCCAGGATTATTTAAAACATTAATGGTTTATATATGGACACCAGTGAACAATTCCAAATCTTATTAAAACAAAGCATATACCCTAGTTACTGTTAAGAACATAAGAATATTCTACTCAGTGAGAGCAAAGATATATTGCTGAGAACTTTTCTAGTCATTTTAACTTTCATATACACAAGGTACAGCTATTAAAATACATAATTCTATTATTTAGATTAAAAAAAAAAAGTAAACTTAGTTAATTGGTAGCATTCATGGAATTTTCTCCCATGGATCCGAAAGGTGTTTTCTTCATTTACTGGAAGTCTGCTTTCTCATGCAACCTGGGATCCTTAGTGTAGCTCCTAATAACCTGCTAGACACTGTGTCACTGTGTCACAGAGGAACGTCCATGTCTCAGAGTAGGATACCCCATAAATGCTATGTTTCACCTGTGCCAATGGCTTTAATTTTCAGTACCAGAAATGGTTTGTAGTCAGTACTCCCATCGTGGTATGCTGAAGGTGGCCTTGCCCTTAGTGTTTTTCTAGCACAGAAAAGTAAAACGATTTTTTTTTTTACCATGCTTTTTTTTTTCTATTCTAAGATATTCTAATTAGTACTTCACATTAGAGATGCATCTTTTTCTTTAGTGTAGTGCTGTTGACTTCTGAGTAATCTAGGCTTGTTCTTTGACTTGTCATTTGCATCTGTTCTCAACTGGCAACAAAAACATTCTGTTAAATAGTTTTTTTATGAAACACAATGAATATCTATATAGTATATTTCCACACATACAAAAATAAAGATAAGTGAATTAGTTATTAGGTGAAAAATATGACAAAAGAACAAGTTGAAAGTTAGAATGTGCACCATTCAGTTATGCTGTCACATCTGGCAATAGTATCAATCTTTCTGGAGTTGTTCCTATTAGGGCTATGCCTATTTGTCTCTTTATAAAACCTAGAGCTGTGATTTCTTAAGATTTTGGCAATAAAAATAGTTACAATGAATATGAAAGACATTATTTGAGTTCATTCGTAAAATTTTGGTAAATAGTGGGAAGATGCATATCTGACATTCATCTCCTTTATATAGTTATAATATAATGCTACATGTGAATGTTCAAATCACCATTCTTTCTTCTCTCTATCATTTTATTTTGCTCAGCTGAAGTAAAATATTGAGTTAATCAGTTGCAGACCTCTTTTGATATAGGGAGCTCTTACTTTATAAGAGAATGGTATGAACGCACATAAGGTGCAATAACTTCATCTAATAAAATCTAATAATATCTAATCTAAAAAGTCTAATAAAATATAATCTAAACTTGCCCTCCTTCATCTTAAGGTCATTCCACCTTGTCCTCTCTACATGTCCTTGTAGAAAGTGTCTCAGCAGCATTCTTCTAAGCCCCTTGTAAGTACAGGAAGGCTGCTTTAAGGTCTGTTTGAAGCCTTCTCTTCTCTAGACTGAACAGCCTCAACTGTCTCAGGCTGTCAAAATAACACAGAAAATGCTACTGCGATGTTAATCCCTTTCTAAACCACACTGGTTAGAGAATATGTAAAGAGCAGCAACAGACTTATTAGAATGATGGCAATGACTTAAGAAGCAAAAGCAACAGAACTAAGCATCTGTGCTTTACCTTCACCAGATGCACCCTCTAATTGTGTGCAAATATCTGAAAAGTATAAACAACAAGGAACCACTCACACAGACCGTGTGTGGGTGAGAGCAGGTGCAGTACAGCTCCTGAAGCATGGGCAAACCTCAGGAAGGGCCACAATTCACTTGGTCCTGCATTTTCTCTCTTCTTTCTTATTCTTTCCAATTTTATATTCAGCCTAATGTAGCTAAGGATTTTATAGTAATTTCTCAGTGCTGGAGGCTGTTTCTGAGTCATTTGGCAGCTTGTTACAGTAAGATCCTTGGTTCATTTCTGAAATGTGTTCTATTTTATTTCCTCTCATATGATAGATTGGTTTTCCTTTGTATTTTCCTTTGGTGTTACATGAAGGAGTAAATAGAAACATTCAGTTGACTTGCATAATATCTCTGATTTAATAAGCCCCTGTGACATCAACTCTTACTTAACTCTGAAATTAAACAGCCCTGATTTGTTTCATCTCTCCTCCCATGGTAGTCTTTTCATGCCTTTAATAATTTTCATTGCCCTACTAGAGACTTTTTCTATTTCTGTTATTTCTTTCTTTGAGATGGTATGACCAGAATTGAGCAAAAGATTCAAAAGAGGACGTGCCATCAATTTATATAATGGTATAATAATAGTTTATGAATTTGGGACATTTCTGGACTCACTGCATATACCTAGTGCAGAATTCTGAGCAGTTCACTAAATTCAGGGGATGATTATTATCCTGTTAAGCTTTTAGAGGAGCAGAATTGAAAGGCTAAGGGTTACCTTTTTTTTTTTTTCTCTCCTTTTCTTTTTTACTTCTTAGCTTCTATGGTGCTATGTTTTAGATTCATGCTAACAACAGTGTTTAAACACAGGGATGTTTTCTTTATTGCTGAGCAGTGTTCACACAGCATCAAAGCCCTTTGTGCTTCTCACCCCACCTCACCAGTGAGCAGGATGGGGTGTACATGAAGTTGGGGGGGGAACACAGCTGGGACAGCTGACCCCAAATGGGTCAGACTATATATATATATACACATACATCCCAAACCATATGATGTTGTGTTCAGCAGTAAAAGGTGGTGGAAGAAGAGGGAAGGGGGAGGGGACCATCTGTAGAGATGGCATTTTCTTCCCAAGTCACCATTACTACATGTGATAGAGCCCTGCTGTCGTGGAGGTGGCCGAACACCTGCCCCTGTGTGTGGGAAGTGGTGAATGAATTCCGTGTTTTGCTTTGCTTATGTACATGGCTTTAGCTTTACCTATGAAGCTGTCTTTATCTCAACCCATGGGTTTTCTCACTCTTACCCTTAGAATTCTCTCCCCCATTCCAAAGGCAGCAAGTGGCTGTGGGGGGTTAAGCCTAGTGAGCTTAAACCAAGATAGGCACAGCACATGTGATGCATGCCAGGATAGTGCTTACATTAAATTCTCTGTGGATTGGTGAGCTCCATAAATTAGAACAGATCCTGAATATTCAAGGGTACTGTTGTGTCTTCTCCCTTTTTATAGCCAGTCAATAAAGTGCAGTTTTCAGGACATTTCATACCTTGTTGCGTGGATGACATGTTGTTCAGTGTGTTTGGACACTTAAAGATAGTTGTAATGTACATGCACAACACATACTGTGACTATCCCTTAAGATAATGATTATTCAGGTTCCAAGAGAAAAAAGATAAATATGGTTTTAACTTCTTTCTATACCTGCATACCTTGAGTTTCAGATATTATTGACCTGATATATTGACCCTTTAGTGGTAGAAGACAAACTCTTTCTCAAAGAGTGGAAAACCTAAGACACCAGAGGTCCAGCAAGCACCATGTCACAGACCCTGAGAAAAGAGAAAACTGTGATGACACTGTGACTCCTTCATAGAAAAGTGAAGTCTGGTTGATCAAGATCAAGAGTAATTTTACCAAACCAACTGTGTTCTTGTGGCAGATATCTGTATTCTAATTCTACTTATTTGTACATTGAAAAGGAAGGTGAAAATTTGCCTTGCATCTCAATTTAGGCCAGTTACTAATGAAGATACAATGATAAAAAAAAAAATATCAACAGAAGAATTCAAAAATAATTTGTGCATAATTAGGAAAGAACCTGTGTACTCTCTAAATTACAGAGGAAGTGTTGTCGCTAGGCAACAGTGGTTCATGAAAGATCAAATTTTATTTAAGACAGTTAGAAACATGATAAACAGAGCAGTTTCAGGTATATCCCTAAATGAAGAGCAACACGAGGCAGAGTATTTCTATATCATTCTATCAGTATGAGGAAAAGATTTGTCACTTTTATCAATAAAGTGAAAATTAAGACTGTCCATTACACAGTATTATTTTTGATACTGCTATCAGCAGCTCATATAGCTTGGTGGTAAAGCCTTCTGACTACTCCTGAGTTCCCCCAAATTGGTACAAGATGTTGTGAACTTCAGAACTATACCACTGCTTTTCTTTTAAATTAATACCCAGTTTCACAAATGAAACGCCTTGTCAGCATCCAACAATGTCTCAACAACTAGAAAACCCTGAAGCAAAAGTAGAATAATAGCAGTACAAGATTTAATAAAACTGTTACTGTTCTTAGAGACAGGCATATAAAGGGAAAAGAAAACTACACCTACAAAAATTCAAACTTTCCAAGAGATTGTCTGCCTGCAATTCATCCAGTTAAAACACAATCACAACTTTCAGAGAGCATAATAACCTGGCCTTTAGTCAAGAGTTTGTCTTTGACCATTGATTCAAACCTCGTCTCAAGCTAGAGTTGCACAAGGCACAGGCACTCCCTTTCTCCTTAATGTTTCCACTGTATGTTGTTTTCCCTCATCTTTGTCTTCCTAAACTCAATATTTAATTAATTCACCTGTTTCTAAAAGTATAGGTGCTTCCACCCCCTAAAACAGTTGCCAGATCAGTGCTAGAAGAAAGCAAAAGGAAAAAGAACCCCATAAAATGGAGCCCAAGCATTAAGGGGGAAGCCTTCAGTATTACATCCTTCATTCACGTCTGAGGACTGTCTTCAACCTTCTTTCCCCTTCCTCCTTCCCCCCTCTCCTTTTTCAGTCTTTTACATCCCTAGTTCTTTTTCTCCTACGTGCCCTGTGCTCAACACCTTCCTCATGGACAATAAACCCAAACCATCTAATGCTGCCTATCTTTTCTTTTCAGCATCTCAGCTTCCTCCCAGCTTCCTTCACTGTTCCCCACACACTTACAAAGCTAATTCCAGCTCTACCACAGGCTGGGTAGTATCCCAAGTTCCATCTCCACTTCTGCCGCTTTCCTACTATTGAATGCTTGTCCTCACTTTCCACCTTTTCTCCTTCACTGCAGTGTTCCTGTACAATGTATGCTATGTATAGTCCTGAATTACACTTGTGCATAATTGGTTACTATTTTGGTAGTTCATCCTGTTGCAGTAACAACTAATTGAGCAAGTCAGGAGTTACACATGCTCACATCAAGCGGATAAATCAACAAGAACCACAAGCAACTTTGACCAACTCATGTTATTGTCATACCTATGAGCCAGAAATCCTGTGCTGCATTTTAACCACTTGCCAGTGTTTTGGGTGGAATATATAACTCCTGGACTCTGGATCATACAGACCCACTTGGAGGTTTACAAAGCACATAGGAGATTCAGATTTTTTTTGAGAACCAGAATTTTTGTTTTGTTTTGCTGGTTTGGGCTGGGTTTTTTTTTTACTTTTTTTTTTCTTCTTCTTCTTTTAGGTGGGTGGTTTGTACAGGAACATGTTGGCACTTTCATTGAAAAAAAAAATAAAAAAAAGGCAGCTATTTTGCCAACAAAAAATTGCTTAGTGGTATTAGTTTTCAATAAGCTTCATATTTTACAGAGTTTCATTATTCTGTCCCTAAATTTCTTCAAGAATATTTGTTTCAAATGCTTACATGTCTTTTTCATAAAGCTTGCTTACAGTTTTCTGGAAAATACAGCTATTGGTAGGTGAGTATTTGCGCAGTGGCACTGAAGACATTTCCAATTTAAAATAAATGCTCTACTTTCCTCAAGTCTGGTTATTAGATGTGAGTTTTGCTCCCTGATTAGACTAACAAGCTTCTTTTCATTTTTGAATGTCATATTCATTAATTGAAATTTGTGTCCTTACTTAAAAATTTACTTTTCAGGCATATTCAAGTTTAGGTTTAAGTTCTTGTGATCATTTAACATAATAAATTCAACAGCTAAAACATCTCTAAAAACACAAGTAGAGAAGAAACTTGAAAATCTTGTCCTGCTCCATCACCCCAAAAAAAGAAAGGAAACACCAGAAATAGCTTGCAGTCTGTGGTGAGGGCTAATCCATGAATCCTGTTCTGACTGGTACTACTCATGTACCCAGGGGTTTTTTAACACTTTGTGGCAAGATGACCTTGGCTGGATACCAGATGCTCACTCAGCCACTCTTGCTCCCCTTCCCACCCATAAAGGGGAGAGAGAATAAGATGGAAAATGACCCGTGGTTGGTATAAGGCAGTTTATTAAGGCAAAACAAAGCAAAAGCGAAGTGATAAATAACAAGGTTTATTCTCGACTTTCCATCAGCAGCAATATCTGGCCATCCTGGAAAACAGAGCTTCAGCAAACAATGGTTTCTTAGCAGACAACCATTGTAAACAACGAATGTCCCCCCTTTAAATTCCTTTTCTTAGCCTTTATGCCTGATCTGACATCCTATGTTATAGAATATTCCTTTGGTTAGTTTGGGTCAGCCAGCCTACTTGTGTCCCCTCCCAGAACCTTGCCCTCAAGTGGGGTAGAAATGTCACAGTGCTGATGCTGTGCTCAGCAGTAGCCAGAACACTGGTGTGTTATCAACACCCTTCTAGTTACCAATTCAAAGCACAGCACCGTGAGCGCTACTATGGGGAAATAAACTCAGCCAGACCCAATACAGAGCTGCTAACCATAGAAATGAAAAATGTGCCTATTTCCAAGCCTTTAGCCATCATTGAATTTATGGATATTAGTGCTTTTAAGAAACAATGAGTTCCTGCATCTTCCCTTGCTTTTCTTAGAGGAATATCCTAGTTTAACCAATACACTTTTATTTCCTTACATAAGATTTAAAATTCCTTTGCTTTCTGCCATCTGGTGCAAGGGACAGTAATTTACACTCGTCTGAATTGCAACACTGTTTGACTAAGTCAGGTCATTTTACCTTGAACATTTTTCCTTTTTCTTTCTTTCTTTCTTCCTTTCTTTCTTTTCTTTCTTTTCTTTCTTTCTTTCTTTCTTTCTTTCTTTCTTTCTTTCTTTCTTTCTTTCTTTCTTTCTTTCTTTC
>JAWWMO010000001.1:31511989-31535601 GCA_035047845.1 Dendrocincla fuliginosa | reverse complement strand
TCCCTCCCTCCCTTCCTCCCTTCCTTCCTTTCCTTCCTTTCCTTTCCTTCCTTTCCTTCTCTTTCCTTCTCTTTCCTTCTCTTTCTTTCCTTCTTTCTCTCTTTCTCTCTTTCTTCTTTTTACTCCTTATATGCATATCCTTCTTCACAGCTTCACTTAAAACCAAAAGCCTCTGACACTTCTGACTACTTTTTCCTTTTTAACATTCGGGTTTTTGGTTAGGTGCTAATCCAGCCAGTTTATATTTTGTACCTGAGCAGAAATTAGCTTTTATATAAAAAAGAGAATCTTTGGACTCAATTACGTTAGAGGTCTTTTCCAACCTAAATGACTTCGAGATGCCTTTACTTGCAAGAAACTCTTATTTTCTGGCCTTGTCTTGCTCCCTTCTCTGTTGTCACAACTCTTACATCTACACAAACTCTTCCTCTGTATTTGCAGCAACAATTTATGGCTCTTACAACATCAGAAAACAAATTTCACTATTCTGAAAAATGCTGTAACAATAAAGATAATTTCAACTTGCCTGAAGTTAGAGCTCAAGAATACAGTCAATTTACCATTGTTAATCCAATTAGTAGGCACCTCTTGATCCCCAGTAAGACTTATGGACTGCATAACACTTTGACTCACATAGCTGTGGTGAGCAACAAGCACTGTGACCCTATTAAGAGCAGCTTTCCAAAGGTGCACAAGCTTATTTTGAAGATGAAACAGGATATATTGAAAATATGAATGCTTTCATCTGCAGAAGTGTTTTGTGTGATACTACCTAGGAGCTACAGTCAGAGATCAGATATCTTATGTGCTCCGCTTTGAATAAAACCTATAATGAAGAGCTATTATCCATTTCAGAGCCAACAGAAAAAGGCAACTATAAGCCCAAAAGACAGAGAAAAAAGATGACTAGAGAACAAGAAATCAGTGAGATGATATCCATTAGCATACCTTCCTTTTATAGTCATCCTAGAAAAGGTCACAGTTCCAATACCTCAATATAAAATTCTAGAAACATAATCTAAAAATTAGCTTTTCAGTTTCAATTTTTGACCTGAGCACAATAACTAATATTACTTCATTAAAAGCAAAACCACCTGTTTACAAGTGATCAAATACATATCAAGTTAATAATTTCTGTGGTGGTGTTATTTTGTGGGACAGCATTTAACTAGAATTGTGAATAACACACTCATCCCATAGCAAACAGCATTGAGATAATAATGAATTTTACTTGCTAGTGGTATAAACAAGCTTTATATGTTTTTGCATTTCTACAGTGTGTAGGCTAAAGAACATATAATCCAAATAAGCCATGAAGTGTGGGAAGGGGGGAAGCATCTTCCAGAATTATTGTTATGACATATCTCAGAGAATGAGGATCCTGTTACATTTCAAAATGCTGTTGCCACCATTCCTACAAAATGCCTCCTGCAAGTTACTCACTAATCACGATTCAGTCTCAGGTGTGGAGAAAAGGAAATCTTGATTTAACCTATAGAAACTCGATCCCTTGATACCTTGATCAAAAGTATAAATATAAATGAAATGACAGAACAATGCTACAATTATGCTGCTGTAACTATTCCAGCATCATAGCTTGGATACCACATCATTCTTTTAGAAATAAGTTGAATCTAAGATTGGACTGAATTCAGAATTATTACTTTGCATAAATTGTTTACTCAAATTATGTTCTTAATATATACTCTAGAAATGTTTATTTATTGCTACATTTCCAACTTAACAAAAGTTTTGGGAGGAAATACAGAAAATATCAAAGCTCCAGGTGAAACTTCTTCAATTCAAAGGAAAAGTTTAGCATAGTTCTGATAGGATCTTTACCCTAAAAATAGTAAGTGGAGCAGGAAATTTAATGGGAATAATCTCCTTTGAATAATATAAATGCTTTGAGTTTGATTCTCTTTACTATTGCAGATTCAACATAAATAAACTACAACAACACCTTGACATTACCAAGGGATCTCTGTCATACATGGGATTTACCTTAAGGAGATCTAGGCTTTGAATGCTTTTAGATCTAGATCTAAAAACATTTGTCTTTGTGTTGACATAGTTACATCCAAATTCATTATCTCTGCTGAAAGGTAGATACATGAGCTGGTTCTCTGCCACACTGTGGTATTTTGTTTCTGAGGTCAGAACTAAAACTAGAGACTCATAGAAATATTTTGCCATGCTCAGAGTACCTCAGAGGCCTTTACCAAAGTGATCTGTTGCCCTATGCACATGTAACTGACAATGGCTCAGTGTATTATAACTAGAATGGTGGATTCAATCTGATATCACTTATGCTGCAGGAGGCAGGAATTTCAGTATAGGCATTTGTTTAGTTGTGTTGAAATCAGGAAATTCTAATGGTAATTTTGCCTTTACTCACATCATTCAACATAGGACTAACCTCAACAACTCAATGGAGGAAAGCTGATGCACATGAGCAGAGCCTAAGAGAAAGATATTACTACTGTTAATACGTGAAATTATAGCTATTTAGAAATTCCTAAAGGTGTTGACATGCACTCATGCATTCAAACGGAAGTCAAGCAAAAGAACAACCACAAACATCAATTACTTGAATACAGAATTTTTGTAAAGCAATAGCCCTCTGAGTTTTTCATAGTCTTTTTCCCCACTGTGAGACTCCTTCTTTTACCAACACATCATTAAAAGTATAAAGATGGAGGTAGGTGGAAGACAATACATCCAGTTCTGAGATCATTTGAAATGATGAAATCCAAGCTAAAAGTGGTGGTACTCAAGGTAAAATTAGTCAACTTAGGAAATCCAGCTGAAATGCATATATTTCAATGAATTTGATAATTTCCTGTAAAGTCTTGTAATTTCCCACAGACTTTCATGTAGAAGAAGAGGAACATCTGTTTTCTCACTCTTATTCAAGACAGACAGAAGGCAGACACCAATATTAGTCACAGGGTAATCCAAGAATTTGTGGTTTACAGAATTCCTATGAAAAAACTCAAAAAACCCTCCAAAACAACAAAAAAACAGAAATCAAAGATAGGTATTTAAAATCATATTTAATCATGCCTATATGCATATATGTGAATGCGTATGCATACAGGTAAGCATAAATGTAGAATTTAGACTACATATATGTTCATATAAATATTCATATACATGCCCAAAGTTTATATTGTCCATCTCAAAATCTAAAGAACTGGTTTGCTTTTAGAACTGCAGATTAAAATGCAAAGTAAGCTGCACTTAACTTTTTGTAGTGCTTCATTTCATGAAGTTCTAAGCAGTTACTGGTCACACAACAAATGCAGCAGAACATTGTTGGCCACTTTAGTGCTAAATGATTCCTGACCTCCATGCTGTGTGACCCAGTTAACACTTGTGTGGAGATTTTTTCCTGTTCTTTGTGAGCTAGTTTAGAGGGAGGAAAAAAACTGAAGTTTATTATTAAGTTTTCTCTGGATGCTAAGGTAAGAAACACTGCTTTATACTGTACTATTTAGAGGTTGGGCATCAAACCTAACTTAGTTTTCTAAATGCTTTTCAAAGACTTTTATTCTCTCTGAATCTACGCCCTTACCCAGAAAGGACAATTCCTGACCCAAGGCCTAATATTTACACTGTGTAGGGCTAACTAACAGGCTGGCAACTTCCCTCTGACCTGGGTCTCCCCTCCCTCCACCCCAAACATGCATGTGCCTGAAAGACAAGGAGAGATATTTTTTAGCCTGTCAGATTTATGTGTTTTTTTTAAATCCTCATGCTCAAGTTTGTGTTACCTGCCTTAGAATTATCCTGAATTGCCACGGATGAACATGGGCTAATGGAATAGTGTTGAGGAACCAGTTGAGTGTGCACAAGGCAAGTCTGGCTTAACTACTTCTAGGGTACAAGACTTATAGAAATCTCTCTTTAGAACCATATCCACTCTTCTTAGGTAGAATTAATTGCTTTACTATTTAAAAAAAGAAGCTATTCTGGGAATACAGTATAAAATACAGTGTACAATAAGGGAGTAAACTAGGGATCTGCTTTGTTTACCATCATGTCTGTACCTGTAGCAGTATGTTATTACAAAATGGGACAAACCATGCCACAGGTGTCCTTGTCCAGCTCTTTTGAGCATAAAGAAAAGTCATACAGTAGTTTTAAAGAAAGCTTATTTGCAATGGCTAAAGTTCAGTGAGCTGAATCCCACCTGGTGTACTCACATGCATGGCAGCTTTTATGAAAACTTCTCTCCAGTCAAATCTACCTGTTTGTGCAGCTCAGCTGTAATCAGTTCAGCTAGCAGCTGGGAAGAAGTTCATACTCCAGGTCATTAACCTCCCAGCAGTATGTCTAGGAGTGGAGATGCTGCAGAAAGTGCTTACTGCAAAGTTTACCTTTCTGCTACAAGTAGCCCTGCCACTATTCATCTAACACACAAACAAAATACGTCTCATTTCAATGAAGATAAATAAAGATATATGAAATTTCATCCTTATTCACTGTGGTCCTCTAGTTTTACTCATTTTTTTGAGGCTCTGACCCATAGAATCAGCAGTTTGGGTATCAGTCAATTTGTAATCCACAACACAACACATCCCATTAAGGGACCAGCAGGCTGGAGCAAGGGAGCCATTGAAGCATCTCACTGTTTCCCATTTTAAATGCTCCTTGCTTTGCCTGTTGTTAATCAGCAGAAAAACTTGCTGTTTCAAAAAAGGGGAACCTATGGTTGTAAAGTAAATCCTCAAACTCTTAACAGCAATAGCAAAAGGAAGAAAGAAACCAAATACTTATGGTCATCTTGGAGAGGGAGGGGTGTGTTTGTTTATTTCTGAATGGCAGACTGTCTAGAGTAGTTCAAAATTCTAGACTGAGGAGGTAATTATATTTTAATTGAATTATTTAAAGTGAGTAATTTGTCACATCTAGGAGTAATTTTAATTACTTAATAAATTACTTTGGTGTCATATTTGAATCTCATTTTGAGTACTATATTTCTTTAAAATTACTGAGTTGATTAATATTAAAATGTAAGTATTCAAATCAAGCAATTATTTAAGCAGTTAATGACTTAATTT
This sequence comes from Dendrocincla fuliginosa, assembly GCA_035047845.1. Classification (NCBI taxonomy): domain Eukaryota; kingdom Metazoa; phylum Chordata; class Aves; order Passeriformes; family Dendrocolaptidae; genus Dendrocincla; species Dendrocincla fuliginosa. Next base: position 31,530,535 of record JAWWMO010000001.1, on the reverse strand, counting down.
GAACTTAGAAATAAGAGAAATTAATGTCAGATAAACAGCATTAGAGTTTGACCCCGAATTCTTTGCCCAGCCAACATCTTAGCTGTTTTCAGTGAAACCCTTCCTGGAAATTAATATGAGTTTGCATATTCAAGGAATGAAGGTTGTCTACCCTAACTGCTTACTCATTTCTGTGTTGAGAGAACATACAGATAGGTAGAAATATTTGGGGCTAATTGAAGACTTTCATCTTTCCAGAGTGTTTAAAAAGGTATGAGGAATCTGAATTTGTATTGTAAGTATCATTGTTCAAATGGAAGGAAATATGTTTGCAGATATTTGGTAATAGTTTCTGAGTTGTTTCAAGGGAAGATATTCCAAATATTCATACCTTGTAAAGATAAAATTTGCCATCACCTAATTAGATTTTCTATATAACTTAGCCAGAGGAAACAACCCACATAATCTTGTTTTAAGCCCAGTAAACAATATTTCATGTTGCAAAGAAGTAGACATATTCAGACATGAAACAAATATGCCCACCCGAAAGAGTTAAATTCAGAGTAAAGAAGGAAAGAACCAGAACTGTAATTTTCAAATCTAACATGCCCAATATCTACTCATGGCAATACGCTAAAGTTCTCTTCAGAGAAGTTGAGCAAATTAGATGTACAATCAAAGTGGCCTTAAGCAACTACCTAGGGGACAAAATGGATTGTCTAATTTTAACTAAAAGTCAAACAAATGAGTCCTGAAATCCTTAGGGACTCTTAATGATCACAAGTGGTTGTTGTTACTTACTGGTAGCAAAGAAGATTTAATGTATCTTTGAGCTTTCACTATTTTTCTATTTTATGCATAACACTTGTTTTATCTCTATTAAGCTTCAGATTTCATAACATTAATCAGCTTCCACTTAACTAGTAATTAAGAGACAGAGTAGTTCAACCCAATCTAAAAAGTCAGAGGGCTTTCTGTTTCTCACCTTCCTTTTTATAGCTGAAAACATCATTGACTCAGGGTGAGGCAAGAACACAACACAGGTGTGAACCAGGCTGTGCAACTGGCAGTAACTGATAGTTCCCTTTCATCAGGTTTTTAAGTTGTGGTCACCTATGTGGAGTTGATCATTATTCAAAACAAGCTGCTCTTAGTGCAAAAAAAAAAAAAACCTGGAGGTCCTTTCGGACACCTAGACCAACTCAGCTCATTAGGACAATCTGTTTCATACCATTCTTTGTCAGTATGGCAATGTAATTGCCAGCAAGTCTGCAGGTGACACCAGTCTGGGAGGGAAGTAAGCAAATAGGCAGACTCAAGTTGTGTCAAGCTGTGGAGTGACCTGGTGGCCACTGTGGCTGCAGGCAATGTCTAAGAGATTCAATACCAATAAACATCTCCCTAAATACTCATGAGGAACTTGGTGATATATGTACATCTGAGCATCCGTGGTTCTATGGGGTAAGTTGTACAGAATGAGGGGACTAATTGGTTTCTATTTCTGCCTTAAAGAAATTTAGAGTTAATGGCATCGCTGCTTCCAACCTCCTCCTAGCTGGTACATTTTACCTCAGGTGAAAAAAAAACAACAACAAAAAAGCCTGCCCTGATGACTTGAAATTGCCTTTCCAGATCTGCTGATCCTGTTATCTTGGGAAATGTGTTGCCAGTCTAATCTTATGTTTGCCATATCTTTCTGTTCAAATGTGGCTCTTCTCACCTTCTGATAATACACTGTTGTTATTCTGACTTTCCTACAACCCTGTCTTTCTGTGTAAAAGACATTTCTAGACAAATTCATGTCTTCATCTTAAATTCCCTTCCAATCTGCTATTTGCAGTCATCTGACATGCAATCAGCTCTGTGAAGCATACAGTGAGTATGGAAATTCCTTCTCCCAGAAGAAAAAGAAAGCAAAATTTTTCACTTCTGCATTGGTCCAGGACAGCGAAAAACTCCACTTATTTTGTTCCTCCTTCCAGAACATTTCTTTTTATGAGTTTAGTAAATGTTGTAAATACATTAAGCCTTGTATTTCTCTGTAGAAAGACTATACCCACATGTACATATATTGATATATGTATTTGTATAGACTGGGTATAAATAATTGGATAGACACATACTCAATTGCATATCTGGTAAAATTTTGCCTCAAAAAATTATTTCATAAATCATGTGGTAATATTTGCTGTGTTCAGACAGTGTTTATAACCTGTGTGAAAATCCCAAATTACCTTATTCTTGCATGATGAGACTGTGCAATATGGAATAAGATAGTAGATGGGGGTCCTAGATCTTAGAAAATGGAAAACTGGGATTAAAAAAACCTCAGACACTCCTTAACTAACACTTGGTTCAAGACAGCAATTTAGCTACTGTCTGATTCACTAAGGAGAAAAGGCACACTACTGGGTTTAATGCACTCCAATAAAGCTAAATGACTTATCTGTGGTTTTTGCTTCTCTTAATTGCAAAAGTCTGGAGTTCAGGGAAACAGTAGCATTAAGAACACTCATATGGGTCTTACATGGCTCCACTGTGTGCAATTCCCTACTTTGTTGTATTCTCTTGTATAACCTCAGGGGTATGAGTCATAAGATTCACATTTTTAGAGGCATTTTATGCACTTCTTTAGGACTTCAGATCCCCTGATCTTGGAAAAGTTCATGTGTACAAGTATGTAAAGTTATTCATTCTAGTTTGGTTTATATTGGTTTATAACCTTTCTCTTTCTGCATACAGTCCGTTGGAGCTATATAAATATTTAAGACTACCTATATAGAGACTCCGTATAGGTTACTTACGTAGAGTTATTCTATTACCTAAAAGGTGGCTGGAGTGGAATTCAGATCTACTAATCAAAAGAATATGTCAGTGAGCCTTCTCTAAATATCTCTTCAAGCAAAAGGATGCCACATTTTGAAATGATTAAGCCTCTCAGCTGTGAGTAGGATCTCAGTGTTCTGATCCATCTGCTTAGGGTAATTTATGGGCTTTGTTAGGAGGTCATTCCACAGCATAAATCATTAGATCAGAGATTTTAAAGGCTTCCTGTGTTTTGCAGAGTAGAACAAACTCCAGCCTTGCCAACAAGGCTAGATCATTTCAGCATACCCTCAGAGGAGGACTTGGCTCTCTGGTACAAAGAGCAGAGACAGATAGCACATGCTCAGCCTAAATCAGAGCCCTGTGCTTGAGCAAGGTTCACACCTCCTTCTGTCAGGTGATACATCCTGCTAACTGGCTGCAGAGCCCTGCATACATTTAGACATACATGTATGTCTAAATACATATGATGTGGTCACATATAAACAAACACCTGAGCTTCTGTGGTACTGCAGGAAAAGTACATAAAATCACAGAATCGTTTAGGTTGGAAAAGACCTTTAAAATCATTGAGTCCAGCCATCAGCCAAGCACTGCCAAATCACCACCAAAACATGTCCCTCAGTGCCACATCTGCAGGTCTTTTAAATGCCTCCAGGACTGTGACTCATCCAAATGGCATCGGTTCGAATGGCATGTAGCAGCAGGACAATGAAACTGAAATAAGTACAGAGAGAGGTTACTAATGGTTTGCTCTTGGTGCAACTCTATTATGGAAGCATGGAGTTAATGATATCACTGCTTCCAACATTCTAGCTGCTATATTTGATCTAGAATAAAAAAGGCACACCAAACCAACCAACCAACCAAAAAAACAACAAAAAACTCAAAAAAAAAAAAATCAAAAAACCCCCAACAAACAAACCCCTGCCCCCACCGCCCCAAAACAACCAAACAAATAAACAAAAACCCTACTAGAAAAAATGCATTATTACATGAAATTGCCTTTCCCAGTCTGATGTGCCTATCACATGTGTAAGAGGCCTAGGTGGCACCCAAAGTAATCACCCTGCTGGGGGCACCTGTACTCTTCTGGTACTAAAACACTTATGCTGAGCATGAAAATCAGGAATACTAACTTAACCCCACTGCATCTCTTTAATTTACAAACTTTAACAAGTAAAAAAGACAGAACTATACTTTCTTAAACATCTGAATTTTACGATATTTTCAAAAAGTTCCTTTTCAGTTGCTTTTTGTGTGTTTTTATTTTGCTGCTTTCGCTGTGTGTTTTTGTTGGTTTGTTTTTTGTTTTTCTTTTTTTTTCTTCCTAGTAAAATTACTGCTAATACCACATTGGTAAAAAGAATTAGATGCAATCAAGCACTAGATGGTTTAAAAAATAGATTTATGCTAAAATCACGTCCTTTAAAATAAGCAATTCATTGCTCTAATCAGCTTTTCTTTCAGATTGTCTACCCCTTACCATTAAAATAAGCAGGATTATTAAAGTGCATAAGCTTGGTCATTAGCAAATTGCTAAAATGCTGCAGTGATTGACATCTGTCTTTTTCTGTATTAGCAGTTTAATCTGCTGGTATGGCTAAACAGAACAAAAAGTAGATTGATTATTTGGTGAGTGTTTAGCTGGAACAGGTAATTTAACTTGCTTGTATAATCAGAATATTGATACATTTTTAGAGATCACCTGATAGAAGCAAACAATTCTGAAGGCTTTCATATCATTGTGCCATCAGATTTAAAGTAAATATGTGAGGTGAAAGACATGGTAAAAAGCCTGTCACTGTTTTTTTCCTCACCGATAACTGTAATTCATTGTGTATGTATCTACATAAAACACCTTGAAAGTGGATGTGAAATTTAGTTTTGTTCCATAAGTTTTCCAATTGCTCTCATTCCAGGCAAAGGGGGGGGAGACATTTAACTGAAGTTTAGTTTGCCTTCAGAGTGATCCCTTGGAGCTACTTTATTGTGCTTGTATTTTCAATTCCAACCAAAGTGACCTTACATTTTGTAAACAAGGCCTTTGAGAAGGAAAGCTGTGTGTTCATGCTTGTTCACCACCAGCTGTGTTGCCTTTCATCTTATTTTTTTTTCTTACAGAGCTTTTTCAAAGGAGAAAACAATAGAATTTTTATAATTAATAGTACACCGTGACCTGCATCTCATGGCTAAAATATTTAAATCAGCAGTGTTTCAGATGGACGTGAACAATGCTGCAGTAAATTAGAAGCGACAAACCCCTTCAAAAAGACTGTAAACCCTTTTGCAAGGAAAAAAAAAAAAAGCATGATAAAGACGCTCGAGCCCTGAGTGCTCTTCAAGCCAAAATATACATAATACTCTTAAAACACCTTTAAATGGAACTTAATTTAATATTAGTAAAAGCTCTTTCCATTAACATTCCCTGTTTCATCCAACAACTGCAAATGCCTAGGAAGTATTGGTTGATTAAACTTTAGGCAACTCTCAGTATAGTGCACTGATATAAATTAAGGTGATGAGCATAGGGCTACATTCAAGCTGAATATACTGGACACAGCTACTGTTTTTTTAAGTCATTGAAACTGACTTATATGCTGATGTATAATCTAAACCTCTTCCTCAAAATGCATTGGCTTAAGCATTAAAAAAAAAAAAAAAAAAAAAAAAAAAGGGTTTTAAACAATGAAGACTTTCCTTCACATTTGGAGGAACTGAAAATACAAGCACAGTATATTGCCACAACTGTGCTAGTTTATGGATACTTAAACTACATACAGTTTATAATATTCTATTCAAGGAAAAAAAATAATATTTGATTTCTGAAGAATTAATGTTAACAAAGTTCCAAGAATGCCACTGTTCCATCTACAGCTGGTACTAGAAGCAGATCACTAAGAAAATCAGGTCATTGCCATTAATCATCATGATTAAAGGGAGCTGGTAAATAATAGTCACATATAAGGCAGTAATTTCACATGGTTTCTTATCTAATTGTCCTTTTTCATATCCAGTATTGTCAAAGTAATAAATACAGTTGATGATGCCTACCTAGGTCATTCCCTGACCTGGGATAGCTTTAAACCAAAAGAGAGTATGTTTAGATCAGGAAGAAATTCCTGACTTTGAGGGTGGTGAGGCACTGGAACAGGTCCAGGGTAGCTGTGATGATGCCCCATCCCTGGAACCATTCAAGGCCCTAAGCACCCAATCTAGTGAAAGGTGTCCCTGCCCATGGCAGGGGAGTTGAAATTAGATGATCTTTAAGGTCACTTCCATCCTAAAACATTCTTTAATTCTATGATTCTGTTTTAAGCATCAAAGTCCACTTAGATAAAAAAGTGAAAGGAAATGAAGTGAAGCCACCAGGTACTTATTTGTATGTACTAAATGAGAGTAAAATTAATAAACTTTAAATTAATTAATCCTTGGACTGTACATGCTTGGACCCCAAGATGCTTGTATCCAAGAGGTTTTAAATAATTCTACAGAAGAAACTGCCACAGTGTGAAATATAAGATTTGCATCTTTCCCAAGTAAATTCATGGAGGTAACTAAAGATGACTAAAGAGGCCATTTGTCATATTAATGAAATACTCTTTTTTAAAAATCTATATTCACCAGCCTATTGTGCTGGTGAATAATTTATACGGACAATAGTGCTCTCTGAAAAAGAATTCTCATTAGCATTGCAAAGGAAAGGTAGTATATGATCATTCTGACCACATATCCTATTGTGATGCTAAGAGCACTTTATTGTATGAATTAAAGACTTTTCCCCCTAACTACAGTTATGTGACAGTAATAAAGCATTGCTATTTAGGAAAGGAAAATACATTCCTCCTTCTCCTGCAGGTTTAGGTATCTGGGCTACATGTTCCCTCACAGTTACAGGTTCAGGCTGCATGTCCTTGAACGGTGACACAGGTGCCAAAGAAAGGAAAATAGAATCATAGTTTAAACTGGAAAGGTCCTCTGGAAATCATCTGATCAATCTCCCTCTGAAACCAATCAGCACAGGTCTTCCTGAACACCTAGAGGTGTCCAAGGTCATGTTGGATAGGGTTCTTAGCAATATTGGCTAGAGGAAGGTGTCCCTGCCCTCGGCATGGGGGTTGGAACTAGATGATATTTAAGGTCTCTTCCAACCCAAACCATTCTATGGTTTGGATTCTATGATTTTGAGTCTACGATTCTTTCAAAGTTGAATCTCAGTTTGAAGTAAGTTTGCGTTATTGGAGCCTTGGCCAGTGAAGTGCTGAGTGTCTCCCAGAACTGAGGTTTTGCAGCTGTGTAATCAATGTTAAAGGAGAGAAACTTTTAAAGATAATATATCTACCTCAAAATCTGAAGCAATCTTTAGAAGTGCACTTCTAAATATTAAAAAAAAAATAAACAAAAAAAAAACAAAAAAACCCAAAACAAACGAACAACCAAAAAAACCCAACAAAACTGACAACAAAAAGGACTTTTTAGTGAAGTGTCTAATTTGAGGAAAACATGACCAGATCTCAAAATTATATTTCTACATATTAAGCTTTAGCAGAAAATTATATCAGACTGGTGATCAACAATATTATGTTCTGCATTTTATAATTGGATGCTTTTTGATAAATCAGATATCATAAAAAAAGCAGTTGAAGGAGTTGTCTGCGGACAAAAAACCAAGGTAACTTTTGATTAATTAGTAAGTTGTGTCATTGAATTTTACATTTTTTGCTTTTTTTTCTGCTCCAGTGTTGTTGATCCCCAGGGCTACTGGAAAAAACAACACTGATTTAATACCTGATTCTTGTGGTCTCTTACATTTGAGGTTTATGTTAGAATAGGATAGTGTTGAACAATGAAACTTAAAGACTGCTGTACACCCTTCAAAGAAAATGCATCTCATTTTATTGGGGTCAACATTATGAAGGCTATTATCAAGCAGTGTCTATGGATTATTTTTTACAGGGCCTTGTGAAGCAGCACTATGGGCCTTGATAAAAAGAAAATGCTATTGCTGGACAAGGGAAATCCCTTCATATTGCTGATCTGGGAAGGGAAATCTTGTATAACTAGAATGTTTCCTCCAAAGGCTTTATAGTTAGTTCAACATTACTCTGTGCTATTTTTTAACTCAAACCATCTGAGTGAGCTCCCAGACATGAAAAAGAAAAAGGTTGTGGATTCAGAAAGGAAATATGTGATCAAGACAAAGTTGCCTACTTGGGCCAGCCATTGCAGGTGTGAGTACACCTTCGTGGCCAGTCATGCTCAAAGTGTCTTTTTCTTTTAAATCACAAGTCTCATTAACTGAGATAATATTAACTGTGCCTCAGCTGTTATATAAACCATGTATTTATTTCTCATCATTGTTAATATAAGCTGCCCCTTTTGAAAAAAAAAAAAAAATAATGTGCACAATGTATTCCTAATTTCCAAGATAAGGTTTACATTTAAAGTCATAGTTTTTTGTTTTCAGGAAACGTAATCCTATCAGAGTTTATCAGACAAATAAGTTTAAACCTTGTCAATACTTAGAAAGACTTAAAAAGGAAGGCTGATGATGATGCAGATGCACACTTGAGGCAATGACAATTTCCTAATATCCTAGGCTTATGGTGATGTCACTGGAGGTTTTTTGCCACTGGAAACATACACTATTTATTCAATTTTTTGCTTTATCAACTTAATTTTATAAGATTTTCAGAAAATACTTTGTATCCTACTCACAAAAAACATTCTCCCAATTATGAATAAAATATTACAAGAGAATATTTTTGTACCTTTTTTTTAGAATATGGTATTGTGGTGGTAGCTTCCTTCTTAGAGACTCTGAATAGGATTTAATATTTGACTTACACTACACCAAGACATTAATACATTTCAACAAGTCAGAAACAAAGCCTAGATGTTTTAGAAACAAGGCCTTGACTCTATTTTGTGAATTCCATAAAATTTCTGATTTTCTACTTGAAATGAAAGCATACCAATATTATCATGCCTGATGTAGAACTGGTCTTTGTCACAGATGTATGGAGGAACATCCTGGAAGTTACAGAAATTTAGACTGCACAGTCAGGAAAAGCAGAGACTCCAGCAAACTTTTGGGGGTGGACAGGGGGCAATGGTACTAACACTCACATTTTATGAATTCAGTTTTAGTCTCATTTTATGTCTGAATAGGTAATTATTTGGGGTCTCTTGATTCATGAACTATTCAGACTTAGAATCCATTCTTGTAGATGGTCATGGATTGGCTGCTTCGTTCTGTATATTCCCAGCCTGTGTGGGTACAACAATCTGCCAACTACCTTCCTAATAAGATCCCACAAGAAGTCCTTAGACGCCAAAGTTCTAGAAAGGCGAGATAAAATCATAAGGACCAGGATGCAAGAATGTTCAGCACTGCTTATGTTCTCATAAAGTTATGTTCTCATATGCAGTCCTAAAATCCCAGTTTTATGCCTAAACAGTCCTTTAAGTGTTCTCATGCCTGTCATGTCAGGCAATGCTCTTCTTTGACACTGGACTAGAAGATGGGATAGAAATCCTCACAGAGATCAAGAGTTAGTGTGGGATTCCACTTTCCACACAAATCAAGGTTTCACCAAGAGCAGGGATCAAAGAAGAAACACTTGACTCTCTGCTGAGTACACTGTTTACTGTCCTGAGGTAATTAGGTAATGTCTGATAAGAAACAGATTACTTTTTCCCCACTTTAACATTATGAACAAAAGAAAATGTAAAATATTTTAGTATTGTCTGCTTGAAATGCTGATTCCAAGGTAAAATTGTAATATTAGGTAAAGTAATGACTGTTAGTGTTCAAACTGTATTAGAAAAGTTTGCAATGGATCTCTTTATACAATACAGAATATCTCAAGTGATCATATTTCAAATCAAAATTCACCTATAAACTGGAATGAAGCATATCAGACTCATATTGAGTTATTAAATATAAATTTCCCTACACTTCTGTGAAAGGCTCAGGGGAAATCTCAAGGAATTTTCTTTCTCTCGCCCTTGAGATTTTTTCTCCTGATAAAATGTCACTGAGTTGCCTGTTACCATAATAGGGTCTTGACAAGGAGTTGAGAGGTTTTCCTTCATTTCAGCAGAGGGCTCCAGAATACACAAAGGCTAGGGAATTTCTGTCTTCATCACCTCCACAGTGCAATGGAGTGGTTAAATTCCCTGCTGCAAGCTAATTACACTTCTCTATTGCACAGAACCTTTGTCTTCCCACAATTAATTATAAGTAAGAAAAAAAAATGCCCTTTTGTTGCTTTTAATGAATTAATCCTTCATGAAAATCATTTCTGTGACATAATAACAAAAGGACATTTGTTCACTGTCCTCATCACCACACATACTACAGTACATAAATGGCTTCGTGTAGGGAGTCTCTTTGTCTCTTCTGTCCAAGAACATACTTTATTGCAGACATGTCACGGGAATATTAATACCCCCAATTGCTGTACAGGCAGATAAGACTGTCTAGATCATTATAACAAAAACTACACAGGAAAGAGTCCAATGTTTTGATAGTAATTCTCTGTCTAAAATCAAAGGAATAGTTCTATTAAATAGATTTTTCTTCAGACATAAAAAGCCCATATTGCATTACTTAATCCAGTCATTTGAAACATAGCTTAGATAAATCTATTTGACTAAATGAAGAAAGTCAATCTCCATTTGATTGCTCATCCAAGGTGCAGGAAAGGAATCCATTATGTCACAAGACTGAGTAACTCAAGACCGTATTTTGTAAGATTAATGGATACCATGTCTAATGTATATTTAACTGGGTTGCACTGAAGGGTCCGAAGACAGCTAGAATATTTGGCATTTTGATAAAGCTGACATAAGATGAAATTCTCTAATATTATACACAGTAGGTGTTTTTCTTTAATTCTTCATGGAAAATTTATGGGTGGCTAAAGCTTAGTAGACAAATGTTTATATTACCAATGAGCTTCCACCAGCTTTAATATGCTTTCTATCAGGTAAAATCATAGAATCATAGGATGATTTGGGTTGGAAGTGACCTTAAAAATCATCTAGTTCCAAGACCCCAACATGGAAAACAACACCTTTCATTGCACCATGTAACTCAGAACTCTATCAAGCCTGGCCTTGACCACTTCCAGGGATGGGGCAACTACAACTTCTCTTGGCAACTTGAGCCAGTGTCTCACCAATCTCACAGTAAAGAATTTCTCCCTAATATCTAATGTAAATCTATCCTCTTTCTCTTTAAAAACCTTACCCCTCATCCTATCACTATAGTGAGGATTTATAAAGGATGGATGCTATGTTGCCTATCCAAATGGATCTACAGCAGCAGTAGCATGCAGCTGTTGCATCACTCAGCATGGGAGTGAACATCAAAACACTAGCAATAATGGGAGAATCTAAAAGATTAATCACTCTAAACTCTTTCAGTAAAATAACATCTGTTGCTACACCAGATACAGCAGGCATTGAAAACTTGTTTGTATTCACAACTCTGATTTTATGACAAAATGTTGGTTCACACAACATTTGTCTTGCCCCATGACATTTTCTCTTGCATTTTTTTATCTTCTCTTGTGAATTTTATAAAATTTATTGAATTTTAATTTTCTTAGACTTACTGTTTTAAGCAAAAAGTGGTATTACTGAAAAGTGGTATGAATTTTTGAACATTGTGATCTATATTTTGTATGAAAATACAGAACTCATGCCACCAGGAGAAATATTGTATTTAAAATCCTGTGTAATAAGTTCACACAATTTATCTACATCCCTTTCATAATTTTCAAGAGTTCTCCCTTACTTTTTGAGATAATTAAATACTTTTCATAGGCACTGAGGCTATTGCATTCCCCTTTCACTAGTAATAAATGAAATACATTGAATTCTACCATTAGTAAAGTCTTCTGTGACAGGAGCCTTCACATATATCTTTAGATATCTGTTGTAAGGTAGCTGCCCAGACTCACTCATTACTCAATGGAAAGAAATAACACATCCTATTCCATCAGTTGTAGACTTAAGCTGAGATGAAGCGGCTTCTCCAAGAATCATCTTTCTATAAAAACTCTACAGGAGGCCAAGACTACAACTTACTTTAGGTCCTTCACCAAATATCAAGAAATGTTATATTGTCCATTTCACAAATAACAACCAAAAATTTTACTCTCTTTCTGCAGAAATCTTACTAACACCCAGCAAGACACACAGGCTCCTGTAAAAAATGCAGGATTGGTGCTTGCACTTGGGTTTAGTCACAAGCTTTTGTGAATTGTTCCAACAGCTAATCCAGAGCACGCGTCTCTAATTGTTAAAGAGGTCCCTCCTCATTGCAGAAGGGGTGGGACTGGATGGCCCTTGAAGGTCCCTTCCAACCTAAACCTTTCTGTGATTCTGACATTTTAGATTCAAAAGAGCAGTGTGTTTCCAGTTAGTGTCATTGTTTTTTAATTCTTTGCATCCAGTCATTTTAATTCCTTTATTTCTTCAGCACCAAGATTTTTTCAACATCATTTCTCTTACCTGGTTTATATGTTTATTCTATTAACTGACCAGAAATCATTGTGTCCTGTAATTCTCATTGTCTTATAGAAATGTCCATCATCAACAGGTTGTTTTATTTTATTATTTGCCATCTAAGGGTCATGTATATTAACACAGAATGGAAAGCACTGCTATAACATCTTCCTGCAGGGATGTGTTATTTCCATCCACAAACTATTGAAGAGCTGAACAAACAGTAAACATAAATTCAACTTCTGTTTGGTTATTTGGCGTGGAGGTCAAGCTCAAAGAAGAGCAGTACTTATGCAGACACTACAAAGACCAATAGCCTTAGTACCTTTGACTCCAGGAAGTCCTTCCTCTTCAGGCTGTAACCACTCATCAACCTCCTAGCACAGGAACTACAGTAGTGGATTCTGAAAAAGAAGAGAGGAGAAGAATCATAAATAAATTAGGATGAAACACTCTGATGGACTTGATGTTATTAGGGGTCTTTTACAACCTTAAGGGTTTTATGATTCTATGCTTCCGTGGAGGGCTCTGCTGTTGACTTCCAATACAACAGAAATGAAAGGCCCCAGAAGCTTTTGTGTGTGTTTGTCCACCTGTACTGCCAATTCAAATTAGTAAGTCTCTATTAATATAATAAAAACATGATCCTGCCTATGCTTGTGTAAAAATATTTGCACTTTTTGGAAGAAACTGTGGAATTCCTAAGAAAGTCAGACATGAAAGTAAACCAAAGTTAAAATTTCAGGATGGAATGAAACATAGAACTAAAGTGCAGCTGCTGTTCAGGTTAGCACATGTATCACTATACCTCACATCAGCTTACTCTGTACAAGCTCCACATGTGGTTGCCATTGCATCAACTGCCAGTCACGTCAAACAGTCCAACAAGTAGTATGTCTGACTTGGTAAAAGATGGGTAGAATCTATTTTCCAGTAAGGTTTTCGAAGGAGGTTAAAGCTGAAAGAAGAAGAGAGGAAAGGCTGGGCTAAAAGCTTGTTTCTTTGGACCTGAGGTTAAACCCCGAGATTAAATGCAGTGGAAAGAGATTAAAGTAATAAGGATAGAAGCAGCAGAGGTCAAAAGCTATGAATGGGTGGAAACATTATATAGGAAAGAGCTGAAGTTAAAAAGGACTCAAATTTTTCAGCCAAGATTGGGGGACAGAATGAAATATGGATAAGTGTCAAGGGGAACTTTATACAAATACTTCTATTTTTTAACACAGCAAACATCTGGAAAACGGGAAAATGTGTAACAAAGATTTTAAAGGTTGTGCATATTCTTCAGAACTACAATGGAAAAGCCCTTACATAACTATAGTAATTTTTAAAATGTGATTTTATTCTTCTCCTCTAAGAGTCTTAGACAATCACATTGGTTAAACTACTGCCCCACAGCAATGGAAAATTCTGCTGCATTTTTAATTAATCTTGTTGTCACACATTTTGGTAGGAATTGTGGACATAAAATTTCTCTCTTTGAAGTCAGTCAGATTTTTCTTTGACTATCTTCTTCAGGGGGAACAACATCAGGCACAATTATCAATATTTTCAAGTGCAGACTCTAATTTAAGCTAAACATGGGCAGCCCAGTTTGGCTGCACAGCTTGAGATGCCTGGGGCTTAATTTTCATAATCAAAGCATATTCACAGCATTCCTGTACAAAGCAAAGTTGGCCTCTCTAGCTGGGTGGTCATTTTGTTAAAACATTGAGTTTAGAAGTTCTTATGAACATATTTCTGTCTGGCTGAAACTTAGAAAAAGCATCTATTCATAGTTTATTGCTAAAAGGAATTTATTGTTAGCTTTCAAGGGAAACACCCGTATTCTTGGATTCTTAGGATCAGAGGTTTTGTCTTTCTATTTCTATATTCCCAAAGAAAATAATGTATGTGTTCATTGTTTTGTCAGTAAAAGATTTATAATGCCTTTAACTATTCATTTCCTTGCCATAAAGTGCATAGGTTTTGTAAATGATGTGAGAGTGACAACACTGTAGTTTCCTTGGCAACTTTTACTGGTTTTCAAAACACTGCTTTTCATGTTTGGAATAAGCATTGATTTGTACAATCTGGCAGGAGAAGGAAAATAAAAAAAAAAAAATATAAAGAAAGAAGGAAAGAAAGAAAAAAGAAACCACTTGAGGGGAAAAAATGGTAACTGAAAAGACTGCAAATCAGCCTTCCACCACAGTCATCTATGTGGAATGAACTCTAAAGTGCTCAAATTTAAAGAAGGATGCATCTGAAACTGTCACATTTTTAATTTGCTTTGCTCGAAATCTAGCTAAGTTAGCCTTTTAGCTTGAACTCAGTTTGGCCTTCTCCTTCCTAAACTTGGCTCACTCTGAATTTGAAAATCTGGCTCATGTTTCGACACTAATGAGATGCATATCTAGGCAACCTTTTTCCAGGCATTGATGATTTCTTTTTCTTTTTTTCAAGTTCAGAATCAAACACAATACCTCTGCATCACAAAAGGGGAAGTCAGGTAAGGTGAGTACAGGATCAGGCCCTGAACTAAATATCTTAATTTTTAAGCCATTTTCTAGGCACTGACTCGAAAAAGAGATGTTGTGTTAGTCAGTATGATCCTTAGTCTTGAGAGCAAGAGATCACAATGTTTCTTTTGATGAGGAAAGTGTCTGTGAAAAGTTCATTTCTTTAGCCAACTTTTTTATACAATCCCCCCCACAAAATTTCAATAATTGTAAAAATAATACGTGCTCTGTGTTTGACATCTTCATACAACTCTGTGTTGTTTCCTCTGTCCTGTTTTTTAAAAATTCCTCAGCTACCAATTACATAATAGAGAGAAAAAACATCATGGAAATAATATCATTCCAGTGGCATAGAGGGGTCATGCATGTTGAAGTCATTCCTTTATCTCCTGCTTTCAGTTTATCATTAGCCACGGCCCTATAAAAATGCTCAGTTTTGGAAGGTGCTTTCACTAATCTGAAACCTAATCTGATTCTCATTTAATGTAGTCATTCAGAGCTATGAGTATCAAGCAACAAGAACACAGAAAGCTGTAATGCTATTGCTATTGCTGAAAACTGCAGATGTCGTCATTTACCCACTCAGTATTTGGATTGTGTAGTGATGAGCAGAAAACAGAATCAAAGCTGGAAGGAGGGTTGTGATTTGTAGGGAGCTTGTATATACTAGCTGAAGTTATGTGGGCTGACCCTTCATAGGAGCTGTGAGGTAGAAATCCCTATATAGACAATACAAAGGCATACCAAAAAAAAAAAAAAAAAAAAAAAAGAGAAGAAGAAACAATCATAGAAATTTGTACCCTATGTGGTATTCTATCCTATCCATGTAATTCACTGATCTTGGCATCAAAATCTTGCTAACAATGGTCATAGAATATCTTGATTTGGAAGTGAACTACAAGAATCAAGTCCAACTCCTGGCCCAGCACAGGCCAACCCCCAAAATCACACCACGTGTTTGAGAGTGTTTTCCAAACACTTCTTGAACTCCAGCAGTCTTGATACCATGACCATTTCCCTGGGGAGCCTGTTCCAGTGCCCAACCACCCTCAGGGTGAAGAGCCTTTTCCTAATACCCAAACCAAACTTCTTCTGACAAAGTTTCATGTCATTCCCTTGGGTCTTGTCCCTGGTCACTGCAGGGAAGAGTTCCATGCCTATCCCTGAACTTCCTTTCATGAGGAAGCTGTAGACCATGATGAGGCCACCCCTCAGCCTCCTCTTCTCCAGGCTGAACAGACCAAGTGGCCTCAGCAGCTCCTCGTACATCTTTCCTCTAGACCCTTCATCATGTTCATAGCCCTCCTTTGAATGATCTCTAGTAGATTTATATCTTATATTGTGTTGCCCAACGCTGCGCACAGTAAGATGATATCACTTCCTACTGACATCAAATGTGGAATTCTTCTGCCATATTAGACTGTGTTTTGATTCACACTAGTAACACTCCAGTTTTAAGTCTCACACTTAATTTATATGTAAGACATTTAAGTTTGATTACCAAACTTTAGAAAAGCCTTTAGTTCATTATTATCTTGAATTTACATCTCGAAAAAAAAACCCAAAAAAACCACTGCTATACTTTCTCTGAGAGAATTTATTTTAATTTAGGGAGAAAAATAAGACATTTTGGCAAAAGATTTTACAGGGATAAAATATAATCAAAGAACAGAAATATGTCACCAAAACACCAAGCACAAAGACCCAATTCACAGAAGCACCCACAGCAAATCAATAATTACACCGGCTTTAGTAAAACACAGCTCATTCGTTTTAAGCTACTCAGCAAAAGAGTAAAAGAAGAAAAGAGATTAAAAGAGTAAAGAAAGAAGGAAGAAATAGAGGAGGAGAAGAGGAAAGAAAAGTAGTTACTACCAATATTCAATGGATCACATGGTGACAGCCAGCAGAGAAAGCCTCAACTCGAAGTGAAGGCCCTGTGTGCCTCTTCTATATGGTTTGGCCAGCTGGTTCACTGACCACTCGGTGTCCCCCTGTGAGCCACAGTGAGGGATGCCGCAGCCAACCAGGGTCTCCAGAGGATGTGGTGCAGGCAGGCTACCAGGCAGGCCTTATTGATTGACAGGTGCCCCATGTGGTTTCCATGCCATGAGCCTTCCAACCCTAGAGCCCATGCTGGCTGCGAGCCTTACCATATCGACAGGCCTGGCCATGTGTCTGCAGACCCAGGGCTTCCCCTCCCACACACACTCAGTGAGTTGCCTCTGATCCAAATGAATGGATAATTGAGATTTGAATCCAGTATTTCCAAACACATTTTGAAATGAAAGAGCCAGAGAAATATGGATATACAGCAAGGCTCCTGCAGACATGATGGTCTGTTTTGTGGAATTAAGATATTTTTACTAAAGCACAACCTTTTTAAGTCTCCTTCTCGCAGATTAATATCCTACATATCACCTGTATCTTCTCCAACATTTGACTGATGACATTAGGAATCGATCACTGCTACCAAGCAAAGGGCAAATACTGATGACCAAAAAACACAGAGACTTCATTTGGCAGGTACCTGTTCTATAAAGTAAGGAATGGTATCAGAAAGTCTTCCATCTGCATTGAACACTTCACACTCCAAAAAAAAAATAGTGTTGAAAATTAGCCTCAGCTATGAGCAAAACTGCTTAGATTCTTATCAAGTGGGTTTGATGGTTGCTTTCCTTTTTCTTTCACAATCTCTGAAAGATTGTGTCCATTTACTAGTGAGTAACTACTTATTCTGTGGCATTTATCTCTTCTTGCTTTTCTGCATATAACTGTCTAAATGACCCATCACTATACAGGTCCTGCTCCCACTGGCTACTCTTGTGGGGGGTATTCTTCCATCAGATATATCCATATATCCCCACAGAATTCCACTGCAAGTATTCATATGCTGTCTTCACAGTCACACACATAGATACAGGTACATAAGTAGAGACTGACTGTCATGTATACTGAGCATCCTCTACTATGAGCAAAAGGTAAGTAGGTCATAAAGTCATCTGGATTACATCTCCATCCACCTTTAGGCTCACACTTTCATACCAAAGTGTAGAAACCCCATATTTATGTTAAAAGTCTTCAAGAGTTCTTGCAGCTACATAACCTTGTGAACATTTAAACGTATCTATAGATGATTTAAAATTAGAAATAAAAATGTTTTTACAAACCCTGCAAGCCTGCGTAGCTCATTACATTCTCTTATGTATTTGTTCCTCATTATGTTTTCTCTGCATAAAATAAAATATAGGAATATATGTGTGCTTTTGTACACTTATTCTAACAAGTGTGGAATTTCCCTGCTAGCTTCTACTAGAAAAGAAATGAAAGCTCAAGCATAAAGCCAGTACTTCTTATTTCTGTAGGAGATTCATGTTTATTTGATAAAAAAAAACCCACAAAAACAAACAAAAAACACAACAAAAACAACAAAAAACCCCACAACAATTCAAAAGGTCTCACACAATTTAAAAAATTTTAGAGTTTACTGTCTATGTGCTCAGAAACAGAGAAGTAACATATTTGTGCTTTTTAAGGCATACCAGCACTTTTGAGTCAGTGTTACATTCTCTAATTATATGTAATAAATAGGTAGTGGAATAGACCAGCATGGGGTTTGAGTGTCTGAGTCCTCCTATAACACAGCAATGCTCATAAAGAGACTCTTTAGTAACAGAGGAGACAATTAGGTATGACATCAGAGATGTTGCAGTTTTAGCAT